>CM055655.1:13341330-13794961 GCA_029378335.1 Agrilus mali | reverse complement strand
ACATCAAAAATAAATATTGAGTGAATAGCAAAAAAAAGATTTTTAAAGAAATAATAAATTTAAATGAATTTTGCATGAACTATTAAAATGTAAAGGTAAGTGGATCACAAAAAAACTCTCACGCAAAACCAAGCACAGAACACCAACAGAAAAACACACATACACGTCACGTCAGTGTCGAGGATCAAGGAGAAAGACCTCGAGCACCGACCGGAAAATTTCATCGATCCCTCCATCGATCGCCTAGTCCTGCGCGAAGGTTGTTAGCCTTGATGATAAGACGGAAGGTCGATCAACATTAAGAAATAATCAACAAAACTGAACCAAGACAAACACAAACTGAATCGAAATAAATAAAACTTCAGTAACGGGATTTTTCATAGAAAAAAACGTTACAATGTGAAAAACTAATCAATGCATGTATCAAGGAACGACACGACATGGTAAAGAGGGCCGGCCTCTGTTTTAATTGCCTACGAACAAATCATTCCATAAAAAACTGTACTGCTAGCAAATGTAAGAAATGCCAGGGCAAACACCACACATTATTACATAAGGATAACGAAAATAATCCAACAACATCGGAAGCTAATGTAACAAATATAAACGCAACTATCTCATCACAAGTTTTGCTATCAACAGCTTTAGTTTATATTCGTGACAATGAGGGTAACAATCAAACTTGTAGAATTCTTTTAGATTCCGGGTCCCAGTCGCATTTCATTACAGATCGATTTGCTACGTTATTAAAACTTAGAAAAACACCAGTAAATATTCCCGTTACTGGAATTAATCAAGTTGTTTCACATATTAAATATTCGGTCACAACAAGCATCAAATCAAAACACACCAATTTCTCCTCCAACCTTAAATTTTTAGTTATCCCTAAAATATCAGAAAAACTACCAATGTATCAATTTCCTAGAAATAATATAAATATTCCATCAAATATTCTCCCTCGCCTAGCTGATCCTGATTTTCACAAACCAGGAGAAATTGATGCACTCATAGGTGTAGAACTTTTCTTTAATTTATTATGCATAGGACAAGTACAAACACAATCATCAAATCAATTTGCAATTCTACAAAAAACACAATTAGGGTGGATTATATCTGGTCAGGTTCCCCTCAACTCAAACCTAGCAAAGGGAACTATCTGTAATTTAAGTCTAGATTCTTTAGATAATAAGATAAGAAATTTTTGGGAAATTGAGGAAGGTCCAAAATGTAAATTTTTGTCTAAGGAGGAAAACGCTTGTGAGACGCACTTCATGCAAAATACACATTTTGATAGATCAGTAGGACGTTATGTAGTCAGACTACCATTCAAAGAATCAAAAATCGAGTTAGGTGATTCATATAGTAGCGCGTTAAAAAGATTTATAAGTTTAGAACGATCATTAAATAAAAAACTGGATGTAAAACGCCAGTATATTGACTTTATAAACGAGTATGTAGAATTAGGTCATATGACAAAATCAAACAGTTCTCCTATTACGGAAGGTTATTATTTGCCACATCACGCCGTAATAAAAGAAGCTAGTTTAACAACCAAACTTAGGGTAATTTTTTGATGGGTCGGCAAAAACTACAAACAATTTTTCCCTTAACGATACACTTATGATAGGCCCAACTATTCAGGAAGATATAGTCTCATTATTAATTCGGTTTAGGTCCCACAATATCGTGTTAACAGCCGATATAGCTAAAATGTATAGACAAGTATTGGTTCACGAACACGATCGAAAATATCAAAATATTCTTTGGCGTGAAGATGATCAACAACCGATTGAAACCTTTATCCTAAACACTGTAACGTACGGAACTTCTTCTGCTCCCTTCCTAGCTACGCGAACTTTGCATCAATTAGCATTAGATGAAGCAAAAAATCATCCTAAGGCTTCGACTGTTTTAAGGGAGGATTTTTACGTCGATGATCTGTTGACAGGTACCGAAACAATCTCAGAAGCAGTTAAACTTCGTGAAGAATTAACACAGATAACGAATAAGGCTGGTTTTCATTTGAGACAGTGGGCATCTAATCATGATGAGCTAATAAACCCGTTAAATAGTAATGTAGAACAAGTAGAATTTAAGATGCTAGATCAAACAACGAAAACGCTTGGTATTTTTTGGAATCCTAAACGCGATAGTATTTCGTACGTTGTCACTCAACCCCCCACAAACACACGTGTAACGAAAAGAACTATTTTATCTGAAATAGCTCAATTATTCGATCCCCTGGGTTTAGTAGGACCCGTAATTTTAAAGGCAAAATTGATAATGCAGCGACTTTGGCAATTAAAATTAGGGTGGGACGAATCAGTATCGGTTGAGTTGAATACTGCATGGAATAGTTATAGACAAAAATTACTGTTAATTAATAACACATACATAGATCGTAAAATAGTAGGTTGTAATTACAAATCATTAGAATTACACGGATTTTGCGATGCAAGTTAGAAGGCATACGGGGCCTGTTTCTATATTCGTTCAACAGGTAGGCAGGGATCAACCACAACGCACCTCGTATGTTCCAAATCTCGAGTAGCGCCGCTAAAATCAGTGTCATTGCCGCGATTAGAATTATGTGCAGCACATTTATTATCACAACTTCTTCAAGCTACATTAAATGCACTACGCCGACTAAAATTTAGTAAAATAGTATTGTGGTCTGATTCCATTATTACATTACATTGGATCAACACATCCCCTCATACGTTAAAAACATTTGTAGCGGACAGGGTTTCTGAAATCCAAAGAGTAACAGACATTCACAATTATTGGCGACACGTTCCGTCATGCGACAACCCCGCGGATTTAATTTCACGTGGTCTTAGACCGGAGGAATTAAAGGATAACGATCTTTGGTTTTTTGGTCCCAGTTGGTTAAGGGATAGTGACTCAATGTGGCCGCATTTAAACATAAATAACATTGATTCAGTTGCAATTCCTGAACAACGATCAATTGTTGCTGTTACAACTGTAGTAGTTCCAAAAAACGAACTGTTAACTCGCTTCTCGTCTATCACCAAACTTAAACGAACAGTCGCGTATTGTCTAAGATTCTGCTACAACACAAAAAACATTAATAAAAAACACGTAGGGCCTCTTAGTACAACTGAATTAGCACATTCCATGGAAACAATAGTAAAATTAGTTCAAACTGAGAGCTTTTCCACGGAAATTCATTTAATTACTACAGGTAAGGTCAGTAGTAAGCTAAATGCACTCTGCCCTTTCGTAGATTCTAAGGGAATTTTACGGGTAGGTGGTCGCTTACAATTAGCGAACTTATCGTTTTCTGAAAAACATCAGATGTTATTACCCTATGACCATCACATCACAAAACTAATCATAATTGAAGCACACTCAAAAAATCTTCATGCTGGTGCACAAATGACTCTCTGTTAAATAAGAAATTCATATTGGATCATACCTCCACCCCCTATATTTTGTTGTTATATTTAAGTATTTTATCTATCGAGAGCAGATGTTTGGAGGAGTGTCAGAAGTTTACTAGTCATTGTCCATCTTTCGTAACTTAATCGTGTAATTATCTTTCATGCTAGTAGTAGTCGTTTTTAAGTGTACATATCTTCGTTAATTAAATGCATATAAGCACTAAGTTCGTGTCATTACTCGCATGATATAAAAAAACATCAAAGACAAAAATTAATCAAGGTCGCTGTATCATCCAAAAAAATATCGACTTCGGCAAATTAAGTTTTCCCGAAGAGGGTTAAGTGTTCCTTAGGAAAATCTAGGCAAGCAACACACCCGCATCTATCAACAAAGTAAATAAGTTTGATTTATTTTTATGAAAATATATGCTGGTTTAATCGTAGTGCTTTAGAGGTGCAGATTTTTATTTTACGCGTATCAGTAGAGAAGTAATAGCAATTTCAGTTTCTTAGTATCAATCTGAGTATAAAACGTTACCATATACGCAAATCTGACAATAGAAACATTATTAACAAATTTCATTTTACCCACAATAACTTTGTTTGTTTTCAAAGTCGTCGAATTAGATTTGAAATTCCATTGTAAAGAAAATATTGATATCCGTTTTGCTACTAGGCACATTGAAATAGTTTTCGCACCTACGAAAACGATTCGCTTGTTGTGTTGTTATGTGGATGTTCTGAAATGAGTTGAAATGCTGAGTTACGGTTGTTCTGACAACAATGACGCATAGGACAGTAACATTTCCATAGTAACCCCATACAGTAAAACGTATCCGGCAGCAAATGGTGTGAAATGGAACACGGAATACGAGAACATAGCCTAAGTGGAATTGCTAGTTAATTTTGTATTTCTATATTCTGAGCAAGGGTCATTCCGTTACTCAGTGGCGTCTCTGTGATTAGAATAAATGAGCAATTGCAGGTTGAGTATTAAAGTTAAAAATAAACTTAGGTACCTATTTATGATTTACGGACCGATCCGTTGCCGCACTTCTAATAAATATAGATACGATCATTAGTCTATTCAGTCATTATCGTTACGTTGAAAGTGGGGATCTAACAACTGAGCAAGCGGTTTAGTTTGCTCACGACCTTACCAGCACATAATTAACGGTAATTACGTTTTTACTGGTAACGTATGATAAAAAAAACTTAAAACAGTACCTATAAAAAAAAACTAATACAAATCAAAAGAACGATGAATAGAGTTAAGGGCGATTCCTTGGTGATGGACTATCATGGTCAAAGACTGAAATAAGAGAATTCATTCATCTTACTGTTAAAGTTAGTAAATTATGCACCCTCTGTGTTAACCACCCCAAGCCGCGACTGTCGCAACTAACTAATGCAGTAATATGTTTGACACTGCTTTCGTGGGTCCTTAAGAAGGAAAGAAACGTAATTATACAGATTTCTAACGAGTTAACTTTGAATTCACTGATGCTACAAGAGCAAATACGCAATGAAAAGTTTCACTTCAGGTAAGCATGACTGCGAAGGAAATTAGTAGAGGTGTAAGGTTGATAAGCCTGCGAACTAAAGGGAAAATACAGCTTGTTTTCCCTGAAAACTGTTCCGAATAGGTACCGTTGTGTATACATGATACACAATGTTACTGAATGACAAATATACACTTCAAAATAAGCTTTATTTTTACATAGATTGTCTGTATTAGATAAATATGTGAGTGTTGCTTTGAGTGGGTCTACTTCCACTGTGTGTGCAGCGTGCACAAGCTACGCAAGCGCAGAAAATGCGCGCTCGTAAAGAACAAGGGCCGAAGACAGACAAACTAAAGAGATATACAGAAAAAGTGAAAACTATCTGGAGACGGAGAAACACCGTCTTTCTCGGTTTACTAAAAAACAAAATTTTGTAATATAATTAAATGAAATACCTACCAGCATATGAAGATAATTCAGGCAACAAAAAAACATAATCCAACTTACAGGTTTCAATTTCTGGAATGTCATCGTTTAAAAACGCTGCCGTAACTTAGTTTATTTTTCTCATATACCAATTGCGGAATGTGGCTACATTCACGCATTCATTAATTCCACTGTAAGAGCTGAACTGTGCGCTCCATTTCAGAAAACAAAAATGATACAATATTAATTTACAATATAATTAAAAAAATAAAATAATTTTTTCTTACTTTTACCTACTTATACGAATTTGTAAAGCCATCTAAAAGGGTACTATATTCTAACAATGTACAGGGTTATTCACGCTATTCGGCACGGAATATTATGGCTAAAATTCCGAATGGCGCATAAAACAATTATTTAGCGTTTCCTGAAAAAACGCGAAGACTTAGCTTATGAACAACCTAATACCAATCGATAGATAATTAAAAAAATACATCTCCTGCTATGTTAAAAAAATGGCGTTCCATTTAAATAAATCAAGTTACAGCCCCTTAAAGTTTTTACTAAAGTAGTATTAATTTTTGGACACCCTGTATAAGATGACGAGTTTATTATGATTGGGATATAAAATATTATTTATTGTTACACTTTATTGTAAATTTCACTTACATAACTTAAATACTTCTTAAGTATTTGAAACATGAAAATTAGGTAAGATTTTGATAAAATTCAAATTATTTAAAAAATCTTAAGGTTTAGGTATTATAAACCTTAACAAAACAAACACTTATTTTGATCGAAGAATCCAAAAATCCAATAATATACGGGCGTTCCCTTTAAAAAAACATAACTTTGATACTTTAAGGGAATTTGGAACACCCTGTATAATATGAAAATAAGTTTAAAAGGTAACCATAATAGACCCCTATATAACCCAAATTTAATGTTTTTGAAATTTTCATATTTTGGCCATAATATTCCGTGCCGTATAGCGGGAATAACCCTGTATCCATTTATGTAAACAAAACAAATTAAAATTGATTATTCCAAAGTGCACTTCCAACCACTGATTATCGTATAAAAGGATAAATTTATTTTTCAGACAAGTGTTAGTGAAATATGCAGAGCTAACAGAAAAAAGCCAACGTTATACGAAACAGCCCACGTATGTTCAGCAATTTTAATCATTTCGACGTTTAATATACACCGGAACATTTCAAGTGGCACTTTATATCTTCTGCTTTATTCTTTCAAGCAAATAGTATTGCACGGACAGACCATTTAACAAAACCTTTCATATCATACATGTTTTGTCAGGATTTAATTAGTTTTTTTTTTTGCGCGACTATGTACTATAGCGACAAAATAATTTTTTTTTGTGGTGTGACATCCCATAATACTTATTCAATCAAAACGAATGGATTAACAGCTCATTTACTAAAGTCGGTTCAATAAAGCAGAAACTAAGATAATATATTTACATAGTGTCGAGTTCATAACCTCGTTTGCTTCGCTGCACTCTGGTAAAAATAATAGCTACACCTAATATTATATGAATATTTGATGGTTCTAGGCAATATAATTATGTATTGAACTTTCAGAACGTAGTACTTTATTTAACCTTAGAAAGATAATCTACGTCCGCGAGACGTAACGCGAAATATATTTTCGTTTTTTTTTCTTTATAATTAATTACAGCGTGCTAGCCTCCTAGGACAATTCAATCGGCGGCCGGACCTTACGCGGAGCGGCAGTGGGGCCACGGTAAGTACCCTTAATAAGTACCTACAGCTATGTAGTGCGTCCGCGAGACGTATGATTATCTTTTATGCAACTTTTGCAAATTATTTAAAATAATTGTGTATTAATTGAAGTCTGTAGGCTTTCACGGCCGGCGTTATTATAAGAATGATCTTCCGGGCTTAAGGGCCGTGGTCTAAAGGCTTGTTGAAGTAGCTGTCTGTTTCGAAGTTCTCTTCTCGGCGGTCTGCTGCTTAGTGTGACTGACGTCTTTTTTTTTTTTTTTTTGTTTTGATTAGTCTCGAGGAGGGGAAATCTTCAAAAGACACCCCCTGAAGGGAGGTAGTGTCGGATTCGCCTTGGCGCCTACCGACTAAAACCCCTCCTCGAGTTGGGAGGTCAACCCGAAGGTTATTTCATCCCGGAAGAGAAGGTGGGAGAGGTGGGGAATTGGGGATGGTTTTGATGGGAGGTGGGGTAAGTTTGAGGTTCGGGAGTGTGTGTGATTTTTGTGTGTGTGTGTGTGTGTGTGTGTGTGTGTGTGTGTGTGTTTGTGTGTGTGTGTGTGTGTGTGTGTGTGGAGTGTGTGGGAGTGAAGGTGACTCATCTCTGAAGGAATTGGACGAGCACTCGCGCTAAAAAGCGAAGCTAGAAAGAGCTAAAGAAGGGAAATAGCTCAGAGTAGAAGGTGACAGGTGACATGGCCTTCTGTAACGGTCGGTTGGTTTTGGAGCAAAGTTTGATAAAGATGAGATGGTAGGGTTGGGATGACCTGTCACTGAGGTCCGGAGATTTGCCGCGAATCTGCTAGCGGCTTTTGGAAGTGACGGTAGACCGGTTTCTTTCAGAATTTGGACGTTTCTGATGAACCATGGGTAGTTTAATGCGGAACGAAGAATCCGCATGTACGTGCCTTGCAGGATGCGAAGGCGGTGAGGGAGAGCACAGCCCCAAATGGGAATGGCGTAGGAGCAAATGCTCCTGATGATGGCGTTGAACGCACGAACTTTAGTTTGTTGGGAAATTGAGTTATTTTGGAAGAAGGGCTTGAGAGAGAAGAAGGCGCCCAGGGCCTTAGCACGGGTGGCGAGGATGTGTTTCCGCCAGGAAAGGTTCCTGTCGAAAACGACGCCAAGATAAGTAACGGTTTGGCTCCATTTGATGGGGTGGTTGTTGACAATGAATTGGGGAGGTTTACGAACTCTATGAGAGAAGAAAATTGCTTCTGACTTGGTCTCGTTGATGGAGAGTTTCCATTTCCGGTACCAATTTAGAAGTGAGGGCAGAAACCTATTGATTTTTGAGGAGCTATTGAGAATGGTTCGATCAGAGCTAATAAGGGCGATGTCATCGGCGTAAAGGGCGGTGAGAGTTGAGGGGTCAGAAGGAATGTCTGCGCAAAACAGGTTGAATAAGATAAATGAGAGTTTGGAGCCTTGGGGAACACCAGCAGTGATGGGTTTGCTGGCGGATAAAGCAGAGCCAACTCGTACACGAAGAGTTCTGTCAGTGAGAAATGATTTGATAACCCCGATAAGAAAAGGTGGGGAGTTGAGGGCGATAAGTTTGGAAATGAGACCTTCGTGCCAAACTCGATTGAAGGCTTGCTGGACGTCAAGTAGAAGCATGGTAGTGTGTCAACGTTTGTTAAGATTGTCGGTGATATGCTCGGCAACACGTAGGAGTTGGTGGCCGGCGCCATGGTGCTTGCGAAAACCATGTTGGAAGTCGGGGAGTAAGTTGTTTTGCTCCACGTAGTCTAGGAGCCGGTCTAGGAGGATAGATTCGCCTACTTTGCTCATCGAACTAAGCAGGCTGATGGGCCTGTAGCTTGAGGGTGACTGACGTCGCGTTTGCGTCGCTACTTATACCGTTCGCTCGAGGAGGTGCGGGACTAGATGTTGACGCGGTGTTTGTTGTTACCAATGGTAGCGTTTTTGTTTTCTTAACGGCTGGGATCCAGATTTTGTTAAGTTTTGTGCCTTCTTCTTTCCTGTTAAAGTTATTACGGTGTTTGAAGATCTCTATTGACTCTCTTTGGAAGCGAGTGTAGTAATGGACTGTTTTATCTATGACTTGCGTGTCTTCGAATAGAATCCTGTGTCCATCTTGTTCTAGAGCGTGTTCGGCTATGGCTGATTTATCTATGTCTCCTAGTCTGCAGCATCGTTTGTGTTCGGACAAACGGGTGGCAATGCTTCTTTTTGTTGTTCCGACGTATACTTGGCCACAACTACATGGTATACGGTAGACTCCTGGCGTGGAGAGAGGATTTCTACTGTCTTTTGCAGATTTCCAGCGCTCCTTGAGTTTTGCGAACCTGAACATCTCGGTGAAGAACTAAAACATATTGAAGCAGCTCTTAGAGGGAATGGTTACTAGCAAAAGAAATCAAACGTGCAATGAACTCAACAACGACAGTGAAAAACTCCAGTCCGCCCATCTACAAAAGAAAAGCATTTCTTCCATATGTGAAAGGCGTGACAGACCGCATCGGAAAATCCTGAAAAAACAGGAAATCAATACAATCTTCAAACCTACCACAAAACTCAAGGAGCGCTGGAAATCTGCAAAAGACAGTAGAAATCCTCTCTCCACGCCAGGAGTCTACCGTATACCATGTAGTTGTAGTAGCATTGCCACCCGTTTGTCCGAACACAAACGATGCTACAGACTAGGAGACATAGATAAATCAGCCATAGCCGAACACGCTCTAGAACAAGATGGACACAGGATTCTATTTGAAGACACGCAAGTCATAGATAAAACAGTCCATTACTACACTCGCTTCCAAAACGAGTCAATAGGGATCTTCAAACACCGTAATAATTTTAACAGGAAAGAAGAAGGCACAAAACTTAACAAAATCTGGATCCCAGTCGTTAAGAATACAAAAACGCTCCCATTGGTGACAACAAACACCGCGTCAACATCTAGCCACGGCCCTCCTCGAGCGAACGGTATAAGTAGCGACGCAAACGCGACGGCAGTCACACTCAGCAACAGACCGCCGAGAAGAGAGCTTCGAGACAGAAAGCTACTTCAATGACCTCAAAACCTCTGAAGATGTCAGCCGCAGTCGCTGACGAAACGTCAGGCAGCAAACAAGCCTTTAGACCATGGCCCTTAAGCTCGGAAGATCATTCTTATAATTGTGTATTGTTATTTACAGTTATTTGTTATTATTTTCAGGTGTTAATTATTATTAGTATTATAATGGCGAACTGAAAAGTATTGGATAGTTCTTATATTATGAACTATTTAAATCAATTTGAAGAGGAATCGGCTTCAGAGTGTGAAAGCGAATCCGAGGATAACCTCTAAGAAGTCGATGTGCAGAGTTTACGGTTTTTGTTTATAATTATCCAAATATTTTTTTTTTTGCTAAATGTTTATTTCATTTCCAATTATAGATATATAAACATTCATTTAAACCTATAACGCACGATAAAAAGTACATAGGCTTAACAAAAAAACATAATCAACTAACATAAGTCTGACAGACGTATGATTATCTTTTACACTAGTTCCTATATGATTATTTTTCTAGGGTTAATAAATAAATAAATAAAAAAATAGTAATTTCATACAAAGGTCTTTATTATTACTAACATACGATGGCTATTCTTTTTTTCAGCTAATAAAGGAGTAGTGGTACACCGAATAAAGTGTGAACGAAAAAACTTTTTGTTGAATCAAACCATAAATTAATGAAGGATTTCATACACTAGCTGAAAATAATATGTATGCAAATTAAGGACGCAATGGAATCGCTCCATAACCTCTATGATTGTTTGATACCATGAAAATTTTAGTAGGTTGTTTGTCCTTTATTAATCTGATTTATGGGTCTATATAGTCCACAGAAATTAGATATGAAATTACCTGTTAGGACTACGCCTCTGCAAAGGGGCCTAAAAATAATAAAAAAGTAAATTGAGAAGTATGTTATAAAAGACGACAAGATCCCAAATTGCGTGCTTAATTGTTGGTTGCGGATTTATGTTAAATTTTTCTTTTGTAATTAAGTAAGCTTTTCCTGTCCAAAAGTATGAGTAGGGCAAACAGAACCTTTCTAATAAAAGTCGAACGAATAATAACCAGGAGGAATCAACTCAGTACCTGTCCGAGAACTAATTTGGTTACCAAAAAACCATAAGTTGTTAGTATGAAAAATTGCTCTATTTTTATGTGCATAAATAAATAGTTTAAAGAGTTTTGGTCATCATATGGCATATTGCAAGTAGAAATAGACATTGTTCTTCAAATTCAACTCGATATGTCAATTTTATTTGAAAATGAAGAAATACCTAACATAAAGGTACAAGTTACTAATATTAGGTTCCTCCTTTCATTAACATTTTTCTAGCTCCTCGTTATAACTTTTTTACGATCAATCACGTCAATGTTATTTTTATTTTCTATTATCAGTTCGGTTTATGTTCAATTATTTTTTTTAACCTTATAAATTCTGTTATTCCACAATAATTTGAATAGAACCCAGTCCAAAGTAAATTATTTCACAATTTCTATGTTGTAAGTAGGCATTGGACATTAGTGGTTCCTCTAAAGTGAGAAAACAAGAAGTGGAATAAAGTTAAATATGGAGCTTACGAAAAACCTCTTTGTGGCCAATGGACTCATCAGCAGTGGCGTAGCTAGGTAACCAAAGGCCCTGGGGCGAAAAATAAAATAGGGTCCCAACTAAACTATTTATTTGTTCCGTATTCGTCGTGTTCCGAATTCGACGTACTTCAGATTTGTCATAATTCAGATTCGTCGAACTCCAGGTTCGTCGTAATACAGTCAACTCTATAATAAAATAAAAAACCAAATACAAAATCTAACTTATTTTAATGAACAAATTAAAAGAAAATATATACCTGTTACCGCTTAAAAAATACGGTCCTGTGACAGAGACACAGACAGCGGAGGCAAATTAATAGGGTGCCGTTGAGCACCCTTTGTGTACGGAATCCTAATTAAGTAGAGATTTTTTATCCAATAACACCACTTTTTTTCTACTATAGGTACGTTTTACGACGAATGTGGGTTACAACAAATCAAAATTTTATCAATACAACTTAAAATATAAATATGTAGTTACATTTAAATACTCCAAAGTTGTAAAGCTACTTTATCATTAGTTCTTTATTGTGCACAGCACGGCACGTCCTGGTTCTACACGCAGAGTTTAAGAACGAATAACTGGATAAATTAATGAATATAGGTTTTTTTTAATAAAAGTTAGTGGATATTTCTAACACAATTTATAGTTTGTAAGTCAGAGTTCGAGGGGCCTCATGAGCTTGGGGGCTCCGGGGCACTGCCCCGTCTAGCCCTATGGTAGTTACGCCACTGCTCATCAGATTTTAGCTAAATTCTAAAAATTATAAATAGATAATGAATTGAATCCTTATCTAAACATACCTAATCAGTTAATGGATATTCATTAATAATATTAATTTTTTCTTAATATGGACCTCCCTTTTGTCACATAGTGCTCATATTTTTCCAAAATTAAATTTGTTTTAATTTAAATATGCAACGTGTCGATTTTACGAACCAAGGAACCCCTACACGAAAATGCGACATAATTGCACGGCAAGTGTGCTGTGACCAACTTGCAAAGTTTAGTTTGGGGGTAAAAGAGCACTTTGTGGGTCAGTATAAAAGAGTGAGTTTTAAGAGTAAGTGGTAATAGGAAGAGAGGTGAGAAAGATCGAGCAAGCGAGTGAGAAGGGTTAGGGGGGTGTAACGGGTTACCGCTATTACTCACCCTAATGCCTTATTAAGGGTCCCTGCCATTACCAACGTCTCTAGTTGGTAGTTAATTAGGCAAGTAGTTTTATTTGTTTTATAAGGCATTATTTAATCTATGAAACCATACAAAATTCGCTTCTCTTTATGACACTTTCCAATAATCGTGAAATTGAAAAGATGTGATAATATTCCGTCCAATCCTAACTTGAAGTTCACACTATAATGTGTCTTAATTTAAAGAGGAAATGAAATTATAGCCATTCTTTGAATTAAACAATAAACAGCTGACTTAAGATTTCAACGACCTCGAAAGTTTTTTGACATCTTTCCACCCAATTTTGAGTTCGCATAATTAATGGATGCTTTGAACCGAATTGATTACCTGCACTCAGTGTTTTTAATCACACATATTAACGCCTGCTAGGTACATTCTTAATTTTAAATTCGAAAAACTTGTTTACATGTTGCAGATTAGTATGTAAAACATTTCAACAGTCCCTTGTTCGTATACGAATTGCAATAAATAATAACCAATAACAGTCCTCTTAATCTGTGATAAAAAATTTATTCTCAATTTCATTCGTCTGTTACGCATAAGTACTTACCTATAAAGGTACGTTTACTGCAGATTTGCATTTTTATAGTAGATGAATTAACAGATATGTTGCAAGTTGCTCTTTATCTTTGGCTGAATAGTTATTATTAAATCCAGCGAACAGGAACTTTAAAACAGTAACCTGCTTTGTCTAAAGTTTGTTTAACATTCCACGGATAATCATGACGCCTACGGTACCGTTAACTTCTAAATGTACTGTTTGATAACAAACCAAATTGTACCAGCTTCACAGTTTTGTACGTAATATGGAAACTGGAGAATTTTGCAACAAGTTACAGAGCAATGTTACTGTACAATACATACGTGTCTGAAGGATGAAATAAAGGATTCGCAGTTCCGGAGGTTGGACAATAACGTCCTCGAATTAGATGACACTCGAAAGTAAAAGCATCCACTTTCAGTTTACTCAATCCATCATCATGTAAACGTGCGTGTTGTGAGGATTTTATTAGGAGGGAAAGAAAAATTTGCCCCATCTGTTTATATTCCACCATACTGGTGGCACCAGTTAGCATAGTTACCCGTTTCACACAGAGCAGCTCATAGATACAACTTTTGCTTAGATTTTAGAAGGCATCAGTGGAATTTCGTATCCGTTTGGCGTGATCTAAGTATACTCTATGTTTTTCCTGCATTATTTTATTTGTCTTCTATTTTCGTTTCACTTGCATCTATTATTCTTCTCTTCTTAACCATCCCCATTTGTTTTTACAAATTCTAAAGAAAGGCTGAAAAAGGTCTTCTATCTTGCACTGCCCTTCGAATTTGCACCATGGTGAACTTGCAAGGTGTCCCAATAAATCTGAGATTGCAAGTACGAGGTGGTCAGTATATGGTAGTTTTCCAATGCTGATTTGGTCCTGCATTTATCTTCATCAACATGTAACTATTGTCGTAAAAATGTCCTGAATATACCATTCACTTATTAGGGGATACCACAAAAACGAGTTCTCTTCTAACAGAAAATTTCTCATTAATCCAAAGTATCGGAGTTAGGTTAGGTTAGCTTGACTCCACATTCGAATAGTGCAATATTTTACGTTTAGATTACCTATTTAGTTATTTTAAAGACAACATTTAAAAACTCCGCTACTGAATATGTTATCAGCCACCCACTCCACAGAGATTGCTCGGATTTTTAGTTTTTTATGTTTTATAAGGGTTTACCTTATTGAACTTCCAAGTATCTTTATTATTTATACAATATAAATTATTAAATAAAATTGCTTACATTAGGCCACCATTCCACCCGAAGGTACTACAGTGGCGGTCTTCACATATGCAATAACTGTAAAACGTATTCTTCTTTCTTCTCGTCTATATTTTATATATTTTCTTAAATCTAACTTAAAAAACATTTCCTACGTTTTTCCTTTCCTCATTTACTTGCCATACCCTAATTCAAAACGAGTTAACTTTCGAAAGAAATCTTATTTAGTACATGAGTTTTTAATTTTTTTCATATTGTTCCACCAATTCAAAAAATTCAAAAAAATTCCTGGGTATAAATATAAAGAAGTATAAAGTACATTTTCTGACGAATTTTGGTGAGTGACATATTTCAGAAAGGCTGAAAAAATTAAGATTTTAATTTTCATTCCTCCCCTAAAAATCGGCTTTTCGTTAAGAATCATGATCATATTATTTTTTCATGTCTTAGACTCATAAGAATTAGGAAAAAAATAATCATCAATTCATTTTGAATTTCACTATAAAAATAAAAATAAAATCGAAAAAACAGGTTTTTTTGAAAATCTCGAAAACCGTTTGAGTTAAAGAGCTAGAAATTGAGGTGAATTATTTTTATTCGACACCAAATCGATCCCCTGAGTGCGAGTCTAAAAAGCCGCGGGGGCAGATTTCCCATATTAATTCGGCTATACCCTTTCTTATGTTATGTCCCCGATGAAGCTCTATTTCACAATACAGAATAGCCAAACCGACATAACTGTCATTATTGGTCGGCCGAAAATCTACACTTATCTCTTGTGATCGAACATTAAAATTGTTAGAATCTTCTGTTTGTTGTGAAATTATATGTATATAGCCTTTAGGTTGGGGCACATTATTTTGAGAGAAGGTAACTGCATTTATTGACATATGAAATGCCAACTTTCTTAAAAGAAGGTAATTTGCAAACGAGGCACAACAGAATGGTACAGCAACTTATAATACAAGCAATATTTATTCGATAATATGTGTATGCTGAATCTCCACAAAGGCGGATAGGCATCGGCAATCAGGAAGTCAGGTTGTCGAATGGTGCCCTCGATACCCAGATTTGACAAATTTAGACCTTTTTATAGGGGGTTTTATTAAAAAATACGGCATAACTTCTGTAGAAGTTACATTTAGTTTGATGGCTTCCCTGATGAGATATTCGGTTGTCTGTGAAATAAACTCTACAGGTCATTCAAAAGGAAATCCTGAAGCACCCATTTATATAAAATGGGATTTTCTACTTAAAAAAAAGAAATAGATTTGATATCCAGCCAACCTTGCAGGTAACGTTCAAGTTCCAATTATAAGATACAATCCAATGTTCCTTTCTAAAACCCGCAGCGATTGGTAGCCTCTCTGACGAAATATTAAAGTGGATAGCTTAAAATTGGACACCTTGTGCATCTGCTTTATTATTGTACACACAAATGTAAATTTTGGGGAAAAATAGTGAAACGGTGATAAATTATGTTACTTTTAACTGTAGCAGTCACTGGGTGTTGCAAATTTCATGAAATAATCCTTACATTGTTTATGAACTTTGTATGTGACCTTAATCGAAATTTATTAAATTCATTGAAACACATTGTGCATAAAATGGGTGGTAAAAATGTATTGAGTGGTTTACAAAGAAATTAACATTTGATTAATGCTGCTTCTCTACTGGTTAATTTTTATTAGTAATGTATTGTTTTTAATTTAAACTTTCCTAATTTTCACAATTATACGAACAAAAAAATTTGGATCGTTTTCTACACTATTGAAATAGTGTGCCCAATATTGGATAGACCTTTTTAGCACTTCGTAGTGAATGTCGCCCTTTAAATTGGCTGGAATGTTATGAAGTAGCTGTTGTGTTGTAAGGGTAATATTTCAGTAATAATGCAAATAGTAGAACAAGTTCGGATGTCGTCTTGTTAGAGATTCTTTTGAAACAACGAGCCCTTCGTTATGGAGACATCGCTGTCCGTTTGGGAAAATTGTGACCTCATCATTTATGAAAATGTAGATATCTCTATTGGTTATGGCGAGGTTTCGTCATTAGCAATTCTAATTTAAGTTCGGTCATTTCCGTTTGAACAGGAAATTACTACAGTCTACGAAAAGGGTTTTATATGTAGGTATACAAAAGGGTCGTTTCTCGAGCTTTTTTTTTCCTGAACAAAGTGTCAATCAAGTGGTTGCGGTGTATAAAATCATGCCTAATACTGAATTCCAGAGTTTGCAACCTTCACTCCAAAGTCAATTTATACGAGATAAAAAAAGTGTGATAAAAAGTAGGGATGTGGGGAAGTCGTGATCCATATGACCACATCCGTATTCGATTAGGTTCAATAAATCGCTTTAACTGCTATTATCCCCGGGGAGGAATTGCCATTTTTTTTATAGGATTGCAAGAATAAAATATTGGAAATATCCTCGGATAGTACGTGATATCTAAAAGGCGATGAGTTGAAATTTAAAATGCTATATATCTGTGAGAGAAAAATCAATTTATCGGACTTATGATTTACTACGTTCTACTGCGTTATGGTTGCAACTGCATAAAACTTCTACACTTTTTTCACGACCTAAAAAACAAAATCTATGCGTTTTAAGGTTTTTTTTTTCATGTTTTGTATTTAATTGTGCAATGAGTTAAATATTCGCAATGAATAATTTATTCAAAATTATATTAATATTATACATAAATACATTACTACAGACTTTTCGTATGAATTATTCCATAATTAATGAAGGTATTAACAAAGAAGTATTCCTCTTTAAACGGGTATTTAATTTTCTTTACATTATTAAGACATTAAAACATAAACCGAAAAAGGTTTGTATAAAACGTTAAAATTTATGAAATAATAGAAATCGGGGGCTCTTTTTAACCTTTTTGTTTTGCTTTGTTGCTTATGTAAAATATGTCAGCTATAAGTAGTATTCCATTATTTCAGGGTGCATTTTTCATTATACCTACTGGTATACTGTAGTGATATATTTTGCCCTTAACACCATTTATTTAAATCTACCTCATTTCTTATATGGGTACACCTTTGTACATTGTATAATTTGTAACCTGTCACAGCTCACGCTAACGCTTCAGAATCCCAAACCGTTACTCGTTTCTTTTAGTTATTGTCCAGATGACGCAAAAGACAAAACAAACATTCCTTACTTAGGTATATCTATCGTAAACGTGACCCGATTTTTATTATTTTTTCCTTATAGTGTATCAAAAGTGCTGCAAGAAAAAAATAAGTATTGTCAATGATGACAGCTTCGTAATGAACAATAAAATCTAGGACAGTTATTTATTGAAATTACCCAATATGGATCGTGGTCAGGAGTTACAATCGAATCCGCAAATTCAATTAATTCAAGGGAAACTCATGAGCAACACATTCAAGTCTTCAATTTACTTAAGTAAAATTCATAAGCAAACAAATTAAAACTTCAGATGAACAGAATTCGAATTTTACAGCTTTGAAAACTATTAGAAGATTTACACCTTCAAATATTATTTCTTAGAGTGAGTGCTCGTAGCGCCGTGCCCATAGCGCCGCGAACCTTTAGCGTGCCAGTAACGCTGCGAAATAGCAGGTAAGATTTGAGCGTGCCCGGGGCGCCGGCGCCGCGACAATTGAACAAATATGTAAGCCTATGTACAACGAATTTATTTAATATTGTATATTTGGTTCATGCATTCAATTGAATAATATATTCAACTTTCCTTCACACTTTATCCAGGCTTAGGACTGGCAGTTTTGTGCAAACAAAACGGGCGTGTTTAAAAGTA
Source organism: Agrilus mali (assembly GCA_029378335.1). Classification (NCBI taxonomy): domain Eukaryota; kingdom Metazoa; phylum Arthropoda; class Insecta; order Coleoptera; family Buprestidae; genus Agrilus; species Agrilus mali. The sequence goes on along the minus strand of CM055655.1, from coordinate 13,776,502 downwards.
TAAAAGTTAGAAACCTTCGTCATATTTAAAAATTTGATGCACAGGTACAGTAATTTATTCTCTAATTCTTTCTTTGCAATTTTCAATTTGCTTGTGGACTTCAAATTGTGCATCATTAGGTAAACAAATGTGATGCACTTTACGTACTATGTTTACCTGCTGTGTAACAAGAACGCCAGGACATTTGCCGGTTTTTCCTTTAAAACAAACCTACGACACAAAAAGATTCATTAATTAAAATTTTACTATATTTAACAAAAACGTTGTCTTACCCATGTTGATGTTTCATCTTTGTTTAAGCGTCTATAACAAAAGCTTTGTTTTAAAATGTTCCATATTTAAAACTGTATACAACACAGATCTAACTAATTGTAAGCGAATTAATTCGGGTCAAACGCGAACTGATACTAATCTTACGAAAGTCTTCGTTGTTCCATGTAAATTATTATTACTGAAAACAACCAATGAGGAGCCATCCCAGCGACTCGTCACTTCTACCCCCTGCTTCGTAAAGTGCATAATTGCTATGTATTATTTAAGCAAGTTAAATGATAACATGAAATACATTAGCATATTCAAACTATTATAACATATAATGAACTTGTTTGTTCAGTTGCTTCGCCTTACTAAATTACATAAGTACTTGTAAATAAAACCATCAGACTTCTGTATAAAAGGTTTATTAAAATTTTTCGGAAATAACAACTTAGAGGAGCTGTCAAAACATACGTGATCTTCCTTTACAAGTTATGAAAAAGTTTTTTAACTTTTATAATTTTAAACATGCCCGTTTTGTTGTCCAGAATAATAGGTAATAGAAAATATTAAACAAATTCGTTGTACATAGGCTTACATATTTATTAAATTGTCGCGCAAAAGGTTCGCGGTGCTACGGGCACGACACCATTCCTGATCGTGATTTTGGACTTATTACATTGGTTCTTTTCAACCATTATAAGAACTTTCGATAAATCATCGACCAAGCATATTCATTTTATGATATCCTTGTCAAACATAATCAATTATTATCAGAGACTATGTGTAGATGGCTACAGGATGTCACTTGGCTGATACTTGATAGTCTTCTTTGTACGAGGCAACTTCTATTTCGTTGGTTACTTATCGGAAGCATATGTTATGAGCTGATGTAAGTTTAATAATTTACAGAATAACTACCAAACCACAATAGTGTTCAGTTATATTGACGGTATCATCTAATATATAAAATTCTCGTGTCACAACGTTAGTTACATACTTCTCCGAAACAGCTTGACCGATTTTTATGAAATTTTATATGCATATTCAGTAGGTCTGAGAATCGGGAACTATCTATTTTTCATAACCCTAAGTGATAAGGTTTGTCCATCCCTAATATGTTTTTTATTTTTTTAGGATTTGGCATTAAAAAATACATATAACCCTTAATTTTTATCCTTCTACCACAAACCCCCATTTTTTAATAGCGATATTAGTACTGTAATAATCTTCAACTCTCAGTGGTCGATAACTGATCAATTATTATCAATCGATTAGTCATCCCCTCCAGGCGTCTACTGATGTCACTACTCTACCAGCAAACAGCACGGAGTGGGGATGAGAATGAAGCAATTTTTTTTAGAATGTTACAGGTAGGTCAACTATGTTCTAAGAAGTAAAACAATGTTTTATTATAACATTTCAGAATGATTTGGCAATGTTCAAGATTGTTCCAGTATCTTGAAGATCATTCAGGAATGTTCCAGAGTGTTAAAAAAAGTTAGAGAATGTTTTGAATCATTATGAGATATTCTGGATAGTTCTAAATTCGCGAATATTCTAGAACGTTCCATCAAATGTGTAGTATGTTCTTACCCGAGCAACGCCGGGTATTGCTGCTAGTTTTAATATAAAACCCTGCCCCTTTTGACGATCTTAATGAATTAATTACTGATTATCGTTGTCATCAGTTCCAAAAACTGGCGGGATAGATTGAAGATTAACTTCTGAGCTAACACTATCTCTAATTGAGAGGAGGAATATAATCTACTACCCTACTCCAATTTGCTCCTATCTCTGCTTCTTATAATATGTTTGTAACTACCCTTTTTATGTCTCAGAAGATGTCCTAGCATCCTATCTCGTCTTTTAGGCTTCTTATACATTCTCCAATACTTGTTCATGTGTATGTCTGTAATATCGCATTTGAAACACTTCTTCAGTACTTTTATTTTATTCTGTCAACCTTCTACGTTCTGCACCTTTTCAAAACCATGTTCGAATGTACATCATTAAAAATATTTTTGCTGAATTAAATTAAACCATTGCTATACTTATATTCTCTATTTTATGTCTACCACTTTTACCATTCTTGGTAATCTGATTTAATGTCGGTTTAGAGGTCATGATTGCTAAACATAGCAGCGATACTTTATAACATAAAATATTATAAGTACAAAGTTAGTATATAAAAACAAAAGGCTTTTACAATATTTATTATTTTACATCTATACAAAAGAATAAAAAATACAAATAGATGGATACATATAATACAGCTTTTATAAAATCATGAGAGAATAGGGAGATGGGCTGATCTTATTGAAAAGTATATAAAAGTGAGGAATAATTTATACTTATGTTTAAAGTTTTGTATGGGGTTGTAGGGTTTTCTTTGTTAGATAATTATTATACGTACATCTTGTACCTAAAACGAGCAGTTAATCTTTTTTTATGTATACTAAATTAAAGTTTCAACAAACGTTACTTAACATACAGTTCTAATAATAGATAACATTGTACAAAATTTTTAATTTCTGAGTTTGTCTTATCGATTGCTTTCTTTCTTTTTCTTGAATCCTGCTTCTATTTGTTGTTTTTGATTTGCGCTGCAAATACGCCTTTAGGTTTCCTTTTATTATTTCTACCTGCTATTTTTTCTTACATTATTAAAGTGCTAGTAACTACATTACTCTAAAGGGTGCAACCATATCTGAATGACATTCTTGCATCTTACCACCACGGCCGCTTAGAAGACACCACTACTTACTCACTTCTGTAGTCTGTCTTGTCGACACAAACGCGACACACTAACCTCCACGTTAACACTTCCACTATCACTTCCTTTATTTCTTATATATAAACCAATGCGTCTTTCTAAGTATCAACAATTGGCAACTTCCTCTAGTTTTTCGTCTTCAATTTATATTGTCACGAGTACTTGCCAATTAAGTTGGTGTGGGCCTCATTAACAAACATCTTCCCTGAATAGATAATGAATCTATGCGGCTTTCTTGAAACATCTAGAAAACTCCAGCAGAGATCAATGGGAAAACAATTGGATTGCGAGAAGGCTGTAGAATTCCCTAGAAAGAAGCTGAAAAGACTATATATATATATAATAAGAATCAGCCAAATGTTGGGAATGCGGGAAGGTCGGTCACTTTTCCCGAGACTGTGACAAAAACAAAGGAAGACCAAGGTGCTGGGAATGTGGAAGGCACGGACATTTACAGCGAGACTGCCCGGCCGATGAACGCCGTGCGGACCGACAGCAGTCGGGAAACTAAGATCAGCCAACTTTGAGGGGCGCAAGTTGGCTTCTCCTCACCAAGCCCCAACCGAAATCGTCGTTTCCCAACTGAATGAAAGCAAGTCCTTATTCGTCGAAGGTCACATCAACAACAAGAAGGTTAGAATGGTGGTCGATACGGGAGCTTCAAAGACCATAATCCGGCTGAACATCGTTAACGAGTGGATAATCCGTCCCCTGCAGAGAAAGCTACGTTTGACCACGGTTACCGCAGAAACAGCGGCGATTAGAGGAGAATGCGACATTGAGTTGAGACTGGGAAAAGTATGCCTTCGACACAAGGTACTAGTAGCCGATGTCGCCGACGACGTGATCATCGGACTAGACCTTCTGGAACAAAACAAGATTAATCTAGATTTGGGCTCTGGAATTTTACGCATCGGCAAGGAAGGGTTGGTGATGACAAACCCCACCAAAGAGTACGGTCCTCGAAAGGTCATCGTAGCAGATGACCGATCACTACCTGCTAGATCCGAGGTAGTTCTCAAAATAAACATCGACGGCGAAAGTGCGGATGGTTTGGTGGGGATAGTAGAAGCCAAAAACCCGGATTTAACCCAGAAAGCCATACTGATAGGACGAACACTAATTCGAACTGGGACGCCGAACGCATCTGTCAGAGTGGTCAATCTGAAGGACTTCGAGCAAAAAGTGTGTAAAGGAATGGAAGTAGAAGTCCTTCAACTCGTGGTGTCCATCCTCCAGTGCGAAGTTGAAGCTGAACCCTCAATGGCAGAGAGCGAACCGCTTCCAACCGTTCTTCGAGACTAAGTGCAGCGTTCGGCCACAAACCTTAACAGCGAAAAAATTAGAAAATTCGAAGAACTGCTTAGCAAGTATAGAAACGTCTTCGTCCTATCCGACAACGACTTTGGGAGAACAATTTGACATACCACCGTATAGACACGGGATCAGCTCGTCCTATTAAACAACCACCTAGAAGAGTTCCATTGGCTAAGCAAGAAGAAGTCAGCAAGCTGGTGAAGAACATGGAAGAACAGAAGGTAATCGAACCATCACAAAGTGCTTGGGCTTCTCCGATAGTGTTAGTTAGGAAGAAGGATGAATCGACAAGGTTCTGCGTTGAATACAGGAAGCTCAACGATGTAACCTTAAAGGACAGCTATCCCTTACCCGGAATCGACGACACCCTTGACAGCTTGGTTGGTGCCAAATGGTTTTCAACGTTACAATTGAAGAGTGGACACTGGCAAGTTGAATTGGATACCTAAGACAAGCAGAAAACCGCATTCACGACTGGTTACGGGCTGTGGCACTTTAACGTTATGCCATTTGGACTATGTAACGCTCCCGCCACCTTTGAACGACTTATGGAAAATGTGCTACAAGGGCTCAATTTGAAGGTTTGTCTGGTGTACCTAGACGACTGATAGTACTGGGAAAGACGTTCGAAGACCACCTCCGGAATGTCGAAGAAGTGTTCAAGAAGCTTTCAGCAGCCAAGTTAAAACTCAGTCCCAAGAAATGCAATCTATGAAGTAGTTCTCCCGAAGAACAGAGTCAACGAGGTGCTGACAGAAGTCCATGGAGGTGTTAATGGAGGACACTTCGGAGTAACAAAGACGTTGGAGAAGGTGCGAGAGCGATTTTATTGGCTGAAGTGTAGAATAGACGTCGAAAATTGGTGTAGGAAGTGTCCAAAGTGTGAGTCAGCCAAGGGACCTCAGACTCGAAGCCGAGGGCGTATGAAACAGTACAATGTTGGTGCCCCATTTGAAAGAATAGCTCTGGACGTAGCAGGACCATTCCCAACAACAACTGCTGGCAATAAGTACATTTTAGTATTGATGGACTATTTCAGTAAATGGCCCGAAGTGTACGCAATCCCAAATCAAGAAGCTACTACGGTCACTGGGATGTTGGTGAATCAATGGATCAGTCGGTATGGAGTTCCGATGGAGATCCACTCTGTCCAGGGACGGAACTTCGAATCCGCAGTATTCCGGGAAGACTGTGAGCTGCTAGGAGTACAGAAAACTAGGACCACTCCATTACATCCACAATCTGACGGAATGGTCGAACGATTTAACGCGACGCTGGAAACCAATTTAAGAATGGTTGTTAACGATCAACAGACAGACTGGAACCAGCACATACCTTTGTTCCTGTTGGAGTATCGAAGTGCGGTTCACGAGACCACCGGCAGAACACCAGCCAGCATTTTATTTGGAAGAGAACTGAAGTTACCGATGGACATCCGGTTTGGACACCCAGAAGATCGGCGACCTTCAGCTACCGACTACGCACAGCAGCTAAAAGGAACGACTCGATACCACCCTATAGATCCATTCGTAACAAGATTCAAGTAGGGAGTGACCGCATGAAGACCAGGTACGACCGGAGAGCCAACAGCACAGGATTTAGAGAAGGGAACCAGGTGTGGCTTTACAATCCTGTCCGTCGAAAAGGACGCTCACCGAAGCTACAGCGAGCCTGGGAAGGACCTTACACCGTGGTCAGGATGCTGAATGACGTAGTCTACCGTATTCAGAGAGGACCAAAGGCCAAGATGAAAGTTGTACACTTGGATCGCTTGGCTCCCTACAAAGCTCAAGACATTGGTCGGGACGATCAATTCTAAGAAGGGGGCAGTGTCACGAGTACTTGCCAATTAAGTTGGTGTGGGCCTAATTAACAAACATCTTCCCTGAATAGATAATGAATATATGCGGCTTTCCTGAAACATCTAGAAAACTCCAGCAGAGATCAATGGAAAAACAATTGGATTACGAGAAGGCTGTAGAATTCCCTAGAAAGAAGCTGAAAAGAGTATATAAGGCGAGACGGCTCGCACCGAGTTAGTTGACAGTCGACAGCTGGTGTTTACAAGCGAAAGGAAAGCGATCGATAGGCGAACCATAGGCGATAGAATTCATAGAGTGCTATAGATAGTGTCTACGGTAACGGCGATTTAAAGAGACTTTTAGTGAAATAATTTGCGTGGACTTGTTTATAACACTAGTGTAGTCAAAACTAATTTTAGTTATTAATAAATTCGTTTTTCTGTTTTGTTAATTGTGTTTTCCGTGACTGAACACGTCACAATATGTTTGTTTTAACCCTATTTACATTCTTCTTACATATTTTTGTTTGACTGTTACTTATTTTCATTCACTACCCCCTTATCAAGGCTAATTCAATTTTATTTAGAGCTGTCTTTAACTTATCCTTGGTAGATGCTTAAACAATTGTATTATCCACAAACCTAAGTTAGGTACTGCTATTGGAAAATATTCAATGTAAGATCAATTAAGTTACTATTTAGAAACGATATGAACCTACATTACTCATTTTAATATAAATCTTTCAATTTAAATGTAACCATAAAATTTGCCAGGTTTAATGTCGCTGCAATGTTGTCTGATACTTAAATATTATTCGTGAGCTCTAATATCAGTCATTTTTTTAATGAAATAGCAGCTAAGCTGAATTTCGATGCAAAATTGAATTCTTAGTGTATGGCAGTGCACTTAGGGAGACGTATATTTTACTTAAATAGTAAAAACAAAACTTAACGAGGTCCTTGTTGTTTAATGAAATAGGTAACTTTTTTTTAGTTTAATAACAAACTTGGGTATTAGAGAATTTAAATAAATTTCTTAAAAGACTTTAACTTTTTACAATATCTTCTGAATTTATATGTCTTTTGACTAGCTCCGAGAATCAATGTTTTCTATTAAGTTTCCAATCTTTGACAATTTTCTGAAGTACTATACAATTTATGCTCCTTTACCGAATCTCGAATGTATTGTGAAATTTAGACCAACGTGACAAAGATCCTTTTAAACTTTCAAAATTATTTTTGTAACATTGAAAATCGTATCCTATAAAAGCCTTACTCAATATTATCATTATTATTACCGTTGATCATAATGAAGGTAAAGTTGTTTAAATATGACTTGAATCAAAGGGGTCGTAATGGGTGCGTCATTATGAGATGTTTTTAAATAGCATTCTATTACAAAATTATTGCGTATGCAAAGTTTATATCTAAAAATTTTAATAGTTTTATTTTCATAGGAAGGTAGCTTTTTCAAAACTCAAATTTCAAAAATTTCGTCTTATTCACTTCAAAAATATTTTCAAATCCATAAAACTTATCGTCCCCAAACAGCTTTAAACGAAGCAAATAGGAAATTTCGCCCTTCAAATGCTCATTTGTTTCTGTTGAGGCTTATCACGTTTCTTGACGTTTGTGTCACGTCGTCGACGAAGGTCGGGGAGAATATGAACTTAAGGGTGACGCATATAAGGGAACGTGTTGCGAAATGTAATATCTGAAGATACATAACTCGGCAAAGTTTATTAAAAGAATATTTCAAATTAAGATTTACTGTTCAAAAGCATTTGGCGCTCGAGTGTTGGCCTTAAAATGAGACGCATTCTTCTTGATTAAACCGTTCGTTCGTTCATTCGCTTGAACAAGCAACAATGGATCACTATGAATAAAATAGGAACGGTAAACAACGGGAGACGCTTCGGAGCGTTTAAAAATGTCTATTACCAATCGATAAATTTATACCCCTTTAAAAATTGGAACGAACAAACGCAAGACCAAGAAAAGAATTGCGTAGTCTTGGTCTTCGTTTATGTCTAGGTCTTGCTTTTCGACAGTAGGGGCGTCTTGGTTTTCTTATTCTTGCAAGATTTCTGTTTTGCCAGACTTAGTGCAATACTTTAGAAAAATTAAAATTATACACCGGGTGTTTCAAGTGTAACCGGCCAATAACATTTGAATTCAGGATTTCAAAACAAAAAAAATGTTTGTTTATTATGAAGGCATGTCCGCCCGTGCGAGGTTTCTAGTCCTCCATCGGGCGCCTCCCCAGGTGGCGGATAGGGGAAAGCCTCCCAGATATGGGTGGTACCGGGGAAATGAAATACCCGGGGCGGACCAAAACTTGAGAGCTGCGTCTGCTTCATAGTGAACGGCAGCAAACATCGGCTGTCTCCATGTTAGGAGCGGATGAACCACTACTCTGGGACTTACAATCTCAGTTTTAACCTTGGAAAGGACACTTATCCTTTCCCCAACACAAATCTCAAATAACGCATGATGAAAATTTCTCTAAATAGAACTACTCCAGGAGGTACCTTAAACAGGGAATCCTCCGTCGCAAAAGGCGGCGCAATCGGACCATCGGATTCTGGAGAGCCTGAAACAACATGCAACCAACAAAAACCCCAGGAAACACCAGCAAGCAAACTCAAAACAAAAAAAATATGCTTCTTTGGGACAGTGAATATAAACTCACTGTTAAAAACAGGAAAGCTAAAGCAACTAACCAAGATGCTAGATGAATATGAGATTCTAATCCTGGCCCTCCAAGAAACGAGATTCACAGACGAAAATATAATGGAATCGGAAGGATATAGGATCTTCAAAGGTAAAAGAGGCCTAAACCCAATGGGAAAGGGTATACCACATCTAGGAAATGGATTTATCGTGAACAGGAAGATAATCAACTCTATAACAGACTTCTACTCACCTAATGAACGATTGGCAATCATGACACTACGATGTGCAAATAAGACCTATACTCTAATAAACTGTCATGCCCCCATTAACGAAGACAATAAAAAGAACCCAGAAAAAGTTGAGAAATACTGGGAATCCCTGGAACATGAACTCTCAAAGATCCCAAAAAAAAATATTAAGATCCTACTAGGCGACTTCAACGCACAGATTGGAAATGAAAGAAAATACAAAAAGACAGTAGGAGAATACCCTGCCCACAAAAGAACTAACAAAAACGGAGAAAGACTGATAGAGTTATGCAGGGGTTTTAACCTTAAATTAATGTCAACAAATTTTAAACGCTTACCCAGAAAACAAAAAACATGGAAATCACCAAACACCAGCTTGGGAGAATACCAGATTGATCACGTCGCCATCTCATTCAACAACCAGCAAGAAATTATGAATGTAAAGGTTCGAAAAGGTGCAAACATAGAAACAGATCATTACCTTACAACACTAAAAATGAAATTTATCCCCCAAAAAAAGACACTGAACAAAGATTTTAAAATACAGAGGATCAACACAGAAATACTTAAACTAAAGAAACAAGAATTCCAGGAAAAACTAGACATTGAATCAGAGGAATGGGAGGAAATCAAAGCGAAAATAGTCAAGACGTCAATGGAAATAGCACCGCTCAAGAGACAAAGAAAACACAGGTGGTGGAATGAACAGTGCGAAGAGGCCCTTGAACTTAGGATTAAAACCTGGAAAAAGTGGCACTCAACCAAAAATAATGAAGACTATATAATATTTAAAGAACAGAGATCACAAACAGCCAAAACAATAAGAATAAACAAGAGAAACTTTGACAAGACCCAACTACAACAAATAGATGAAGACTTTAAAAAGAATAACACAAGAACATTCTATAAAGCCTTTAAGCAAAACCTTCAAGGTTATCGACCAACAAACTTATGTTTCAAAAACGAAGAAGGAAAGATAGCCCTAAACAACCAAGATAATTGTAAAATACTTGCAATATACTTCAAAAAACTACTAAACTGTGAAGAACCGAAAGTGAAATTTCCAAAACAAAACCCAGAATATAAATTTGAAAACTCCAAACCCCCAACCCTAGCAGAAATCAAACAAATTATTAGAGAGCTAAAAAACGACAAAGCCCCAGGAGAGGACTCAATAATAGCAGAAATGTGGAAAAACGCAGATACCAAGACTGTTAAAAGCATACAAAAAATAATACAAAATACCTGGGAAACAGAGGAAATACCGGAAGATTGGAAAACAGCTTTGATCCACCCAATACATAAAAAAGGAGATAAAACAGATGCCAATAATTATAGAGGAATTTCGCTTCTACCAGTAACATACAAAATCTTATCTAAAGCACTACAAAACAGATTGGAGATTCAACTAGACCCGCAATTAGGTGACTACCAGGGAGGATTCAGGAAAGGAAGATCCTGTGCTGAACAGATATTAAACCTTAAACTCATAATAGGGTATAGGAGACTGAGAGCCAAGGACATACATGTGACATTTGTGGACTTCAAAAAGGCTTACGATTCTATAGATAGAGAGACACTATTCAACACATTGGAAGAATTCGGAGCCGATGACAAGTCAATTGCAATCACTAAACAAACTCTTACAAACACAAAGTCAAAAGTAAAATTTATGGGAGAGATCTCGGAACCCTTTGAAATTAAAACAGGAGTAAGACAGGGAGATGGGCTCTCTCCACTGCCCTTTAACTGTGTGCTGGAGAAGGTAATGAGAGAGTGGAGGAAAAGAATGGAAGAAGAAGGAATTCCTAAAATAAAAATAGGAAGAAAAAAGGATAACCTTGAAATTGATTGTCTAGCGTTTGCGGACGATCTAGCAATACTAGCAGAAAACTTGGAAGACGCAAGAAGACAGATAAATATACTGAAAGAGATAGCAGAAAAGGCTGGACTTCAGATATCATATGAAAAGACAGAATACATGAGCAATAAAAAAGATACACCTAGACAGATTACAACAAAATATGGGAAAATTAAGGGGGTCAACAAGTTCAAATACCTTGGAGAATTAATTCAATCAAACGCCCTTGATAAAGAAGCGATCCAAACAAGAGCAAGAAAAATGGAAACAGCATTCCAGTTGACAAAAAATATATACAATAAGAAGTCCATATCTATAAATGCAAAGTTAAGACACTACAATACAGTTATTAAACCAGAGGGCCTCTATGCCTCAGAATGCCTTGCATTGAATACGGCCAGACAGTTAGAAGAGGTAGAAAAAAAAGAAAGAAAATTTATACGGAAAATCCTGGGACCAAAGTATGAAGATGGAAAATGGAAACTGAGGAGCAATAAAGAAGTCTACACAAAGACAGAGAAAATAACAGACACAATGAGGAGAAGAAGAGTGACTTTCTACGGACACATTAAAAGAATGAACGAAGGAAGACTGACGAAGAGACTATTCAATTACTTTGACAGAAACCCCAAGACACAGATAACATGGATCAAGGAGGTCAGAAAAGACATGGAAGAAATGGAAATAGATGGAGAGGAGGTGGAGAGAAGAGAAGACTTCAGGGCGAAGATCAAGGGGTTCGAGGGGTTTCAAGAAAAGGAAAAAAAGAAGACTGGAGCAAAATGGACAGAAGAAAGAAGAAAAAAGCATGGAGAAAGAATGAAGGAGTACTGGAAGAAAAGAAAGAATGGAAAAAAATAATCATCAGAAGTTATTTCACGTGGTCCATAGTTGGCCAAAATCGAAGGAAGAAGAAGAAAGAAGGCATGTCCGGAAACGCTTCGTTAAATAAATTACACCAGTCAATGGGGGTCAAAATTTTATTTTTTTTTGTTTTCATGAAATTTGAAAATATGTAGAAAAATTAATTTTGGCAGACATGTTTTACCTACAAGAACACATCGAAAAGACTGTTTTTAATCATCCCCATTATTACAAATAGTGACCTTTGCAACTACAGTTGTATTTTATTTCAAATTTTGTCCTAAAAAATTGCACTCAAAAGCCTTTTATTATTTCAGCTGATATCATTCTTGAAAATTTGTAAATTGTCTGGTACATAAACAACAGAATAAGGTTCTACAACTGAAAGAGACCTTAATGAAAGCTGTTGTTTTCTATTTTTCTATTTTGTTACAAAGTAATGTGCTTAATAAGTCACATCCAACATCTCCAATTTTCAGTATTAACACAGCATTGAAGATGTTATTTTTAAGCATGTAATTCATTGGATAACAAGGGTTGTTTTCTCAAGGGTGATAAGGAGAGAATGCAATCGAGGAAATTATTTTATTAAACTTTTGATTTCTTCCTGATAAAAGTTAAGAAAATTAATATGAAATACTGCGTATCGCATAATGCTGAGGAAGTATGATAAAGTTTGGCTATATTTCTTTTTAATGTTGAATTGTGGCAAATGTTGAAGGTTCTTTTGAGGATTTGATCCAAGATTATAATTAAAGATAAAATGATTTATGTATATGTTATTTGCCGTTTCTTTTAAGCGGGTGCGAAGAAGGAAGTATTTATTTATCAGACGTGGCTTATTATTTTTAGTTGGCACACATTTCGAAATCAGGCGAGTATGGCTTGGGATCAATATATCGACCAACAATTTGTTCCCAAATTTTTATTTGTCATAAAGATTAATTTTAGCTAAAGGATTCAATTTCTACAAAATTATTTATATTGATATTTAGCTTTGCACTAAACATTCTTATCAATTTATTGTTTATTTTGTTTCAGGAAGTTATTGTTTGCTACTTACTTTCTTCCCTAAAACCTTAAATATGTTTTAAAAGATTATTTATGCAAAATTCCAGTATCACGCAACATATGACAATGTCAGGCTTAGGGGTTTCTTTAAATAGAAGTTGATGTTAGAGGTCATGGTAAAGGTCGTAACTCTACGTTTGTCCAAAATTCTTTTATTCATTGTGTGTAACTTCAATAAATTCAGTTTACTAAAAACTTTTCCATTTGATTGTTAAAACGGACGGACGTCGAGTCTCGCCGTATCCCTTCTTAAGAAAAGACACAATTGTTCAATGTTATAAAAGTCGTAACCGACGTCATCGGGTCCTTTAGCGACAAACGTGCCTTTTGGTGACATTTTCGAGACGAAGCAATTTCCTTCAAGTGCTCTCCATTCCGATTCCGTTACTGTTACTTTCTTATTTCTTTTCATCAATGTCACAATGATCGTATTTACTTTCCGATATTTGAACTTCATCTCGAATACCTAAATCTCCCTTAGCAAAAATATTTCTTTCTCGATATATACAACTTGGGAAATTGTATGTTTGTATAAAGGTAATTGTTCTCAAACACAATTAGACATATTCTAAGAAATGAAATATAGAAACACACATATCGAGATAATATACTGTTCTAAATTGTTTGATTCTTGTTTCGTATTTCACAAAAGTTGTTCGAAATATCACAGGAATTATTTTATTTAGACATTAAGAGGCACGAAGATTGAATCTTGAAAATGTGTTGAAATTCTAATTTATAATGCCTTGGTCCTTGAAGTCCCAATTACATTTTAAAATTCAAGAATTTCGAATTGCCATATTACACTGAAACACTGAAAAGTAATTAAGCACTATATATTTCTGAAAAATTCACACTATAAGAGCTTGGATTATACCAAAAGACATTAAATAGATCAAAATCCTTGAAGTACTTACCAAAAAGGCTTTGAGTCTTGCTTTCAAAAACTTTGAAGGGACTTCAAGCATCTTAAATGGGCTTCAAGCACTTTAAAAAGGCATAGAGTAAATTGACAGGGCTTTAAGCAGTTTTAAAGTGCTTGAAGTCTTTTTTAAATTATAAATTACTAAATACTTTTATAAAGTAATTAAATTACCATGCCGATTCTTATTTTTCGCGAAAGGGTTTGAAATACAATTCTTTTAGGTCTCATAGAGCTTGGAACATATTTTGAAGTACAAAGCACTTAAGCTCTACCCAGTTCGGATACACGCCCATTTACTCTATTATGTGCTACTTTAAGTTAAGGGATGTAGGATACTTTAGTTAGGAAGATATGAAGATCAGCCCATAATAAAAAAATTCCAAAAAATTATATGTACCTATTTATACTTATCATAAATTTGTGGAAAATTTAGTTTATTTGATAGTAAAATAGGAAATTAATATAAAGTTGAATTTAAAACACATACCAAGTTAATACTAACACATTTATTTATTTAATTTTCACGACACCTACTACTGTTTGCGAAACATAGGTCATAATAAATTAAGTTAACTGTAGTAATTGCAAGTACCTTAAATATTGGGACAGTAAGAGTAACTTTCACGGGCAGTCGATAATTCTTACAAAAGCGGTAGAAACGATGAAGTAGCTACCTAAAATCGTGAACTAGGTATATGCCTTTAACACTTTGGTCACGTTGGAACAACATACTCCCTGAAAGGATATGCCGTCAATCTTTCTTGAAGATAACCGATCCTTTGGGCTTCAATACATTCCAGGCAAACATGTCTCGACTGAGACGCTCCGTCCCTTGAAAATTAACTTCGGTCTCAATGGCATGACACGAATAAAAAATGTTGAAATTTCATTCTTCTGAAAGAAACTCCAGTACAATAGATATCTGCGTGACAGGATAGTATTTTGTGTTTCATTCCAAATGTAATATTTACAACGTAAGTGTATTTAGTAAAGAAAAATTTTAAGGAGCTCATGTTGTTACTCAGTAAACAATAATAAAATATCAAAGAGTAGATGCCGAAGCAACAACGTAGCAATAAAACATCTTATACGCTAATACGAAAAACTTATCCTACTTACAATTAGTATAAGAGCACCTTAAGCGCTTTATTTTGAATCTATTAAGCCACTAGTGGCTTTTCTTCTGGATTAATTTATGTTACTTTAAAACCTTACACGGTTGGCTTGCTGCTGCATTTTTAACCACAGGTATACTCTATTAAGTGTTAAAAGAATTAGTTGATGATGAGGTTTGACTGTATTGCAGAATCAGTAATGAAATCTAATTTAACTCCAAAGTTATTGATTGATTGATACAGTTTAAATTTATGAAAGTATCCAATCTTATATTTTACAGGGTATATACAAAGTGTAGGTAAAAAGTCTGCAAGTAATTTAAATAAGCGAGAAATATTAAATTTTTTCAAAAATCTTCGAGCAGGTGGGCTTTATTTTTATTAGGTGGATCATTTTAGATAATTGTCGTTTTTCGATAGTCTTTTGTTTTCGCATAATAACGTCACAGTCCATTTTTTTTTTTTTTTATTTCACCCCATATTTCTGAGTTCATATTTAGGTAGTGGTTAAACTCAACGATATGGCAAAGTATGACATTTACATAATATTAATAAAATGGTCCGACACAAGCCATGAAGTATTAATAGTTGAATTCTATCGGAAACGTTTAAATTTGATAAAATAAGAGGAATCATTGTTAAATACCTTACTAGACGTTCAGCCTTCATTATTATCGTAGTAGTGCATATTGTGTTAAGTAAATGTGTGGCAAATGACTTTATTTTATTACCAGTTTGTTGAAAGTTCAAATAGGTAGTTATATATGACGATACTATTCCTTTGTTTTTAAAAAGAAACGCCTTTTGATTTTTTGAACAACGTATATTTATTGATTAAATATTTCTAAATTTGTCCAAAGGGATAGGAGTTACTGTTTATCGACATATATGATTATCTTTACTCGTTTTTCATCATTCGATCTGAACAGTTGAAAGTTTATTTAGTAACTGATTTAATTAATACTGTGCAAACGAAAACAAAAGAATTTGCTGATAAAGTTCGTAGACGGGTGGTGTTGAAAAATTCACCGTCAACTGCCGATAAGACATGCATTTTATTGAAATATTAACTATTTTAACTTTGTTAACTAGGTATCCCCATTAAAACCATATTAAGAATTTCCAACACTTCTGCTATCCTCGCTTTATTTATTTATGTTTATAATGTCAAACAATTCAAGCTATTCATAGCATGCTTATTATTATTATTATTTTATTTATTATTATTATTTATTTACCAGAAAAAATACAGATACATATATACAATACATAGTACATACATATCTGCCCTATTATAGAGATGTTTCCATCTGTACATAGGAGTGGTATATAGAAAAACTAAGATAGCATACAAAAAATAAAGAAAATAATAGATAAAAAAAAATAAAATAGGTTAAAAATAATAGTCAAATAATAAATCAGTCATAGAATTCATATATAATCTTGTATTATCCATTCGATTAATTTATTTTTAATTGTCTTTCTGGAGTCATTCAAATTCTTTAGAGAATTCGGTAGCATATTAAAATATTTCACAACAACATAACTGGAACTTTTACATGTTAGGTATTGTTCTATTCCTCTTTGGCAATGATAGCGACTTATTTCTAGTATTAATCTGTATATAACAAAATTTGTTCCTATATTCTTCATAGTGAAGTAAAATAAATTAAGTAGAATTAACTATAAAACACTTCCTTATATCTAGGATAGATTCTTCATCGATTTTTTTTAAATAATTTATTTTGATTTAAGACTAGAGAGTTTAAAGTATTACTATATGCTCCTGCCCAAGCAGTTATACCATAATTTATTAAGATTTCAATTAAAGCATGATGAATAATTTTCAATGTTTTTTTGTTCATTATTAAACTGAGCTTATAAAATACAAAGATGAAGAACTTAATTTTGTTTATCAACTGTCTAATGTGATAGTCACACGTCATACACCCATCTAGTATTATTCCTAAATATTTACAATAGTTTACTCTTTTAATTTTAATGTTATCTATATAAATTTCTAACTCATGTGGGACACTATATTCATAGCACCCGAACGTAATGAACGTGGTTTTATTAACATTCAAAGAGAGTTGATTCATACATAGCCAAACATTTATATTTTCTAACCATATAGTTAATTGTGTTCGCACTTTATCTCAACTTTTACCAGAGCATAGAATAGCAGTGTCATCAGCATATGAAACAAGCGAGTTATCTGGAAGCAGATTAAAAATATCATTAATATATAAAACTAGCAGCAATATCCGGCGTTGCCCGGGTAAGAACATATAATACGTTTGATGGAACATTCTAGAATATTCGCGAATTTAGAACTATCCAGAACATCCCATGATTCAAAACATTCTTTAACTTTTTTTAATAGTCCGAAACATTCTTGAATGATCTTCAAGATTCTGGAACGTTTATGAACATTGCCATATCATTCTGAAATGTCATAATAAAACAGTCTTTTACTTCTTAGAACATATTTGAACTCCCTGTAACATTCTAAAAAATCTGCTTCATTCTCATCCCCACTCCGTGCTGTTTGTTGGGTGAGTAGTGACATCAGTAGACGACCGGCGGGGATGACTAATCGATTTATAAAAATTGATCAGTTATCGACCATTGAGAGTTGAAGATTATTACAGTACTAATATCGCTATTAAAAAATGGAGGTTGGTCGTAGAAGGGTGAAAAATAAAAAATAAAAAAAAATTAGGGTTGGACCACCCTTAACATTTAGGGGGATGAAAAATAGATGTTGTCCGATTCGCAGACCTAACCGATATGCACCCAAAATTTCACAAAAATCGCTCGAGCCATTTCGGAGCAGTTTAATTACTAACACCGTGACACGAGAATTTCATATATTAGAAGATAAAAAGCAAAGCACCGAGGATCGTTCCCTGAGGTACCCCAACAGTTACATTGATATTTACACTAATATTATTATTGACTTTAACACATTCCATTCTATTTTTTAGATAATCTTTTAGCAAATCCAGGACAACTTCTCTTATTCCATATGCTTCTAATTTATCTAGTAGAATAGTGTGATTGACTGTGTCAAAGGCTTTAGCAAAGTCCAGGAAAGCAACTATCGTCGGACAATTCCAATCCAAATTCCTGTAGATATACTCAGTTACATAACTAATAGCATCATTTGTTCCTCTATTTTTAACAAAGCCAAATTGTTTATCATAAATAATATTGTGCTTGTACAAGAAATCGATTAGCCTATTGTATATAATTTTTTCCATAACTTTAGCTATGTTTGAAATTAATGGAATAGGTCTATAATTTCAAGCTAACTGTTTATCACCTAATTTGAAAATCGGTATTATTTCAGCAGCTTTCAAAGAATTTGGCCATTTACCATTGTTCATACAGATATTGAAGATATGTTTCTATTAATATAATGTTCATTATTTTATGATCGTTAGTTGGTAGGGAGAGATGATCATAAATCAGATTCAAAGGACAGCAGTCTCAAAAACGAACTCATGACAAGTCACACATGTAAATATTAATTTTTTTTAATTCGTGCAATACATTTTTTCTAAGTTACAACGTGTTTTATTGATCAATAGAAATCAAGAAGGAGAAAAAATAGTGAAGTGATTATTCAAATATAATTCACATCACCACACTAGCCTTGGTGTAAAATTGTAAAAAAATAGTACTTTTCATTTGAATAAATAAGCTCCATACTTTTCACTCACACTGTAGATATATACCTACATAAGTGAAACATGTTTTACATGTGGTTTAGGTACGTTTTGCTTATTTAGAGAAATTACAATACCCACGGGAAACACGTCGCTTCTGGCATAAATCTGGTGTGGTCCAGAAGATATGTTTCGTTAGTTGGTGGTGTCAGATAATTCAATTCCGGTAATTGCCTAAGGTCCTACAGCATAATTGCCTTCCTGCTAGAGCGACAAAGGAAAAATAATTTAAAACTATGATAATAGTATTGGTTATTTGCATATCTAAATAACTACTGTCCATTGGGGTAGTGTCTTAAAGGTAGTAATTCTTTTATTGATCAAAAAGCTTGAGATAAACGATATTGATAGTAAGTGTGCCATCTTTACATCTTTACAATTACAAAATAAAAAAATAGACGAATATCTAATAATCCTTTCGTTTGCTTGTACATTTGCCAAAATGGAACACACCACAACGCTACCATTAGAAGTACTGATAAATGGTTGAAAAATGAGTTTCTGAATTGATAACGCCTTTTCGCCTTTTCTTCATCTTAAGAAAAACGGTAGCTTTGTTTTTTTTTTTTCAATATCTCACTTATTATCAATCATACTACATACATACATAGCACTGAATTTTCTACATCTTTGTTAACAATAAATTACGTAATGTAGAACATAGTATCTAACCTAACCTAACCAAATCCAAGCTTTACAAGTTTGTATTGAGACGGACGTGGCGTTTTGGGTGGAATTGACTTGCGCCGACTGCGAAAATAGAGTGGAATTTACCCATGTCGTGTTCCAGAATGTTCGAGAAACAGTTGCTTGAATTTTCGAGAATCACCTAGCAACGTCCACAACACTATATAAGCGACAACGATTGACAGTTTGACAGTAGTAGTTGACAAAAGAGAAGAGAGAAGCGAAAAAAATTAATTAAGAGAGTTTCTGAGAGCGGACAAGTTGATGAATTGTTGGTTTTTTTTGGTGAACTAATTAATTAATTAAAGTGTTTAAAAATTACTTGATATTAAATTTCGTAACAGTATCAATATTACCTATATTACTGAAGGCCTGAAAAATCACCATATTTGATTTATTTGTTATTAATATTCTACTATGTAGTTTCGAAGATACAACAATAAGATATATATATAAGACAAAGAAAACCCCTAATTAAATTCTAAAAAGGAGAATTTTATTACATGTGCAGTATATATACTGTATGTGCTCTACAAAGAAAGCAAAGGAAAAGTAAATCTAGTTAACTCTGCATTCAAATGAGCTAAATGGTAGCTAATTCTGAAAAGATTCAGTATACGGGCCATAATATAAAACCTCCTTTTTACTGTACAATGCAACAACTACTTACTTTAGTGTAAGCTAAATATATGTGGCTTGAGTAACTGTAAGAATGGAAGTTGAAACTAATTCAATTGAGTTACTGAAATGCTGATTTCCTCAAGTAACATACAGTAAAAGAATAACTTTTTGTTTTAAAGAAAGATATTTGAGCCAATTTCGAAAAAGTGCGGAAATTACGAGAAAAAAGGAATTTTAACTTTAGAACAGTTTTAAACTATTTAACTATTTATTATCTACTGATCAATATTTGCAATACTATTATAATTACTATTTCACTTTTCACTACTCTTGTCAACACTTTTTCGCTTCTCTTCGCTTTATAGGATCGGGCCGATTCTTAAATGTTCTCCTGAGTACCTTCTAGAAACTTCTAGCTCTTTTGTTAAACAGATGACAGTCGACTACTCACAATACAGGCCTTACTGTGTGATAGGTTGTCTACCATGATGCTGCCATTGCGTACATGTCACAATACGTTCTTAGTTACTTTTCTATCGCGAACTCGAACTCTTTTTTACTCTTCAAACCTCGACAAACTTACTTGCTGCCAGTATATAACGTTTAATGAATAAATACATAGTACGCAATAAAGGCCATCTCCTGCACTAGCTTGATTACGTTAGGGATGGATCGTAATTAACCAAATGGAATAGATATAAATATTATATAAATGGTTGTTTCGTTGTTGACATTTAAAGAAGTGAGTCATAAACGTCTAAAATATTTTTCAAGTTTCAAGTTTCAAGAAAAAACAGAATGTTGAAAAATATACACTACAATATTGTTTCATCACACAGTGGCATCATCAAATGATGATCAAAATCATCAACTATATTTTTTCTTGAAACTTGTGTTTTATTCAAAATTATGGATGTTTCAACGACTAGAAGCTTCTACTCTTAAAAGTTTCCTGTTTATTTACCAGGCCCAGTAAATTTTTATGTAGTGGTACAAGAAAAAAATCGAGCGAGCCTTACAGTCGTCGCATATGATGTGTAACATTTGACATCTCACCTTAGTAATAAGCAATTTTAAAATTATATTCTGAAAAAAATGGGTCAGGTATTAATTGAAATGATTTTTCATAACAAAGAATAATTCTTTTCAATGATATTTGTATTTTATTTAACTGACACAAGGAGTAATGCAATTTTAGTTCAATTCTACCACCGTGTGCTCATTCGTTAATTCAAATGTCGCGCGCTTCCCCGACTTCCTGTTTCACACTTCCGTCCCATTTCACGAAATCACTCCCACAAATTGCAAAAAAGCGAGAGGAAAGATGTTACACTTCCAAAAATTAGCTGGAGAAACGTGTGACTTAACCAAACTAAACACTAGAGCCCGAAATTCTACAAACCTAACACTTATGGAATTTTGGGTTCTAGTGTTTATTGAGAAAGTCTGAAAAATCTCTACAGAAAAAACTAAAGGAGAGAGAATTTAAAATTGCAGGTTTAGTAAGTTTTAGTTATTTAATTTATAAGGTTAAATTCTTCTTGTTTCAAGAAATTATTTTACTTCCTGATTGACTGAAACAAATTGGTGGAATTTTGTTCAAAATTTAGTGTAATATTTCCACTGATTTCAACATTTGACTTGTTTACATTAATTTCCACAGCAATATTACCTAGTGGTACTAAATCGTAAATTTTCTCCCTTTATGTATGAATTATAAGGTGTTTCCCTTCTATATTATTACGTTTGCAGAAAAAGTGTAAATTCATATTTTGTTTCAGGTTGTGACAAGACATTCCCTCTCTAATGAAAGCAGTAAATTTTGGTTTCCCGATTACGGAAGCAATTTGTTAAGGTTTCATTCGGCACCCTACTCGAAATTTCTGAGTCGAACCCTACACAATCCATAACCCAATATAATATAAGTTAACAAGATTTTCGCTCCTATCGTCTTTCATTTTTCGTTGATAGCCCCAGATTAAAGGGAACAAGAAAAAGATTTATTAACGACAGCTAAGAGAAATAAAACTGTACAATTTTTTTTTTATAAACCGGAAATTGAAATATCTTTCAACCTACCCCAGCCATTACATACTGATAATTAATATCATTAAGACATTAATATATCGGTGTAAAGAAAGACAACGTAACAACCCCACTGTATCACACTCACACATTGCTAGTTAAATAAAAAATTGATAAAAAAAAATTTAAAAATCAGTATTTTTAACTGTAAATTCGAGGTGATATGTATATTTATTTAACCATCATTCTTAACGTAGTGAGGAAATCTATACATATTACAGATAGCTTTTTTTGTATAGCTCGCTGTATAAGCGCCGCTGTCTATAACAAAAATCGATTTCGTGGCTCGTTTGCACTTGTGGCCGAAAAGTTATAAAATTAACAAGTACAATACATTAAAATACATAAAGTCCTAATACAAAAGAGATACGAAAATGTCTCTCCAAAAGAACTCTAGAAAAGGAAAAGCAGTTCAGTCAACAAGGGCCATTTTGGTGAAAACCTCGTCGTGGGCAACTAAAATTATGGTTGAAGGCTCATTCGATTCAGAACGAGATCTATAAACTTTTCAGGAAATTTGAAGTTGCACCGGTAAAAATTACAAAAGTTATAAACAATTTAGCAAAAAAAAGGGGGAGTTTGGTTTTTTGCAAATATCTCGAAAAGTATTAAAGATATCCGAAATGTAAAAAAAGATCCTTAAAGAGCAGGAAATTTCATAAAAAAGTACTACCTCCCGAAACTGAACCTACGATATTAATAATTTTAAAGTAGAGGTGAAAATAGCGCTTAAATATGAATATTAAGAAATTAAAAACAAATTTCATCATGTGCAACTCAGTACACGTAAAAGAAGTAAAACTTCTTTGGCGATCTCTATACTTTTATAACGAATAAGTAATGTTTGGTGAAAAGAAAGAGAGTACGAGAATTTTGAGGATTTCTGTTTTAAAAATAATAAATTAAAAGCAAAAAACCTTTTTTAAAAAAAGCTTTTATTTTAATGCTCTAAAAAGAAGAAAATAAAAATTTCCTTTAAAATTTTAACTATCAATTTATAACCTCATTACAAACAAACTAGACGCTCGATCCAAACTAGGTTCAAGGAGCATTTAGCTCATGCACGGTTTGGTAGAGCCGAAAAATCTAGTGTTGCCCAACATATTCTTACTGAAGAACATAATATTAATATTAATAATCTTAAATTAGTTAAGGAAGTTAGGAATAATTGTCTACTAGATAGTTTTGAAAGTTTATACATTTGTAAAAATAACCAAATTTTACTTAACAATGACAAGGGTCCTATCCCTGGATCGCCGCTATTTAGTTTAGTTTAATTATCATCTTTTGTTATTGTCAAGGTCCATTGAACATCATCACCATTGCTGCTGAACCATGTTCACTGAACCTTAACAACTTTCAGTATATATTAGGATTAGTTCTCTTTTAGGTTTAGTTCACTTCAGTCCCTGAAGAAGGTAACTTTGTTACCGAAAAGTGCTTCGGACAACTAAAGTGTCGTGTTTTGGCGTTGGGGTTTGAGCTATTTTGTTCGTTCTGCAACAACCGCCAAAGTTTTTCCAGTCTTCACTCATTATACACAATTTATATGATCATAAAAGCTTTTCGCGAGGTTTGCTGAAATTTAAAAAAAAATAAATTTAGCAGATTAAGTTACTCAATTAAATAGGTACTAGTTTATTTACACAAGTAAATCGCGCGACAAGCTTTTATGATCATATAAATTGTGTATAATGGGGTTATAAGTTGATAGTTAAAATTTTAAAGGAAAATTGTATTTTCTTCTTTTTAGAGTATTTAAATAAAACCTTTTTTTAAGAAAGGTTTTTTGCTTTTAATTTAGTTTTTACTTTTTAGTTATCGCTGGCTAGGTTTCTGAGTCTGTTCATCTCATTAAACGCATTATTGTTTGATTTTGGGTTGTCCTTCTCCTAGACAGGTTGCAGACCAATGCTGATGACGCACATCTCGCTAAATCACACAAGTTAAAGTTAATCGACCGATGTTACAGGCTCAAAAAATTCTACCTCAAGAATAATCGAGGTCTCAACACCAAATTTCAGGTGGATTAGAGCAATGAAGCTTATAATCACCATATTTTTTTTAACCTGTCTTTTTATTCTCAGCGAACCCTTTCATTTATTACCCATACTATAAGAAAGCATAAAAAACTCTAAAAGTCAGCCATATTGAATTAAGATTGATGTCAGAATATTTTTCTAATTATTCTCGGCAAGCCCTTTTATTTGATACCCATATTCTAGAAGTACATAAAAAATATCTATTCCGCCATCTTGGATGTTCTGCCATATTGGATTTAGAGTGACGTCACATTATTTTTCGAGTTACTCTCAACAAGCCCATTTATTTGAAACCCATATTTTAGAAATGCATTACAAAATAACTATTCCGCCATCTTTGATGGTCCGCCATATTGGATGTAGAATGACGTCACATAGCTTATCGTGTATTGTCATTCAAACTAAACGTGTTTACCAAATTTCAGCTCAATCGGTTAAAGATATCTGCTTCAAAATTGAGTAGCAAGATTCCAACCGAACAAACATACATTGCAAGTTAAATAAAAGCTTTTAAATATCGCGCCTTTCTATTGTCATAGCTTCGCGAGACGAATCGTTACGAAATGTGTCGTTTCACGGCCTTGAGATTTTACTCTCATCGCGCCCAAAGAAGTTCCACTTCAAACATTTACATATCTACCTTTTAGAAACTGGAATAAACAAAATTCAATTGCGAATTCGATAATAATGTGAAAAGAAGGATAATGCGAGAAAATCCAAACAGACTGAGGTGTGGACATTTGAGTCGTACAGCTAACGAGAGAAGGCGAACGTACCGTCAGAACCAAACTATTAGTGTTTCTAATTGACCATAAATTTTTAAAAAGCTTCAAGAATAACTGTGTTAAGTGTGTGGTTAAATTTACACGTACCTAATGTTACCGGGTTGAACAAAACAAAAAAGGGATTTGTAAAAAAAGTTTTGTTATCTGTTTACGTTCGTCGCAACCATTCGTTAACAACGTATTCAGAAAGTTTAATTATAAATTGTGCAAACTCACTCTTTTATCCAAAACTCATTTCGACTCTACCGTTGCAGTAGATAGATTTTATCGGAACTAACGACGTTAATGTCAGCAACAGTTTTCAAGCTGACTTTGTCACTTCTGACTATGTTTACGTTAAGCATGGGTGGCGAAAACCACTATCTACCTACTCTGCGCGAATCCTACAATTCCATTAGAACGAAAGATCAATACGAATAATAGAACACGCGCTACAGTTTCTATTTGGTCTGATTTATATATCTAAACTACTTTTTACGCAGACGAAGCTGCAGGATAATAAAAGCAAGGCAGCTTAAAAATAAAATGGCCAGCCTCAATCAAAAACTCATTTACCTACTTTAACTCCTACCAAATTTGTAATCCTCTGTATGTCATAATAACCTAACCGAAACATAAATATTAAAATCCCTCTCCAGAAGTAATTATTGAAACTGCTTACTCGCAAAAAAGACAAAGGTAGATGAAAATGTGTTCACTTATTTAATTATCTGGTAAAAGAGTTATCTGTGGGTTACTATTAGGTTTTCCTTTGGGATTCATGAAATATCTTGAAACACCGAAAGCCATTAATTGTAAAAACAGACTCCGTTCTTCGTTAATGTTTCTTACAACCTCTTTTTAACGATATACGATAAATCCACTAACAATAAAAAAAGCGCAGTTCAAAGTATACATATTTAGAAGAAAACTAGGTACTATTATTCGTCACCATACGGGCTACTTTCTCTGCCTATAAGTTTTTAATGGCAACTTAAAAACAAAATAAATGTTTACGTCGTCACATTTAATAATGATTTGAACAGTATT
Organism: Agrilus mali; assembly: GCA_029378335.1. Lineage (NCBI taxonomy): Eukaryota > Metazoa > Arthropoda > Insecta > Coleoptera > Buprestidae > Agrilus > Agrilus mali. The sequence goes on along the minus strand of CM055655.1, from coordinate 13,750,610 downwards.
ATTAACTAATTGCAAAATTTTTCGAAGTTTGATTCGAAGTCATAAAAGGAGAAATTGTGACGAAGACGATGTGAAACGCCAAAAATAGTTCGGCCGTGTGCAACAACAAAACATAAACAGCAGTCAAAAAAGCTTAGCCCGAGGCTATTTTTCAAATAAACCGGTGAAATTTGAAAACGGTAAACAAAAAATTTATCATGAGGTGATTTCAGCCTTCTGAGGAATCTTTAAGAGTATAACAATAATTTGAAGCTAAAGTTTAAAAGAAAAATGTTTACGAGGTCTTTCATTGGATTGCGTAAAATTAAGGTTAAAAGGTTATTGCCTTCAGAATTGATTAATTATTGAGGTAATTCAATATCTCTTGAGATTCATGACCTTAGGTTGCATGGTCGAAAAACTGCATGTTCATGAGATTTCTACCCAATTAAAGAAAAACAAATCCTAATGATGCCTTTATAAGGCGAAATACGTATAGAGTTTAATAAAATATTTAGTGAACACTTCAACCTTTTGTTTTCCTTCGTTTGTTATGATGTTTTACCAAGTGATTACGGCCAAACCTTTCAGCTTTTTTATTTCTACCCCTTCAAAAATGTTACCCATCAGTACTCATACCAATTTGTCAGATACTCACATTGCAAATGAATTTCGAAAACAATTAGATATTGTTTCCTCTGAATTATTAATTTAATGAGAATTATAACGTTTAAGCTGCTAGTAGTCCAGTATTCAGGTTATATGTTGCCATACACAGGAAAAATCTGGAGTAAATACATTTTATCAACAATTGCTTCAGGAATACAAAAAAATACTCTTGCTTCGAACAGATATTGGCTTCATTCGTTTATTTAATACCTAATATATATTATTTCACTTTGAAGAATATTTCATAATGCAGTTTATTTAATAATGCGCAATGTAGCGTGTTAAATGAATACTTCAAATTTTAAAAAACTTGTAATATTTAAATTCCAGAATGTATAACACTTGGCATACTTTTTCTGAATATACAGACGTGTCTTTCAATAAGTTGCCTAGTAGATTATATGTAAATCTAAAAGCTTGTATGTAATTCCATTTATTTAGATAATTCATCAACACATTAAAATCAACGTCACCCTTTTTTACTGGATACACTCCAGCATATTCTATCAATTATTAGAGCGTGTGTAATTGACAGAGTCCCTCACCCGGGGTCTCTGCATGCTTAAACGAGATATTTTTACCAAGTAATCTTCAGAACAGATGTATCCTCTAGCACAAGGGTCCTTTGACCCATGAAATTCCCTAGCCCTTTGAATGTCTCAATTCGCTCCTGGCATCCGAATATGTTACACAGGATGCTACTACCAAATGCTATTAGGAATATGGTCATCATTCGATCATCCGTTATTATTTCTTTTTAATTGTTTGTTTCATTTTAATTGTCTCTATTTTTTTTATTTTTTTATGTCTGTTTTAATATAATTTCAAATAAACTGAACCATTCATCATTATTTCCATAACCGCTTAATTGAAAAGCACCTATAGGTACCTACAATTAGTACCAATATTATGAAAAACCAAATATTTTCTATTTTAAGAGTCGAAAATATTATCCAACAATATTCATTCTAGATAATTTTAATAAGTAGAATAACATGTAGTAGTAATTTTGTTAAAGTGTTCTGTTTAGGCCTTTCTTTCATTTCACATTATGTGTATACAAATTTTGTTGATTTCTGTTTATTGTATCGCACAGTTCAGTATCTTTTAGATCAAATAAATATTGGAGAGATGTTGGTAAACATTGCATATTGCACGCAATTCATCTCGTGTGTATATCTAAACATATCGCAATATTGACTAGTTGGATTTCCATTAGATATGACAAATATTAGTGTAGTAGATTGCTGAATCGAAAGGTTTTATTTTGATGTTGAATAATTAAGATTGAATGGATTTATCCAACAATTTAAATTGGAAACATCAGAGAAAGCAGCATTGAGCCATTAATTAACATGAAAGTAGTAGCCACACTTCGGTATAAATCAATCTAATGGTACCTACGTAGAATTTACTATTAACTCAACATTTTATGCAATAATGTATGTGTAGGATTAAATTCTTATTAAGGGCAATCACTTATAGAAACCTAAATCTGGTTACAAGCTGAATTTGTCAGACGAAGATTTGAAATCCATCATTAGTAGTCAGGTGAAAGGTAGCTTTATAGAAAAAGTATGTGGGCTTTAATATTCTCACTGAAGTGGATGCTTAAATTGTTGTACTTGGTCAATTTTTTGACTTGTTAGATGCGTAGAACGTACAGTTTAGTGCAGAAATGTCAAAGTGAATGAATAAAAAGAAATACGTGTAACGTGTAATACTGTAACGAATAAGCGATATTATTTAGTTGATTTTAAAGATTTAATGAATTAAAATGGTATAAAATAGATAAAACTTAAAAATTAATTACAAATATGTATTAAAACTACTTGCCTAATTAACTAGCAACTAGGGGCGTGGGTTATGGCAGGGACTCCTAATCGGGCATTAGGATGAGTGACGGTAACCCGCTACACCATCCTAACCCTTCTGACTCGCTTGCTTGATCTTTCTCACCTCTACTCTATTCCTTACTTACTCTCAAAACTAATAATTTATACTGACACACATAGTACTCACTCTTTTACCTTCAAACGGAACTTTGCAAGTTGGTCACGGTCCACTTTTGCCGTGCAATTATGTCGTATTTCCGTGTGGCGGAATGTAATTAATGAAATGAAAAACAATTAAAAGGAAATATTATTTTGTAAAAATATGAGCACGATGTGACAATAACAAGCAATACTATGCAGTTTTCCGAAGCTTACGGGGCACAGGCTCGAAAAAGGTTAATTAGAAGCCTGAATAAATATGCAACATCAATCATAAAAGGCAATAAAAATATGTACACATGTAAATAAAAAAAAATAAGGCTAATATACTGCTCAGTAATATTCCATATGAGTATTATCCAATTATGAGGAGGAAATTACGAAAATTGATTGAAATATAAAAAAATTAAATAAAAAGTACAGAAAATTTTAAACTTTAACACATTATCTTGCTTTAAATTATTATAACTCATAAAAATTACTTATAGTTGCAGGATATTTCAACAAATTAGTGCCATCTTGTACCAAATTGCAATCTAGAGATAAGTTTCAAATTAAAAAAGAATTCTATTGTGGCTATTAGAGTTTCAGTGGTTTAACAATAACAATAAGAGTGATATTACCAATGTTTCTTTATGTGTTGCATTTTGTATAATATGTCAAAATGGTAGGTCATCTAAATAGCGCCCCTTTGTTAAAATAAAGAAAATTTATTATGCTCCGGGTAGAGCAGGGGTGGTTCCTGAAAATCCTGATGTGTTGAGAGCTCGAAGCTCTCATTAAAAACACAAAAAGAACCTGAAAGAACAAAAAATGCATAAAAAAAACTTACAAAAACAAGACAAGCACACCCAAAAACGCACCCTGCGTCAACGTAGGGACTAGCTGGTTTCCGGGTCTTGAAGGGGACTTTTCCAAATCGTATAAGGCCAGACGATAGTTAAAAGGACTTTGTAAACCAACCTTATTAGTTTATACCAGAGCCGCCTGCAAGTGTTGATCGGCTTGTATCAGGTTGATCTGGATAAGATTATATAACAAGTCTCTTAGCCTGGTTGTCCTTTCCTCTAGGAATCTTCACCCCGACCCGTAATCCCAGCTTCAGAGCCCGTCTGGAGCCTAAACTAAGATGGATGGATGGTCTGACAAATAACAGGAACAAAGATGTACAAAAAAATATTTCCTAAAAATGAATAAGTTAATTAAAATATTATAAATTTTGTCGACATTGAAGGTAGGAAAAGGAAGGATTTAGGTGAGTCTACGTCGAGATCAAACAAACCAAGATTCATCAATGTACTCACCAGATACCACAAGAAACAATTATTTAAAAATCGAAATTACCAAAAAAATGTGAAAATTTAAATGAGATAATGATTTACAAAATTTGCCGCAAAGGCCTAAAGGATGCAAAAGACATATTAAATGCCACGTGGCAACAAAAAAATATTTAGAAGTAAGTTAGAATTAATAAAAAATACTGTTACGAGTACTTGCCAATTAAGTTGCTGTGAGCATAATTAATGAACATCTTCCCTGATTACATAAGGAATATTCTCGGCTTTCCTGAAACATCTAGAAAACACCAGCAAAGATCAATGGGAAAACAATTGGATTACTAGACGGCTGTAGAATACCCTAGAAAAAGGCTGAGAAGACTATAAAAGGCGGACGAGACACTCACACCGAGTTAGTTGACAGTAACAGCTGATGTTTGGAAGCGAAGCGATCGATAGGCGAATTGCCAGGCGAAAGAAGTTATAGTGTCTATAGTATAGCGAGTATTTATAGTAGACGCGAACGGGAAAATAGACTTTTAGTGAAATAAATTGTGCGGACTTGTTCATAACTGTAGTGTAGTCAAATTAATTTTAGTAATTAAATAAATTCGTTGTTTTGTTTTGTTAATTGTGTTTTCCGTGACTGAACACGTCACAATACCAATTTTAAAAAGTGCTTCAACAATTAATAACAAATATATGAAAATTAAGTAAATACTTATTTTGAATGGCTTTACGGGAAAAAGTATTAAGAGGTTCACACAAAGACTTTCACACAACGTAAGGCACAAAACACAGACCGAAAAAGAGACACACACACACGTCTTGTCGGCACCAAGGATCGAGGAAGAAGCCTCGAGCACCGACCGGAAAAATTCATAGATCCTTCCATCGATCGCGAATTTCTGCGCAAAGGTTGCTAGCCTTGATGATAAGACGAAAGGTCGATCAACATTAAGAAGAAATCAATATAACTGAACTAAGACAAACACAAACTGAACAGAAATAAGTAGGAATTTTAGTAACGGGATTTTTCATAGAAAAAAAAAAACGTTCCACCATCTACTCCATCACTAAAAAAGAAGGCATGTTCTTCAAAATACCACTCGACAAATAAGCATCTATTAGACATTAAGAAATTAATAGTTCTACATTCTAGTACATCGGAAACAGAAAATTGTTTTTACTGGATTGGATTCATTTATTCCCTTTTCATCGCAAACCGAGTCTCAAAATTTTTTGGCCTAGAGGTTAGGTTAGGTAAGCATTATTTATTTTACTCTAAGGGAAATACCCATAAAATCAATTACTACTTAGTTCTTGAATGTTAATGGTAGCTTATTAGTTAGATTACTGTGATAAATGATACAAGGGAAAGGATATATTTTTTAAATCACAATTGCTGGTGTTTAATAAAACCCTTTTACTTAGGTTGATATACTACTTACATTTTCTCGTTACCTTTTTCCACTTTCGATACTAATTATTTATTAATAAGCATTTTCCAAATTGACGTTTATACAACTTCATAACGAAAAATCTCTCTAACATATTTTTTCCTTCGTGATAGGTCGTTACAAATTATTATAGAAATAAATAGATGGAATGCCCTTGAATAGGGTTTCAGGGATTATTTTTGTTTTAATGCCTAAGGGGTTGAAGCTGACCAACTTGGTCTGACTATTGTGGTTGATTCTGGAATTGAAGAAGGAATGCTGATTCAATCTAGAAATGAGTAAGAAATACAAAAAAATGTAAAACTCAACATGGCATAAATTATATCTTTCTGTTAGTTACCTACAGAAAATTAGAATTACTGCATTTCTTATTTCCTTGTAATATATTCCGGAATACTTTTCACTTACCTCCTACTTAGTAGTAGCAGTAAGCAAAACAAAACGATGAAAATAATCTTCTTTGAAATTGCACTTGATATTAAAATTTCTAGGTAAGAAGCAGCGTTACTGAAGAGTGGATTTCTTGAGCAAATTAGACACCCAAGTTGTAATATTAAATTTAAATCACTCAGCGTATTAGAGAACGTAATTCACAAGTAGCTCTCCCTGTAGTCCTTCGTTTATATATATATATATATATATATATATATATATATATATATATACATATCAAAGGTATCTTGTCACCTCCGGAACGCTACATGGGGGTATCGTTATCGCCTCATATATAACGTTGTCTCCTCCGAAATCAGAGGCGACAACGTCCTTCAATATTTTCGATGGTTTTGGTATTAAGACGTCATCTAGATCCAAAAAACGAAAATTCGTCTGGAGACCACAAAGTACCTTCCATACTCACAAAAAAATCTTTTAGTTCCGTTATAGATCGCTAGCGCTAGTGTCGCGCTTAGCTGGTACGATTGCTACGAAGTCGCCTCCGAATATGCGAAGGAATGTTTTATGATACCTGCGTTTCCTTCTCGCCTCTAAAAAATGGCAACATAGCAGCGGTTTTATGCTTAACCGTGTCGTTATATAACATTTATTCTGATATATCAAACTACCTAACTACTCAACTCAAACTCGTAACTTTAAAAATATTTAATGTAAAATGTATTCTAGAGCCAAGCAGTACTGCTTCGTCGGAGGTGTGAATTCTCGAAATTTAAATAGACATATTTTTTGCTATTTCGATTCTAGATGACCTTTTGAATGCAATCTGATAATTTTTTGTGTCAATTTGGAAGTTTTAATATTTCTAAATTTCCTATACTAAACTGTTTTATTACTATAGCAAATTTATATATTTTGCATCTGAAATTTACAGGCATCAACAATTTATATTTAGTCATAATAATTAATTTAGCTTTTTATCAAAACAATAGCCGATGTCTACATGTATAGTTCATTAATATTATTAAGCTTTTATTTAACTTGCAATGCAATGTATGTAAGTACGTTTGTTCGGGTGGAATCTTGCTACTCAATTTTGAAGCAGATATCTTCAACCGATTGAGCTGAAATTTTGTATACACGTTTAGTTTGGATGACAATACACGATAAACTGTGTGACGTCATTCTAATCATATATGGCGGACCATTCAAGATGGCGGAATAGTTATTTTTAATGCATTTCTACAATATAGGTATCAAATGAAAGGGCATGTTGAGAGTAACTCGAAAAATAATGTGACGTCATTCTAAATCCAATATGGCGGAACATCCAAGATGGCGGAATAGTTATTTTTTTATGCACTTCAGCAATATGGGTATCAAATGAAGTGGCTTGCCTAGAATAATTAGAAAAATATGCTGTTAATTATTGTATTATGCTGGGCTTGCACAATACACAAAATGCAGGGTAGTACTGCCGACCACGCCGTTGTTTACTTAGGCTCAAAGCTCTCTGCTGCTGGTCAAGCATACGTGGCCTTAAGTAGGTAAAATCATTAGGTCTCCATATTGAAGAGCCAGACTGTTCGAAATTAACCGGCAAACGACGTTGCAACAATGATGCGTTGAATGAGATGAACAGACTCAGAAACCTAGCCAGCGATAACTAAAAAGTAAAAAATAAATTACCTAAAAGCAAAAAACCTTTTTAAAAAAAAAGAGCTTTTATTTAAATGCTCTAAAAAGAAGAGAATAAAATTTTCCTTTAAAATTTTAACTATCAACTTATAACCTCATTATACACAATTTATATGATCATAAAAGCTTGTCGCGCGATTTACTTGTGTAAATAAACTAGTAACTTAATTTGCTAAGTTTAATTTTTTTTAAATTTCAGTTTAATTAAATACTTATAGGTACTTACGCAAACCTCGCGACAAACTTTTATGATCATATAAATTGTGTAAAATGAGGTTATAAGTTGATAGTTAAAATTTTAAAGGAAAATTTTATTCTCTTCTTTTTAGAGCATTTAAATAGAAGCTTTTTTTTAAAAAGGTTTTTTGCTTCTAATTTATTATCCATTTGATCTGTTTTTTGTCTGAAAATCTGTACGCATGCGCATTATTGAATATCCTGTATAGCAGCAAATTTCTTCGATTGAGTCAGTTCAGTAGTCTTTTTAACTAAAAAATCAGATAGTGAATGTTATAGACTTCGTTTTGCCGTTACAATTTCTGCAAGTATCAAAATCGAAATATGTAAAAAATTACGTCTTCATGACTTAATAATTCAAAAATTGGGGTCACTTCCGGCGAAATTTCATTTATGTTAAATAATCGTATCTTACATCAAATATCCTTCAGAGCAAATATTTTTGAAGTGATAAGAGTGAGCCGATTGCAAAATTGATTTTGCATCGATAATGGCTATTTTTGCATTAAATTTTATATGACTGAACCATAATAACAAAAATCTAAGACTAAATGTTGTATCTTAGTGAAGATGATAAAGTCTAAATTGCACTCAATTAGTTTAAAACCCCTGCAATTTGAACAATAGTTGGGTTGTTTCTAATGATATGGTACCTTTATTGGAAGCATAGATATACATATAAGAATATATTGCACTTACCCCATTTACTCAATGAGTGGCTGCTGAAGGCAACATTTTGAAATGGAAATATAAATCTCGCAGAAGTCTATCACCTACCGGTTTTGAGTGTCTTTGCGCAGGCCCTAAACTCGACAATTTTATTGGTCCTTCCACATGATGAAAGAACGACAATGTGGCTAGTATGTCTTTTAAATAGTATGATATCAAAACCCGCGAATCAAGCAACTAATCTTATGTTCAACTGCAGGCTAGCTAATCTTTTTTAATAATTAATGTATAGTATTTAAAATAATTACTTTTTTTTAATTTATTTAAGATATTTTAAGTCGCATTAACAGCTAAGGTCATGAGCGACTATACATGATTACTTTTGTTTACTTCTACATTTATGATTCTCTCAAAACAAGAATAGAAGGGGTCCAGAAATACCATATACAACAGAAAGTATAGGAAAGCGTCTCTGTGACCTCCGAAGATATGACAACACTGTCGGAGGCAAGACCGCTACCACAGTATCTGCTCATATACAAATTTTGGAGGTGATAAGGTCTCTTTCGTGTTCCTTATATATCGTCCCAAAAAAAGTCAAAACTCTTTTCCCCTCTCAAGGGTTCTGGAATATCAAGGCTCCCCTCACCCCAAATATACACAGTTTTTTATTCTAACTATTTGGGAACACCCGGAGGCCAGGTCGCCTCTTCCTTATACCGGAGGCGACAAGATACCCCAGATACATATATATATATATATATATATATATATATATATATATATACGTACATTCGTATAACACGGAATAGGAATAATATCTGCTTAATTCGCACTGAAACCACGTAATGCGGTTGAAGGAAAAGAATGTTTTCACGGAATGTCTGCATACATATATATTTCTATTTGTATGTATGTGTTCCTGTATAAGTAGGTACAACTGCCGTCCTCGTTGTCGTCCGCTTTAGTTGATGTCGGCTTTTGCTCTGGTTTTATTAAAATTCCTTAAATGTTCGTTGAGGTCTATTCTTCCCAAACAGTGGAGATCCATAAAAGATAAAATTCTCGTTTTGTGTGTTTGTGTGCGCGGTTGTGTCTTCCTAATGCATCACTTCACTTTTTTCTCAAAGGAAAACATCGTTTCGTATCTCGTCAGTCCCTTAAAAAAATACTCAGATATATGTATACATAAGAAAAAAGGTATACTTCCAGCTCCTTCTTATAGATAAGAGTTTTTTATTTAACCCTTTTTATTTGGGAAGAGTGAAGGCTTAAAAAGGAAAAGAGAAATTAGCAGGGAGCATGTGTTATGCAGAAATAACTTTTACTTTGGTTAAACTTTTTTAGTTTAGCTAAAGAAAAGTAAATTTCTTTCAGGTAGACAAACACATAAGTTTGTTTCTTGATTATTCGTTTTTCAGAGACGCCTTATTTTTTTTTGTCTTTCATTATCGATTTGACCTCATTTTATAACAGTCTCTGTAATACAGGGGCGGCAAAAGTCAGTTCCCCGATTTGCACGGGTGAAAAAGAAAACGAAAACGCAACGGACTAATGAAATGCGTAATCAGCATAGATACGAAGGTACAATGTCAATAAAAAAACTCTCTCTGTCGTAAACCTGGGGTTTGCTTACATCTTGGAAGCTCAAAAAATTCATTAACTCAACACTCACTATGTGTGTAATTACACCTCACAGCATTTGTTTAATGAAGCCTGTTTGTTAAATTTCTGGATAGCGGGAACTGACTTATGCTGTCCCCTGTATATAAAAAATAATGTTTATTTGTTTATTTATTTGTTCAATAAATACTTTTCTAACTTATCTAACACTATACTGTATTCAAAACCAACAATTACGAACATCACAAATCATAACATAGTACCTAACTAGCAAATTATATGTGCAGATCAATAAATTTTATATTAAAAGCATATTTTGCATGGCGGTTTCTAAAAAGTTTATTAATTTAAAAAAGGGTTACGTAATAAATAGTACTTAAAACAAATTTCAACAATATATAACCACTTGCCTAAATTGTCATTTACTTTGGACATTGAATATAGCAGGGACTTTGGGGCAGTAAAGTGAGTGATGGTTGTCACCCGCTACACTACCCTAATCCTTCAACTCGCTTACTGGTCTACCGACTGACTGTCTGTCAATGTAGTTCTTTTATAATAACACGTAATGCTTTTTTTGTTACTCCCCAATTGAATTCTTAAACTTGGCCTCGACCTATATTAGTCTATATCAACACTTTGCACACCAAAAATAGTGTCAAATGTAATTTATGTAAAAATATAAGACAATTAAAAAAATATAATTTTTGGAATAATAAGCATTGTGAGCAAAGGGAACACCCATTAATTAGTGAGGTATTATTTGTTTAATTGCGGCCCCTCCCAGTGGCGTACCTAGGTAACCAAAGACCCTGGGGCGAAAAATAAAATAGGGCCCCAACTAAACTATTTAAAATCGTTTGTTCCGTATTCGTCGTGTTCCGAATTCGACGTAATACAGTCGAACTCCATAATAAAATAAAAAGCCAAATACAAATTTTAACTTATTTTTATGAACAAATTAAAAGTATTTTATGAAAATAAAAGAAAATATCTACCTGTTACTGCTCAAAAAATACGGTCATGTGACAGACACACAGACAGCTGAGGCACGTTAATAGGGTCCCGTTGAGCACCCTTTGTGTACGGAATCCTAATTAAGTAGAGATTTTTAATCCAATAACACCACTCTCTTGACTGACTATAGGTACGTTTTATGACGAATCTGGGTTACGACAAATAAAAATTTTATCAATAAAACTCAAAGTATAAATATGTAGTTACATTTAAATACTTTAAAGTTGTAAAGCTACTTTATCATTAGTTCTTTATTGTGCATATCAGGGCACGTCCTGGTTCTACACGCAGAGTTTAGGAATGAATAACTGGATTAATTAATTAATATAGGTTGTTTTTAATAAAAGTTAGTGGATATTTCTAACACAATTTATAGTTTGTAAGTCAGAGTCCGAGGGCCCACCTGAGCTTGGGGGCCCCCGGGCCCTGCCCCGTCTAGCCTTATGGTAGTTACGCCACTGGCCCCTCCCTTCCCTATAGTGCGATTGGGTAATAAGTGGCGAAACCTCGATTTCTCCCACATGGGTTTTCTCTTTTAATTAGTTTCTGATTAAAAGTAGAAAGAAAATTACAATTATTTGAATTGAAAAATGTGATCGCCCTGTAAATGACTGCTCTCAGTTTGTTTGATACGCATTTACGATTTGGATTGATTGATTTCTTAGCAAAGGCTTTTTGTCAATTAAGTTTTATAAATGGGTACTTACTCTTAAGGTCTTACTCTTAAGGTCTCATAAAAGTTATTAAAATTAAGTCACAACCGCATTGACCATTTCCTTCCGAATGCGTTCTCATTTTTATTTCAGCGCAAGTTTAACAACAGTGAATCAACGGTGATTCAAATTCCTCACCCAGCTCTTGCATTATTTGTTGACAAAACATTTACCAGTACGTATTTAGTTTTCCTCGCTTTTTTTCCATTTAGAAAGTACATACATATAATTATATAATCTAATTATAGTATTTACTTTTCTGATGTTAAATTGAACAAGCAAGCTAGTTGAATTTTGTAATAATAATAATAAATAATATGTGTACTTAATGGTAGTAATCAGTGGCGGTTTTACTGAAGGTGCATTTGTTCAGTGAACCCCCTTAAAAATTGAACTAGTTACACCATATAATTTTATCCTTTTAATATTTATTATATTATTTATGATTATCGTATAATATACATCTCTTTTACCATTTCATAGTTCATAGTTACAAAACACCAACCCGTAACCCATAGAAAATATTTAAATTTTTGTTGTGTCGCTGACGACTTCACCTAACTTTTTTGGTTCAAGTTTTATTCTGAACATATCACGAGAGCGATACTCCGTTTGATGTCCATGCGTTAGAGAGAGAGGCGTCGGACGCGTGAAATGGAAGATAATATACACTCAACATACAGCGTTTAGGTGCACTGCACGAGAAGGCGAAATCAGCCGGAAAATGTCGTGCTACGTCGGCACGGCTACCCGACATTCTGCCAGGGTTTTGCAACTTCGGTTAGCCTGCCACCTGGTGAAAATGTCCAGTACGAGTCATTTTTAAAGGCTCCGTAAGCTAGTGTTGGTAGGAACCGATAGTAAAAAAATTATGTTCAGAAGCATGTTCAGATTTCAGAGTTCAAAGTCCACTAATTGTAAATGACGCACAATTTATTGCACAATACGTGTTAATTAAAATATTACGTAAATGATGGAGTCGTGTTCGGTAAAATATATTAAAGAAAATTCAAATAATTTTCAAAATCGTTTCGAAATAAAGAAAAGGGGTCCACCTCGCCCAAAACTACAGCTGATACAAGAGTGTACCTTAAAAGATAAAAAGTTCAAACGTGTGTTTAAAGTAGAAAAAAAGTATAACAAAAACTTCGTGGTTGTGTGGGTGTAATAATTTAAACGCATTATTTTGCTTTCCGTGCCTGATTTTTGCCGGTAATCCTAATGAAAGTGTTGAGTGGACAAAGACAGGGGTTACGGATTTGTCACATTTGTCGGCAAAACATAGACGAATGGATTTTCTGTATAAGTAAACGTAAGGTTTTTATTTATTGTGTTTTTAAAAATGCCATAAGTATTTGTTTCTCCTAAAAATATTAAAAATCTTCGCCTGCGGCGCATTTACAACATAGTGAAGTACGCTTCATGTTCTGATATTACCTACATTTTAAATTAACTTTGTGAACCCCCTTCGTATTTGACCACGAGCCGCCGCTGGTAGTAATAATAGGCAACATGATTACACCAATACCAAATTATTTTAGAAAGGATTTTGATGTTGTTCTAGATATTTAGTTTAGATACAGATTTTGAATTGGCAAAGAGGATTATTTATTCGCTGAAGCGTGTTTCATAAATCCTTTACCTACGGTGATAATATAATTTATAAAGGACATTTCCAATCTTCCCAATCGCTGTCTACCTCTAATGCAATATTTGAATACGATCGACAACTGTCTTTGCGTATAGGCAATGAACTTCAATTTTTTGCTATTGCAAGTGAAGTTTCACTGCAGCACAACCTTAATTAAAAAACTGTGCCACTTGTTAAGACGAATACCACAGGACAGTGATGTTAAAAACTTTATTTTACACTATGTACATATTTACTAATTAACTATAAATTGTATGTATAACGAATGATGACTTAATGAATTGCTAATCTCGAATTTTAACTGTAATCTCTTTGAATCTCTTTTGATCTCTTTCAATCTGCTCTTATTTTTTTTAAATTTTTAATATTTATCAACTCCTACAAAGGTGGGGGTTGAAAGTGCTTAAACAGAGGGTGGAAATGGTAAAGGGAGTGTCCAGAACGTAAAATAAGGGAAGGGAACGAGGTATGGAGAGGGCAAGGGTAGCGGTAACATAAGGTATGTGACCTGTCATTAACAAATTTCCAAGACGCTACATTTGCCCGGGTTAGGCACAATAGGTCCAATAAATTTTACACAGGATGTCGAATCATAAAACTGCATATTTAGACACAAATGGATAATAGCACGAACAATAATAGTAGAATATTGCCCCCCTCTTTCTTAGAACTATATACCTACAACGTAAATATTTGAAGGGTTTTTACTTTAATGTTTAAACTGTATTACTAATCTTAACATGCCGCCCGCCTTGAACGAACTGCGTTCAACAAATAATCTTACAACTAATGAATGACGATTCTACACAAAACAGAATAAAATTAAATTAAGTAAATAAAAAGCTAAGAATTACTGCAATATGAAAACTTTAGTTTATTGGAAGAGGTACCACTCGCGTCACGCATCGTTTATACACTCCACAGTTGGTTTTTACGTTGATGACTCGAGCCTTGCCATCCGTTCCGGGAAATGTGTCGACAATTCGACCAAGAGGCCATCGCAAGGGAGGTGTGTTGTCTTCCTTTAACAACACCAGGGTTCCAACCTTAATATCGTTTGGGGTCTGTGTTTGCCATTTCGTTCGAATATTTAATTGATTTAATTACTTTTTGTACCATCGTCTCCAAAACTGTTGTTTTACGTCTTGAATGTATTGCCAATTTGATAAACGATTTTTTGGCACCTGCGTGAGATCTTGATTCGGTAGAGTCGTGAATGTTTCGCCTATAAGGAAGTGGGCAGGAGAAAGGGGGTCTTAGGTCATTTGGGTCCTCGGACAAAACTGTTAAGGGCCGTGAGTTAAGGATAGCCTCAATTTCAGTCGTGTATGTACTCAACTCTTCATAAGTAAACAACTTATCTCCTACCACTCTAAGATAGTGAAATTTGAATGACTTGACCGCTGCCTCCCAAAGTCCACCAAAGTGTGGCGATCTAGGAGGCGAGAAATGCCAATTGATGCCATGATTCAATAGGTGCTGTTTAACCGTGTGGTTATGATTTTCAGATTTAATTAGTCTTTCTACGTTCTCGATTTCATTTTTCGCCCCAACAAAATTAGTAGCGTTATCACTGTATATATTTTGAGAATAACCGCGTCTAGCAAAGAATCGACGAAGACCTCCAATAAACGCGTCGGTGCTGAAATCCGTCACTAATTCAATGTGAATGGCCTTCGTAGCAAAACACACAAATATACATGCATACACCTTTACTTTACCACGGTTTCTGTATTTTTTTTCCTTAACTTTAAATGGGCCGCAGTAGTCAATTCCAACATTCAAAAATGGGCGTGATTGAACTACTCGATTTCGCGGAAGATCACCCATGAAATAAGACGAGTTATCCTTCGGTTTAGCTTTAAAACAGATCATGCATTCTCGAATTACCCCTTTAATAATGTTTTTCGCGTTAATGGGCCAGTATTTCGATCTAACAGCATGAAGCGTAGCCTGAGTGCCACCATGTAAAGTTTTTACGTGTTCCTTTGGTAAAACTATTGGATATTTCTCATCATATAAAGAGAATTGTATTTTTTAATCGTCCCCCAACTCGAATTAGTCCCTTATCGTCTACAAATGGATTTAACGCACGGAGTTTACTGTTAGGAAGGACATTATTTGATTGCAATAATTGTTTTAAATCGTTTGAAAAATGTTCCCTTTGAATGATCCTAAAAATTTCGTTTGAAGCTAGTTCAATCTCATTAACTGTTAGATCCCCAGTTAGCTTCAAATTGTTTTTATTAATGTTTTTTTTAAAAGCCTTAGCACGTAAGCCATAACTCGTTTTAATTTTATTAATTTTGAATATAATGTGAGTGGAAAGTCTGACTTCATTGTAGTGATCAGAACTTTCGTAGGTCTTAATTCGCATAAAGGAACCGTTGATACATTACTGTTTGGCCATTGTGACACATCATTTTTCAACCAATTGGGTCCTGTTCTCCAGGTGGAGTGACGCACAAAATCGACAGGTAGCTGACCTCGAGAGAGGATATCAGCAATATTTTCTTCGGAGGGCACGTGCCTCCAACGCATTGTACTAGTAATATCTCTGATTTCAGAAACTCGATTAGCTACGAATGTTTTTAAAAGATACGGTTGTGTACGGATCCACTGTAAAGTGATAGATGAGTCTGACCACAAGTATATTTCATCTACTTTCTTGCAAATTGCGCGTAGAACTGACCTAATTAACTGTGAAAGGAGTAATGCCGCGCAAAGTTCTAATTTTGGCAGTGATATCGTTTTTAATGGAGCAACCCTGGTTTTTAGAACATAGCAAATTAGTCATGACCTTCCCTATCTTTATCAATTGAACGAGTATAGATGCACGCCCCGTAAGCCCTTTCGCTCGCGTCGCAAAATCCATGAATCTCGGTATGAATCTGGTTTTTTATTATAATTTTCCTTTCAAATTTAATTTCGTTTAACAATGGCAATTGTTGTTTTATATTAAGCCACGCCGTATGAATATTTTGGGGCAGCGATTCGTCCCAACCTGCGTTACATTTCCACAATTCCTGCATTAAGATTTT
This sequence comes from Agrilus mali, assembly GCA_029378335.1. Taxonomy (NCBI): domain Eukaryota; kingdom Metazoa; phylum Arthropoda; class Insecta; order Coleoptera; family Buprestidae; genus Agrilus; species Agrilus mali. The sequence continues at coordinate 13,734,189 of CM055655.1, read as the reverse complement.
TGCGGATACTATAACAGGTCCTATTAAACCGATTGGATCAAAAAGTTTCGCAATACTTGATAATACATTCCGTTTTGAAAGTTTTCGCCTCTGGTTCCGCGGTGACCTTATAAGTAATTTCGTCATTTAAAACGTTCCATTGAATACCTAACGCCTTTGTTTCGGAATTACTTTCAGTTAATAAGTTAATATTGTCTTTGGGCATTGATTCTACAATTTCCGGATTATTTGATATCCATTTTCGCAATGTAAAACCACCCGCATTAGTAATGCCTATCAACTCATCGCGTATGGTTTTTGCTTCGCCAACATCGTCCTCGCCTGTTATCACGTCACCCGACATAACAATCACGTTTTAAAATTTCGCTTGCAACCGGAAATTTGGATTCTTCATCTTCGGCTAATTGGTTTAACACCCGTGTTGCAGAATGGGGCGCCGATGCGCTTCCAAACATCACAACTGGTATCATAAACGTTTTCAATTCGTTTTCTCGTTTTCCCGCCATAAAAGCAATTGATATTGCGCATCTTCTTCGTGGAGAAGTATTTGTTTGTACATTTTTTCAATATCGGCCAAAAGAACGATTTGGTGTATGCGAAATCTTAGTATGATATCGAAACTTGGACTTTGAACTACCGCGCCTACCTTTAAGCAATCATTTAGGGAGATACCTGTACTGGTTTTCGCAGAAGCATTATAAACGATTCGAACTTTAGTAGTGGAGCTCGACTCCTTTACCACCGGATGATGTGGTACAAAACAATGTGTCTCTTTAATTTCGTGCGATTTTATTTGCATTTATGTGACCTAGTGATATAGCTTCACGCATGCTTTCAACGTACCGCTTCTTCAATGTAGGATTTTTTGATAATCTACGTTCTAAACTATATAATTGTTTTTCAGCTAACTTATATGACTCCCCTAACTTATTGATTTTGTGATTAAATGGCAATCGAACAATATATCGCCCCGTGACGGAATCGCGTATCGTCGTTTCCTTAAAATGTTCTTCTACCTCAAACTCTTCATTTGATAAATATGTTTTATTATCAATTCCTTCGATTTCCCAAAATCTTTTCATGCTTTCTTGTAACGCATTAAAAGAAAAACATGCACTTTGCCGATTTTCGCGAATGTGGATTTTGACCTATTCTTCCGGAAATTATCCAGCCGAGTTTTGTTTTATGCAATTTAGCATTATGACCCGGTATTTGTATTTGACCTACGCATAAGAGATCGTAAAATATTTCTACTCCTAACAACACGTCTACTTCAGCGGGTTCATGGAACTGAGGATCCGCTAAAGTAATATTATGAGGAATATTAAGTACACGTTTATCAATGTATTCATTAGGTAAACTACTGCAAATTTCAGACACAACTAAAAATTCTAAATTGTCATGATAATTACTATTTCGTGAGAAAATCTCGGCTTGTGTTAAATATTTAATTCGACTTTCTAGTTGATTGACACCTTCCAACGGTAGATTAATTTTTTGTAATGATAACTGCAAATGATCAGCGAATCGCTTCGTAATGAGATGTGATTGTGAGGCGTTATCTAATAATACGCGTGCTTGAAAACATGTTCCCGTTTTTACCCTTAATATTCACCAAGGCCGTGGACAACAATACTTGTGACGGTACTGTGGTCGTTAGTATTTTCACATTTGAATTTCCCGCGGTCACTTGAATTTTTATCAAAACTCCCTTCAATTTTATTTTCAATATTCCGTTCGTTATGATGTAATAATGAATTATGTTTTTTACCGCATTCCCCACAACCGGTCCATTTACATTCATCACTACGATGTCCCGAATTTAAACAATTAAAACATAAGTTCATTGATTTGATTTTGCTTATACGATCATAAACTTTCATTTTTTTGAACGTTTCACATTTGAAAAGTTTATGAGGCTCTTTACACAGAGTGCATGGAGATATTTTACGTATCGTAGTTAGCGCGTGTGACTTTGGTTTCTTTAGATTAATTTTTGCCGAATGTATATTGCTCGATTCCGAAATATTGATTGCAGTTATTTGTAATAATTGACAACGATCTTCTAAAAATTCCACGAATGATTGCATTTTTGGCATCTCGGTGCCTTTTACGGATTTTTCCCATTCCTTATGAGAATTTTTCTTTTTTTAAGAATCTGAATTAACAGTGTATCCCAATGGTCAATAGGTTCACCTAACGTTTTTAAAGCGCGTAAATGTGTTTGAATAGCGTCTAATAGTTTTCTCAGTTCGCTTGCTGATTCTCTCGAAATACTGGGTAATTCCAACAATGTTTTAACATGCTTTTGAATGATTATTCTTTTGTTATAGAAACGATTTTTTAACAACTTTAATGCTTCTACATAATTTTCATCGGAAGATTCTAACGATTCAATTACTGACATCGCTTCGCCCTTTAAACATGATTTTAAATACAGTAATTCTTTTAGTGTTAGATAGATCTGTTCTTTTGTGAATAGAAGTTTCAAAGCTATTATAAAAATTCAACCACTTGCCATATGTCCCATCAAAAGAAATTAATTCTATTTTCGGTAATGCTATATTAATGTGAGATGCGACTTGACCATACGTTACAGTAGACGGATTTGCCCGGGGGGCGGAGATTGTGGAAGGAAAACAAAAATTGAAATTCCTTTTTTTTGAATTTTTGATTTTTTGCCCAAAAGAAAGTTTTTTTTAATGTTTTTTTTTTAAAATAAAAAATTTTTTTTGGGTTTTTCAAATTTTCCCTTTTTGGGGAAAAAAATTCAAAATAAGTTTTGTTATTAAAAATTCGGGGGGGAAAAAAATTTTCCTTTTTGATTTTTTCCCCGAAAAATTTAATTTTTTTTCAAAACTTGCCTGAAAATTACTTTTTTCGGGGGGATTATTTTTTTTGGGGGAATTACCGGGGAAACCCCCCAAAATTTGTTTTGTTTTTCAAAAAAACGAAATTTTTTTTCCCACCATTCGTTTCTATTTTACGATTAACTTTTGATACGTTTGAATTTCACTGTCACTGTTTTACACACGATGTATTATACGCTCGAATTGTTCTTTGTTGATTGCGTACTAACACTGATGACGGAGATAAGTAGAACGTGTATCCAAATATTTTCTGGAGTCTTATCATCCGGCCCGAAGGACCATAATGTCTTTGCGTATAGGCAATGAACTTCAATTTTTTGCTATTGCAAGTGAAGTTTCACTGCAGCACAACCTTAATTAAAAAACTGTGCCACTTGTTAAGACGAATACCACAGGACAGTGATGTTAAAAACTTTATTTTACACTATGTACATATTTACTAATTAACTATAAATTGTATGTATAACGAATGATGACTTAATGAATTGCTAATCTCGAATTTTAACTGTAATCTCTTTGAATCTCTTTTGATCTCTTTCAATCTGCTCTTATTTTTTTTAAATTTTTAATATTTATCAACTCCTACAAAGGTGGGGGTTGCAATGCTTAAACAGAGGGTGGAAATGGTAAAGGGAGTGTCCAGAACGTAAAATAAGGGAAGGGAACGAGGTATGGAGAGGGCAAGGGTAGCGGTAACATAAGGTATGTGACCTGTCATTAACAAATTTCCAAGACGCTACATTTGCCCGGGTTAGGCACAATAGGTCCAATAAATTTTACACAGGATGTCGAATCATAAAACTGCATATTTAGACACAAATGGATAATAGCACGAACAATAATAGTAGAATATTGCACCCCCTTTCTTAGAACTATATACCTACAACGTAAATATTTGAAGGGTTTTTACTTTAATGTTTAAACTGTATTACTAATCTTAACAACAACTTTCCGCAAGTGTAGATTGGTTACCCCGCACTATCCTTTCATAATTTACACGTCGATTCCCCGGAGATAAATAAAAACACTTCAATCCAACACTTGCTGTAGTTCTACGTAAACATTCTTTGCTCATTTGAATAATACAACTGTCATGTAGGTTTAGAATGTTCGCCAAAATTTCCAACATTGCATCAGCGTTTGCTATCAAACTAAATGGTTTTGGTAAATTAATCCTCTGGACGAAACATACTATACACGTGATTTATAGATTGACATAAAATTCCAGTGAATAACGAAAATATAAGCTTGTTTAGTTTTTAAAACGGTTTCATTGTTAAATAATATTGTTTAAACAAAAGCGGACAAATAGAATTTCAGACACTAAACTGTCAATCGTTCGGGGTTTTAACGTGGGATTTAAGGATTTCATGTCCGGATTATGGACTAAGAATATATTATCTTAGGGTAGTCTGCTGTTTTACGTGACCCTCTTTACTTTAACGTTTGTAGAGAAGCAAGTCACCGTGTATGTAACAAAGCCAAGAAACTATACATTATCTACTCAATGCCTTAAGTTTCTTAAGTTTAAACATTTGTTTATAAGTGAGGGTTGGAGGATAAAAATACCAAAGAAAATTGTAAAAAAATTAACAGTACCTTAACATAAATTTTCCCACTTAACCAATATTTTTGTGATGGCCATAGTAAATGGATTTCAAATTTTAAAAATTAGTTAAGATACTGCCGAGGGTTTCCCGAAACTATAAAATGATTACTTTGAGGAATCTTTAGTATGGTTATTTTAATAATCTTGCACCACTAAATAACCAATATGGCCAAATATTTCTATTTTCCAGGTACTGTAGAATAGCAATGGAATGATGACAAAACTACAAAGGATTCAAAAATTCTTCTCGAGAGATGCTGGAGACTAAACAATTATGTTGTTACACTAATGAAAGTATTCCTCTACTAAGAATAAGACATGTTAAATTCCTAGTTTCGTGGATCAAATATCCATAGAGGGCCCAATTGTTACACTAAGCAGCAAATACAAGCACACGTGCAATCCCGATCTATCTATAAACTCTTCTTGGACAATGTACTAAAATATAAAGATGTCACACTTCTATGCTGTAGTTTATGTCGTAATATGCCCTCAAAGATGATGAATTGTGTGTTCATACGACGATATCACCTGAATTATGAATTAGAAGTGAAGCCTACGATCGAGTATTGAATAACATCGGGGTGGTTTTGTTTTTGTCACCTGATTAGCAATGTTCTTGAGAGTTTAAATTTGTATTTTACAATTACTTTTTTTGGTCGGATATAGAGCATTATATTATTCATGTGTTAATTATGCTCTTTAAGTCAACACGCAGCAATGCAACAATATAAAATTATCCTCGACAACAACGTATAGAACGTACTGAATAGCTCAAACCTCAATGCCAAAACACGAAACTGTACTTTTCGGTAACAAATTTACCTTTTCAGGGCTGAAGTGAACTAAAAGCTGAGGTAAAAAATCTAATGTTGCGATCTAGTGATCATCACTCAGCCTATAAACTGAAATGTTCGGTGGATCTTAACAAAAACAAAATAAATTAAATGAAACTAAACAACGGAGAGCTAGGTATGGGACCATTGTCATTGTTGAGAAAGTTTGATCTATGTTTATAAATAAACATACTTTCAAAACAATCTAGCAAATAATTGTTTGTTATTTCTTTAACTAATTTAGGGTTGTCAATATTAATCCTATGATTTTCGGTAAGGGTATGTTGAACAACACTGGACTTTTCTGTTCTACCGATCCTGACATGAGCTAGATGTTCTTTAAACTGAACCTCAATATATCCCCGATTTTTCTATAAGAGAAATTTTATCCTTTGGGTTACCGAGAAGAACTTGAAGAGAATTTGATCTATAAGCAATAGGAAAACCAATTTTATGAAAAATAACTGAGTCCACGGGTAAATCTTTGCTCGAATGCCATTGTCATAAACTTGGTTTACTTGTATGGTTTTTGAAAGGCAGAGGATTCTGAGATGAGTTTTTTAAATTTATAAATTATATTACAATTATGACCGTTATCTGTGGCAAAATTATTCCTTATTATACACATCTTTATTAAGTGGAAAACTAAGTAGCTTATTCACAAGGAAATTAAAACTAGCCATTTTCTGTTGGCTAGAAGTATGAGTGGACTTTCTATACATATCAAATTCTAGAAAATCCCCATTCCTTATGACGAAAGTATCCAGAAATGGTAGCATTCCACCTTTTTTCATTTCAAAAATTAATTTAGTTTAACGAGAAAGTCTTGGAAATCAAAAATTGCAAAAATGTCGTCAAAATGTCTTAACCATATTCGTGGACTACTCTAGGTGCTACGGAAAAGTATTTCGGACATTCAGTTTCGTGTTTTGACGTTGAGGTTTGCGCTATTTACTACGTTCTACAATTCCGCCAAAGTTTCCAGTTATTTAGACAAGAACTTATGTTCAAAAAGTTGACTCGACAATTTTGGAATTTAAAAAAAATAAAATATGTGCCAAAATGCGCCCGAAATGTGTTATTATGTGCTACGTAAAACAAAATTATTCAAAAAACTTAACTCTTATGACTAGGACCTTTTTATGATGTTTAGTTAGCTCCACAACATCACTTCATTAAAACCAAACCAATTGTGTTGTAATGTGCACAAGATGTGTTATCATGTGGCATTAAAAAAAATATTTACTTGAAAAATAAAATTTTTATTAAGACATTCTTTTTGTGATATTTAATTAGCTCAGAAAAATCAGTTTATCAAAACTAAAAATATAGTGCTGTAATGTGCCCGCTATGTACTGTTATGTGCCAATGTGAAAAAAAAGTATTTGAATAAAAAGTTTAGATTTTTCGTAAAATGTCTTCATTAATATCTATTTTCTCTACTAGTACCTAATGTTATTACGAAGAAAAATGGAAATTTTACTTTGAATAGGGAAATGACTTGACTACATAAGTATTTTCATATTGTTTTATAAGAATATATATTTATTACTTAATAATTACTAATCCTATATTCTAAGATATCTATATATACATAAATGAGCAAAAATTTCAGTCTCTTTGTCTTTGTGTTGTGATAACACTAAAACGGTACCACATGAAGAGGTTATTCCCTACACTAATAGAAAACTATCACTAAATATAAAAAGTTACTATTAACAATAAAAAAAGGTTTAATAACACTTTGTACTGATAATATTAATAATAATACGAATTTTATAGTGTACAATACATTCCATACAATCGTTAACTAATGAAAAGTACAGGTACTACTTACCTAATACAAGATGTGTTGCATAACATGTAAAAGAATGTATGGTGATGTTTCATGAACAATATGCGAATACCACATTTATCGATGCGTGTAGAAAGTATTAATAGACATTTTACGAAAAATCTAAACTTTTTATTCAAATATTTTTTTTTCACATAGGCACATAACAGCACATTGCGGGCACATTGCAGCACTATATGTTTAGTTTTGATAAAGGGATTTTTTTGAGCTAACTAAATATCACAAAAAGGATGTCTCAATAAAAATTTAACTTTTCAAGTAAATATTTTTTTTTTAATGGCAGATGCTAGCACACCTTGAGCGCATTACAACACAATTGGTTTGGTTTTAATGAAATAATGTTGTGGAGCTAACTAAACATCATAAAATGGACCTCGACATACAAGTTAAGTTTTGTAAATAATTTTTTTTACGTAGCACATAATAGCACATTTCGGGCACATTTTGGCACATATTTTTTTTTTATTCCAAAATTTTTGAATCAACTTTTTGGACATCAAGAACTTATATTCATTTATAAACTGCACGCTAGAATATTCAATGGGCCTTGAGCTAGTATTGTGCTAACTTTATACATAAAAGTTCAACTATAATAAAAGAACAGAAGAATGGAATCCTAATTTTTAAATCAGCACACATATTTATTCATATAAATTGCTTGTATGTGCGTTCACTGTTCATTTTAACACGTAGTCTTTTACAATTTTCCCTTTGCCTGAATAATACACTCGGGATTTGTTAACAGCTGCCTGGATGCGGTGAGATCAAACCTGGAACTTGCTAACTGCAGCTGTGGTTAATTTAGTCGGTTACTGAATGCCACTGTTTCTACTACCGGCATTTGTGTGACATTTGCAGCCTGAGAGGTTGATAACAAATTCAGATACGAAATTCACAAATATCTACATTTACGACTTTAGACATATGAGAGAAATATGGGAATATATTCCATAGAAATAGACGCACAAATATTTTTAAATAGGTTCTCCTGATGATCCTCAAACTCACACAGCAGAATAGCGTCGTGTACATGTTTTTTAGTAGTCGGATAAGACGACTTTAAAATAAATTGGTGTAACCCTTATAAATAGTAATAGAACAAATTTCATAATTTGTGGTTGTTGCTTTCTTAAATTCTTAGAAAAACTGTACCTGGAAAAGGAATTTAGTATTTTAATAAAAAGAAAAACTAGATAAATGGTAAAAAAATTGCATGTTTTCTCTGATTTCATTTTGACGGTGTAATGTACACATTTTTATCAGGAATTTTTTACTAAAACTGAAACAGAAGTGTACCCACTAAGACTAAGACATTGATCACAATAGTCAATATCGAAAAAATGTTGATTAAAAAATACCTGTATCTAAGAAACATCGATGATGGGAAGATTTTGTATATGTTTTCATTGAAATGAGTAAAGGCGGGTTGCCCCTCATTTATTATTTTATACACATGCAATCTCAAATTTTATAGGGGTAGCTTTTTTGAAACATCGGTTTGATTGATCAATGTTTTTTCATTGATGAAACTGTTCAAATAAAATTCCTTTGAATTGAAATGTTTCTTTCTAACTAACAAGATATATATACCAATCAAATTGAAACAGTCAGCATTCAACTTTCTTTCAGAAGTTCCATAAACCTCCTTTTATAATTTTTCTGCGTCCATGAAAATATTCGATTCAAAACAGGGAATATCCAAAAAGAAACGCCGATGTTTAAAAAACATCAATGGGTATATTCCACCAATATATATGACATTACGTAATGATCCTGCTAGCAATAAATTTAAGTAGGATCCGGTACAGGATTCTTGTGGATGAATCAAAATGGGTCTGGAGCTTTTGCATGACGTAAATATATTGTTAATCGTTCATTAACGTTCTACTGGACCGAGAATGGACAAAGAGCTGAGTGTGAGAGATCCTGCAGTGTAAATAGGGCCTTAGTTTGTAGAATAATATCACCATCGAGGATAGTCCTTTGTGTGTTTGCCACCTGAAGCTTTACTCATGGTGATAGCATTTGCCTATTATGATCCGCACTTTTAATTAAAATATCTTGGTGTTAGAGTATTAAGTCCACATGTGGCTTTTAATTCATCGGTCTATTCAACTAAAATATGATTTTGGTACAATAATCAGAAATTAAGTAAATCAATAAGGTGGTTGCACAAAAATAAATTGGGATTGATAAAATTTAGAATTTGTAAGACAAAATAAAAACAAATATAGGTACAAAACTCTGAATTAAATACTTGTTAATATTGTTAGTTAATATTAAAGTTCACTCAAGAGGTATCATAAAATATAAACACAAATAAAATTCTTTTTCCCTTCTGCAAATAATAGGAGCCTCATTGTATACATATATGGATACCTTCAAGTATTTAATAAAAAAAATAAGTATGTTAAAATATTTTTTTTGTAACATTATTGCAATTCTCTATATTTACGTGAAGCTGTTTTGCTTAATCTGCGACAAATTGTCTCGACAAATAAGGTAAAAGCGATCACTAAAACATCTAAGGTTATTTCGAGGCAAAAACGTGAACTATACGAGAATAATTCTAGGTCGGATTTAGCCCGTAAATTAAATTATACTCAGCAGAATAATACGCGAAAACGTAATTTCATATTCATATTCGAGCAGCAGTATAAAATGGCGTGTCGATGCCGATGAAACGGCGCGCCTACACTAACCAAGTGCCATGGTTTTATGAGTAATTCTGAAACTTTCGACAGTTTCCCTCATTACCAATGCAAAACAGTTTGCTTTTCCTGCATACTTACTGCCGCAAAACATGTGCTTGTAAAGTTTAATTCGTTTATTTTCCTTTTGCTTACTACACCAATATGTAGGATATATCAATATGGCTAAGCATATGTCCTCAAGTTGATCAGAACTTGTTGATTAAAAAAAATTAAAAACAAAGCACTGATGACTCATGCCTGAATTTGGTGGTCAAAAGGTAATTGTTTTTGATCCCGGAATTCTTAGAACGAGCATACAATTTTACATTTGGACTGATAACTAAATGAAGCTCTCGATTTAATGGCTTATGGCTTTGTGCTCATTAAATGTTTAAAAATAAATCAAAGATTAGAGGGTTCGCCCTTTAAATTAGTTACTTTTGAGGCTCGTTTTTTCGATCCTAACCTAAATAAATGGTATTTTACGCTCTCTTGGAATTTGGGATTTTGTATAAGGATTTCTAGTTTACAATATCCGAATGACCTTCAATTAGCATTGATAATAAGGGTCTAGGTTAATTTACATTTATACGCAGAATAATAACCGGACTGCAATTATTTATTCAACTTCCTCAACAATAGGTACCATGTAGTAATGTAAACTCTCTTTTGGTATTTTAATTACAAATTTTAATTTACCTGGTAATCTCTTTGATAATGTTTACCGAAACGTATATAAGAGTTGGCATAGTGATTCTATTCCCATTTGTCTTTAGGATAAATTAAATTCTATTCAAATACCTACTCAACATTTTAATACATTTCGTTCATCGCAAATGTCTTTTCAGGAATCTCAATTAATTAAACCACAGAGATATAATAAGAAAGGTGAATGCACCAATATTATCTATTGAACGGTAGTCTAAAATGTATTCCTTATTTTTATTTGTTTACGTTTATTTGTGTCCTGGTAAAAAGGCGAGGACGCGGATTACATATGAAGGAGCCAAGAAGTATCTACCATTAAAACCATAGTAAAAATATCTATCCTTTAGCATCGGGTAGTATTAAAATAAGGTATGCTGAATCTTAAAATAAAATACCTAAAATTCTTTAGTTGCACTATTTATTTGTAATAGTTACCTCCAAACGATGCAATACGTGGTGAGGAGTCCAACAAACCACTTGACCAGAAAGGAACATTTAATTTTCATGTCCGATTTTCCTTTGCATAATTATGGAGATGGGAAATGCAGAGAAATGCATTGTTCAGGTACATTTTGTTGGAATCATTTGAAATATTGGTATTGTGTTTATTCAGTGGAGCAGGAGCATAAAACTGCTGCCGTATATGATTTTCGAAAGAAACAAAAATTCAACAGTGCAACGCAAGCGACGAGTGCCGTGTATCGTGGACATCGTAAAAAGAGAAGAGTCGCATGAATGCGGCGCTCCACTAATTGCGACCGGCAAAAAGTGTTCGCTTAAATGTTTAGCAGATTATAGCTGATAGCAGTCGGTATGTTGTGGGTGACAACGTGAAATTTATGGCGCTTGGGAATGAAGGGAGTAAAACAAAAAGTGATATAAAGATAAATGGTCGACATCAGCGCCAAGCTGACGAATTCGTCTTCTCTTGGATAATTCAATTCCAGTGGAACCGCGCGACCAAACCGAGACTGCGAGAAAAATCGACCAAACAGTGACTTTATTAAGTTTGTTATTCTACTCGTTATTCCCTTTAACCTCTCTTTTACCTCAAACTAATTTATCATCAAAAAAGTTACCTTTTATTGAATAAAAATACGATTCTTTACACGTGAACTGTGTTCATTTACTTCACATTTCGCAGGAGAGAAAATTTGAAAGATTACTTTCTAGAATTTTATGAAGCTACTTCTTACTTACGCTCAACAAAATGATTGTTTTTTATTAAGCCGAACGGAAATTATTCAAAATTTTGTTCATTCTTCCTTTAAGGTTGATTGTAAATTTTATTTTGCACGAAATGTTTCTGCTCTACTGCTATCATTTTTTTCGCCCATGTTTGTCACAAGCTATATGTACTCACTCTATACTAATAGATTCGCTAAAATATATATGAATATATACATATATATAAACAAGCTATAACAGTTATGTAATTCGCATAAACAATAAAATATCCAACGAACTCCTCGAACGATTGAACATCTTTAGTTGCGGACCGTTTGCCATCATAGTCATGAGAAACAGCTGGTGAATACGCCACGTGTAACAATAAATTCGTTAATTTCATTTACTCCTAATTCTTCGAGTTCTAACAAACAAACCTTACAAAAGTTTTATGATGAAACTACTACAAATAAAACTTGTTGACCTAATGAACTAAAATATCGAGGTAGATTTATGTTGAATTCCAGCTCTTCAAGGAATGTTGACTGGCTGCTAAAAATAGCTTTCTATTTGAGGCGTCAGAAATTTTTCTAGAATAATGAGTGTAATTAAAAAAATTCTTACTCAACAAATTCAAGCAGAAACGGAACCATTAATGGTTAAACATCCAAAGAACCCCTGCACAAAATTTTCGAATTCACTTTAACTCATCCCCGAAAATATAAATAGAACATTTGCATAAACAGAATAGAGATTGGTCATACGAACTTAATACATAATATATATACTATCAACAAACCTTCTAAACACTTGCCCAGGACGTAATATTTAAATGAAACTTCATATATTAGCAGAATAGCCACCTCTTCAAAATGACACGAACAATAACAAATTAACAGTAAACAATAACAACAATTTCAATTCACAAACCAACCAATAAAGTTTGTTGTTTCTACTATTTTTGCACAAGTCCATCTTAATTGTCGATGTTTGAAGCTTAAAATGAAAGATGGGTCTCACTGAGTATGGTTGCTTAGCAAAGTGGGGGAGTAAATAACTTCTATTATACACATTGCTTTGAGCTCACCGAGCGACATGGTCTAGTCGTCTAGATCATTCCTTAACATTCACGAGGTCACCGGTTCGATTTCGGGGCCTGCTACTCTGATCCAAGTCCTTCTGTGGTTTCCTTGGATCATTTAGGCAAATGCTGGGGTAGTAATATTTCACAGATAGTCTTTCACTTCTCTTCTGTCTTCATTCCGTTCGTCTCATCTTTCTTCCCCAAACCATCACCCACCCATTCCCACCATTCCTAAAGGAGGCTGAAGAGAGCCTTCCGCCTTAGCCCTCCGACTTTGCATAAGAGTGTAGGTGGGGGGGGGGGGGGCAGCCCGCCCACCTATATTGGTGGAAATTTTTTTTGTTACTGCTTCGAGGGCAGGGTTATTATATATTATATAGGGTTATTCGAATATGTTTATCAAGATATTTAAATTATATTTTTCATTATGTACTGGGGTTGTATATTAGTGAATATTTATTTTATTTTATATTGAGCAACATTTGGAGTAGATAGATTTAATGTCATGACATTATCAGTTTTAAATGTGACATTTTTGAGCTTTCAATAGATAGTTTTGTGAAAAGAAGTTTTAGAATAAAGTGCCTTTACTTTATATATTTTCTCACAATTTTACGAATGGTTTCTTGTTACATGAGTACGCTGACAGATTCGTTACTGAAAGAAAGCAGCTGTCATTGTGAGCAATTTATAGTTGAGGTTGGGAAGCTCCCTTACAATTCAGCTTTGAATTTCTTTAATAAAAGTTAAGTTGGTATTGAAGTATTATTTATCAACTAGGGCGTTAATATTATTATTTTCATTGATCATATATATATATATATTATTGCAAGTCACAAATAAAATATTAACGTATAAGTAAATACATGAAAAATTGACAGTCCCTAGTGCATTTTAATTTTTACGTTTCGAAGAGAAGTTTTTAACCGTTTATTTCAGATTTCTAATTATTAATCTCCATACTTTATAATAGTATAGATTGCATTCCTTTTATATATCCCTTGTTGAAAGTAACAATAAAATTGCAATCAATTCCCTTAAAATCCAATTGACAATTTTTCTATATTACCAGTGTTATTTCGGTAGACCTTCGTTGATGGTTAAAGCTTTATATATTAGGGCATTTCTGCTTTTTACCCGGAGGCTAATACTGCTGGCCTGCCACAAAAGACGAGTAAGCGGATAAACATTTTGATAGGGTCGGGCAAGCATGGTTTACAGGGGTTGTAATAGTCCCTAAGGGCAGAGGAAATATCACTCAAACCGGATGCAGCGTCCATTTGCTGCCGTATTTCTTAACTATCACAAACTAAACTCGCTCACTAACGACAAAGCTTTAACTGACCACTCATTCACTTTAAGTGAAATATATTGAGTTCGTAAAAAGTAACAGACGTTTAGTTAAATTTAAACTATCAAGGGTGAAATATCGTAAAATAAAACAACACCTTAAACAACAGGAACCGCAATTAAGTTAATATACACCAGACTTTTTACCTTTATCTGTTTTACTTTTATTGTTTTTAATATATTTACCTAAGCTGTTGTTCAATCTAAAAGCTATACTGATATTTTTGTCAATTAGAATTTTACTTATTTTCCGTGGCGGTTCGCTGCTTATTGTAATTTTAAAATTGTTTATTAGTGGGAATTGAACACTCAAACTTTTTTTCTGCATAACTTACTTTTAAATTACATCTAAAGAAGGTATTATACCGAAACAACTCTTATGTTTAATAACAATTTAGTTTTTTATTTCTTGCCTAATGATAGATTTCTACCAAGTAAATACCGAAACAATCCTGAATTTTAATGAGTGATATTTATTATTGTAAGTACATACTTAATTGAATATCTAGTGAGATTCTTACACTTGATATTTGACAGTTAGTAATGGAAAACAATTATTACTATATCTAGTCTTAAGCAAACCCCTCCCCCTGTTGGGTACTAAAGCTACCTTCAGCTGAATATGAAGAAGAAAACAGTAGTATACTGCACATTTTCAATTGGGGTGGTCCTTTGCTTGTGTTTCCTTATCGTCACTTCGTTTACGTTTTGTTATATTAAATTTTAGCTGGCTTATTCTTGTTATTTGCAATTCTTTAAATTATTTTGCTTACAGTTAAACTTCGGTTAAAATCTGTAGGAGTCCATTTTCAAATTGCCCTCCCATCCTCGATAAACAAATTGCTGCCATATAGAGAATAGACCAACGTCAGGAAAGGCATACCTAGATTTTCCTCAAGGATAGGCTTTTACTACCCTGTAGTTAACGTACACTCTGCCCCGTGATTGTCGCTCTATTATCGACTGACGCGCCAACCTCAAGTTTTGATGACAGAACTAATTATAACTCTGTTAACTTTACAAGTAGTTAATCAACTTTCAGTAATTTTTTTGAAAGGATGAGATCTTGGTATATGAAATTATTTTTTTAAGGATTCATTATGATTACACTTGCTTTTAAAAAGTAAGTTTAGGTAAAATTTATAAGAAGAATAATTAATCATGTCTTGGTTCACTTGATGAAATTTAATAGTCACTTGTAAAGGAAAACACATGTTTTAATTTTCACTAATTAGATGTGTTTTCCTTTACAAGTGATAAGAAGAAGCTACAGGTAGGTAGACGTTTTTGTGATTTGTATTTCCATCGCCCAGTTAATTACAGAACAGCAATTACCATTTTGGTATCGTTTAGGCAATTTCTATAAACAATTTTCTACATTTTTTACGGGGGGTTAATATTATAATAAAGCGATTACAAAGTCAAATTCCCTAAAAATCTAGCTTTCGTTGATTGAAAAGATCTCAGATGTTCACTGAAGTGAATTTCATCAGTTCAATTTACTGAAGAAAGAGCCTGAACACATATTTCTATAATTTTTAAAAAACTCTATAGTTTGGTTTCAACTTTGTGACAGTCCATGATTACGGGATGAATTTCAAATAAAACACACTTTGCAATGTCACTTAATTTTATTCTTACCACTGGACCGGTTTCGACTTACAAAGTCATTATCAACACTGTTGATAAGTCGAAACCGGTCCAGTGGTAAGAAATAAAATTAAGTGACATTGCAAAGTGTGTTTTATTTGAAATTCATCCCATATTTCTATAACTGAAGCTTCAGTTAAAAATTTCGTTTCCATATTCCAATGCTCACCATTCTTCTTAAAAATATTTAAATTGGGCCTTTTTGTTTATTTTATTAATTGTATGCTATAAACTGTAGATGTTTTACAATTGACAGTATGTGATCGACAAAACAGAATCTGTACGAGACTTTTTTGATGACCATTATTTGTAAATACTGAATATACTATCTTAATGCTTTATAGATATTTAATTTAAGATAAATTAACGTCTAATTTGTGCCAAATTAATAAAATAAATTAAAATTTTCTCGACCCCATTTTTTTTTATATCTATTATGTATGCATAAATACAAAGGAAGCGAGTGGAAGGCAAAAGCCGTTTATGAAAAATTAACAAGGGTTAACGTTTAAAAGCAAAAAAGAACATTCCACATTACTTTTAAAGTTCGCTTCAAAAGCCACAGAAACGGTACATTAATATAAAGGTGGAAGCGTTGAATGTTTACACAAGGATATGTTTTACATCAAAGAGACCGGCCATGAGACCATATTCGTCCATCACGTTTTCGAAAGGTTCCCGCTGTAATCATTAATATCACTGTCAACAGCATGTTCATTTCCGTAATAGGCATTAAAAGTGTTAAATTAGAATGCCCTCAACCACATCTTGCTAATTGCAATTAAAATCGTTAAAACCGATTGCTACTAAAAACTGTGACATATTGTTGAGACCAATTTTCCTATTGGTCGTAATAAATCGCACTGACTTTTTAGGTATTATACCTACGTGACTACGCACTACATCAAATTCCCAATTTATAGAGGTTTTACTCTTATGAATTTAGATTGGTAGTGTTTTACACAATTTTCAAACAGTACGTTGTATATAAGAAGGCTGAGTCATGGAGGTGGTGAATATTTCTTTTTACTTAGAATTAACCAGATAGTAAAAGCGACAATTCAGTTATGTAACAGGCATCCTCAACTAAACTGCTGTCCAAAATGCGTCAAAGGGATAAAATTGACCTTAAGAAGCAATTTTTTGGGAAAAAAGCATCGTCATAAATATGTAATTTGTGATAACTCCAAACCATTCTTGGTCCAAAATTTGCAAACGGTCGGATTCAATTTCCACAAATAATTTTTCATACCCTTATACGCAAAAGAATGAATACATTAATATTATTTGATTTTAATACACTTTTTCTTTATGTGCATATTTCTTATATTTACTTGTGACAGTTAATTTATCATGAAATAGATCCCAAATAGGTAAACAACGGAAGTAGTATTTTCAACACTAATAAATAAAAAAAAACCGTTTTTAAAAAAAGCTGTTATTTATATGCTTTAAAAAGAAGAAAATAAATTTTTCCTTCAAAATTTTAACTATCAATTTATAACCTCAATATACACAAAGCTGCAATCGTTGCCGATATTTTCTCACCGATAGAATGGTACATCTTCAGAGTTTATATGGTTTCTTCATTGTATTTCATAAATCGAACTTATTTGACTGTTTAATAATTCTGCCCAAAATGTCAAAGGGATGGTTCGTAAAAAGGAACCACTTTTTAGCGAAAAGAAATATTGTCGTAATTATGTAATCCAAAAGCATATCCAGGCTTGGTTCAAAATTTCATAAAATTTCTTGTTGTCCAGAAGCACAAATATTCTCTATCAGGATTTTCATTCCAGGTATCCCCGTAATGTTTTTAAAGAAGAGACTTGTCGCCCTTGAGTTTGCAGCTAATGGTAATGTTGGTGACGTGAATTATTTTTGAATAATCACTTCACAATTTTTTTTCCAATGTGATTTCACTCTGATGAATCAAACACGTTGTAAACAAAAACACGAATATTTACATTCGACTTGTTGTCTTGAGATGGTTTGCAACAGTATTGTCATTGAGGACTTTTTCTTTCTAATTCATGACCATCTGTCCCTACCGTCTAACAATAATAGAATAACAAAAATAATAATAATAGGAATATGCTATCAATAATAGTAGAAAAAGTGCTAATAAAATTGGGTATTATAAACAAACAAATAAATTGAGAGTACATTAAGTGTCGGAAATTCATAATGGGATTTTAAAGGGGTACCTATTTGAATTGTTTGATTGTCTATGAAGATTCCAGAAAAGTTATCCATGTGGAAATAAACGAGTAAAGTACAAAAATGCATGGTGTGCGTCTCACATATCGGTAACAAATTTTCCATTTAAGTTACCTAGTATATAAGCTTTCGTGTGAAATAAGTCAGTTAATATAACCAGAGTCATTGACACAATGTGCACTAATACCACTATATGAATACTGGACAGGTAATTTGATCGGGATTACTACAAGACTTTGTATTGTGTTTGCCCCTTGTAAAATCTCTTGGTCCTGTTAAATTTGAAATGCCATGATGTTGGTGTTTAGGTGCTCACATGTGCTTCAGCTTTCCAATCGTATACTTGCCAATCTATACCTAATTTAATAAATTAATTACACCTTCAATCGCCCAAAATGCCCTATCAGGGGTATAAAAGAATGTCCTTCTATTGGGAATATTAGGTTAATAAAATTGTTACACTCACAAAATAAAGGGAAAAGATTAACATTTTTAGAACAAATGGAAATTAAAAAACCACTTCAAAGAAATTTAGCAATAACAAACGACCAAATAGATTTTAAGGAGACAATCATAGTAGACAAATATTTGGGCACTAACACCCCAAGTAGGTATAATAAGTCCTAATTTTAAGTTGAATGTCATATTACTCTTGATAAAGGTCTAACAAACCGAAACAATTGTAGAGTTTACAATAAACCAAGTGAAACATTAAAAAGCAACATCTTTTCTTTCGTTTTTCTATTATTATAAAAATGTTTCATAAAAAAGTTACCAACGAATCTATTTCCATTATTTCAATATCTATTTCCATTTTAATAGTAACACATATAACGAAACGAGTATGGAAACCGTTGAAATTGTGATCGTATAAACACATAAAATTCAAACTACCATTATGAACTATGTTTTTCATACACATAACATAGCCATGCGCGACAACAAAATATCGAGCTGTGATTGCATGTCCTGCAAATATCGAGTTTTGCATCATTTTCATCAGAGGATAAAGCGAGCTTTGCACCTACTTGTGACCGGAACTGAATGTTCTGTGTTAAAAGGTTGGTTTTTCGCTAAAATTTTGTGTATACGGTAAATACATAAGTACACAAATAAAATAATGCGCTTATCTCATTTTCGAGTTTTCCCATTAGGGCACTCAAATATAGAACTTGTTTTGATGCTATTTTCCAAATTTTCTAAATAATGACCATATTTTCGTGAAAAAAAGAGTTCCTATCGTCATTATTACACAAACTAAAAGCATTTCCACACCAGTTTTAGTCCTAGAATTGACAAATTTCTCTTAGGGTTAAAATCAATATAAAAATAACTATTTTTTATTATTATTTTAATATTATACGCAGAATAAGGAATGCATCGACATTTACACGTGACCATTAGATTTGTAGCAGAAGCTTCAGAGTTGTTAAGGGGTAAATAATTTATTACTAGTGAGCCTATACCAACGTTTCGCCTCCAGTTTGAGGTTTTATCACATTGTGTTTTAATAACCCCACCTTAAAAAAGTCTCAAACAGTTCATGAGCATGATAAAATTTTCAGGAACGTTCAACATCGTTTTGCTTCTAGAAACTTTTTAATAAGATTCCATAATATTCGTCACCTTCTGCAAAATTTTAGAACATTTTCGAAACTTTTGGAATATTTCATTTCGTTATCTCATATGAAATCCTATTTTGACCCCAAAACTTTGAAGCCAACCTCTTCAGCTGAAAGACGAAACCTGCTTATTGAATTGCGGATAGAAGGCTACAATACCATATAATCCTTATGAAGCTACGGGGTTCATTTGCGAAGCTTTAACGACACGCACAATGTACACTTACTTTTATAATATATGTGAAGCAACTATATTTTATGGCTACGCTATGTCGACAATGTGTTCGTTATTTGGACAAGCACAGAACGACAAATGAATAACTTTTTATCGTATCTTAACAGAATTAACAGTTATATTTAATTTACTTTGGAAATAGGAAATAATACTCTGAATTTTACTATAAGCAAATTTCTCGTTAATAATAAAAAAAAAATTCCAAACAATTCACACAAAAGTGATATTTATGAGTCTACCTGTTCGGACTGCCATACCAATTACATCGGCAAATCCAAACGACCGATAACAACCCCTTTCGAGGAACATATTTGCGATGCTAGACTTAAAATGTTAAACATACTTCCGGACCTTTGTCCCATTTAATAAATAATAATCATACTTGTGCCAAAGATAATATTAAATTAAAGAAGTGTAACGAATTTTCTAGTCAAAGATATTTATTTAAACAATTATTTATTTAACACTATTTATATAACACTTAACACTAACTTAAAACTGCTATTTATATTAGAACAAATCTCTTATTTATATCACAATTTATTTATATCACTTGTCTATTATTTATCGCTTTGATTCGCGCACTGATGGTTTCTCACGACTACTGTTTTTCGGTTCAAAGATGATCACTTTATATATACCTTTCGCAGTTTCTAGATAATTCGAAAAGGAATTCGAATGATGAGTAATAATTAGAAAGTCGTCGATCATTCCAGAATTGGTCGTGTTACTTGTCGCTGGATAAAGATTTTACATCTTGTAGGTTGATAACAATAAAGGAACCGTACGCTGTGACTGTGTCATAAACATGTTAGCGATAACAATTACATGCCACAAATTGTTATCGCACACACGTACTGTGTCACTGGTCGCTACACTACCCCCTCCTTAAGGGTGATTCGTCCCAGATCACATTCTGCCGTTCCTTTAGAGGATCATGCCGGTACTTGCAGGTGGATCCGCTTCGACATCCGGTTGTCAGGTGGAAATGGCAGTCAACGGTCTTCAATGGTGACGGTCCTCGTCGTGGATTTCCGGCGCACACCAAGAGTTCTATTCCCGTGTATCGGAACAAAACCTCCAGCATGTTTCTGACCACCCTCCAATCCAGCCCATCCAGTCCACATCCGATCCTCGGTATTGCTAGCTTCAGGATGTTAGCGTGCAGCAATTGCTCTCTTAGTTCTATAAGGGAGTCCCATACGGAGTGGTAGGTAGGCTTCTCCGACGACTTGCTTTTGGTGACTAGATAGAAGATGGATTGGGTCCCATCGAGTAACTGCAATACTTTTCTTCCATCTTTGACCTGGTCGAGTAATATCGGTAGTCGCCCAAACTTTTTCTGAAAGACCGTGGCAATCCCACGGCTCATGGCCAAATCCCTTGCCACACAATGCGCCAGCGAATATTTTTTCGGGACGGCGAATAAGTCCTGCTGAACTTCGGTGGTGACTCCAAACGGGCTTTACGATGTAAGCTCTGTTCGGCCATAAAATCTTCGTACTGGGGCTCTGGCGATCGAGTCTGCACAACTGTAACTCGAGCTTCCTCGTGGTTGTCCCCAGCATATGGAGCCAGTCGGTTGAAGTGGACTACTCTTGGCTTTCCATTGAGGGTACGTCTAATTCGGTAGATTACGTCATTGATTCGTTTGATAACTCTATACGGGCCTTCCCAATCTTGTTGCAGCTTCGGCGATAGACCCCGTTGATGCTTGGGATTATAAAGCCACGCCAAATCTCCTTCCTGAAATCCTCCATAAGTGGCCTTAATGTCATATGCCTGTTCATTCGTTCTACCATGCCGTCTGATTGGGGATGAAGGGCTGTAGTACGAGTTTTGTGAATGCCCAGTATCTTACAGATGTCCTGAAATATGGCTGACTCGAAATTTCGTCCTTGGTCGGAATGCAGCTCCAGTGGTGCTCCGAATCGGCTGATTAACTCTTTCACGAGCGTTTCCGCCACTGTAGTTGCCGTCTGGTTTGGATGGGCGTACGCTTCAACCCATTTCGTGAAGTAGTCCATTGCCACTACGATGTACTTATTCCCATCTTCAGATTCTGGGAATGGTCCGGCAACATCTATGGCAATTCTCTCTAATGGGCTGCCGACGTTATACTGTCGCATCGGAGCACGTTGTCGCTTCTGAGGTCCCTTACTGGCAGTGCACGTCATACACTTTCTGCACCAGTCTTCCACGTTCTTCTTGCAGTTGACCCAGTAAAATCGTTCTCGTACTTTGCCACTGCAGAACTTCTTTTATTAAGCATCTCGGTATCACCAGCTGACGTCTGCTTTCTGTGCCATCTTGAGTCTCAACGACGCGCTTCAGGAGACCATCTTCATCTTCAATGGAATCCCATTGAGCCCACAACGATTTTACTTTTTTAAATTCAGCAGCCATTTCAACGCGGCATGGTCGGTTCGTAGCAAAAACTTTCTTCCGTAGAGGTATTTGTAGAAATGCTCCACACTTTTTACTACGGCTAACAATTTGCGTCTGGTTTCGCAGTAATTCCGTTCTGGTTTGGATAGAGTTCTGCTGAAGTAGCCGATCACTTTTTCTTCGCCCTTCTGTTATTGTGACAGAACCGCACTAATTCCAATATTGCTAGCGTCGGTGTCCAGGACAAACTTTCCAGTTGGTAGGGGATAGCTCAACACAGGTGTAGACGAGAGGGTTTTCTTTAGTTCTTCAAAGGCAGCTTGGCAGTCTTGCTCCCAACAAAATGGTCTACTCTCTTTTGTGAGTTGAGACAGAGGCTTAGCAATTTTAGCAAATCCGGGAACTAAACGTCTATAGTAGGTGCAGAGTCCAAGGAAGCTTCTGACTTGATGGACATCAGCAGGTACAGGCCACTCTTGCACGGCCCTGATTTTCTGTGGGTCGACTGAAACGCCGTCTCCGGATCCCTACATGCCCCAGGTAGTTGACGGTCTCTTGGAATAGCTGACATTTCTTGGGGCTTAGTCTTAGATGGACGTCACGATGTCTTCGGAAAATTTCCTCCAAATTTTTCAGATGGTCGTTGAAGTCCTTTCCGACCACAATTATGTCGTCGAGGTATACCAGGCAAGTCTTCCTTCCTACTTTGGTCGTTACTCGGCGGATCATTTCTTCCAGTCTATCCAGTCTATCGTCCCGACCGGCTGACTCCTCTTTTAATTCCCGCACTCGACATTGTCGTTGTGACGCCTGTTTGACGACGTCGTATTCCAGTGCACGGGCCAATGTGTCTACTAGAGTCCTCGGCCGCTCCAGTCGGAGTCGCTGTTGTATTTCGTCGTCCTTTAGTCCGTCAATAAACGCGTCGACGGCCAGTCTTTCCAGTGTATCATCAGCCGTACCCGGATAGGCGAGCCGGACTAAACGTGTGATATCCGCCTCGTGCTCCTGAAGACTTTCCCCTGTCTTCTGTCGTCGGTTCTTTAACTGCAGATGGTACACAGCCGTCAGATGTGCTTGGCCATATCGCATCTCTAATCTTTTTACTAGCCGATGGTAGTCTATTAATTCTTCCGGTGGCAATGTGTTCAAAATTTCGCCAGCACCATCACGCAGAGCAAGGGCAAGTGAAGAAGCCCCTCTTCTAACGTCCATTTGTAGGCTTTTGCAGCCATCTCGAATTGCGTCAGAAGCGTGGTCCATGATGTTTTGCCGTCAAACGTAGGTAGCTTCATATGCACTTTGGATGAGATGACCTGTTCTTCTTTCACGTCTGGGATTTCTTTGCCGTCAACTACGCTATGCCCCTTTTCCGTGAGTTGGTGACTGGTCTCTCGTTTTTCCAGATTCAGGACCATTTCTTCCAGCTGGGCGACTCTTTCGTCAAAAGTCCCCAGCTTTTTGTTTATTTGTTCTTGTTCTTCTTCGAATTTTCCCAGTTTTCTTCTAAATTTCCTTCGAATTTTTCTAATTTTTCTTCTAGGACTTTTAAATTTTCATTTATCTTCAAGATTCTTTGAATTTTCGGTCAGTTTCTTTTCCAAATTTTCGTTTAATTTTTTATCCAGGACTTTTGAATTTTCGTTTAATTTATCTTCAAGATTCTTTGAATTCACGGTCAGATTCTTTTCCAAATTTTCATTTAATTTTTCATCCAGGACTTTTGAATTTTCATTTAATTTATCTTCTAGATTCTTTAGTTTTTTTTCCAATTCGTCCTCAAATTCATACGTGCTGAGATCGAAACCTTCTTGTCGCAAAGCCTCCTCAAGCCGCTTCTGTGGGATGTTCTTGGTACCAGACGTATCTTCATCTCGCTCTTCCAGTTCGCTTTTCAATTCGGCGACTTTCAACTCGAACAAATTTTTAGGCATTTTTATTTATTTCGTATTTTTATTACACAAGAAAATTCTCTGCGGATCGATTCGCAGACCCCACACCTGACACCAATTGTAACGAATTTTCTAGTCGAAGATATTTATTTAAACAATTATTTATTTAACACTATTTATATAATACTTAACACTAACTTAAAACTACTATTTATATTAGAACAAATCTCTTATTTATATCACAATTTATTAATATCACTTGTCTATTATTTATCGCTTTGATTCGCGCACTGATGGTTTCTCACGACTACTGTTTTTCGGTTCAAAGATGATCACTTTATATACACCTTTCGAAGTTTCTAGATAACTCGAAAAGGAAATCCTGACGGTTCTCGAATGATGAGTAATAATTAGAAAGTCGTCGATCATTCCAGAATTGGTCGTGTTACTTGTCGCTGGATAATGATTTTACTTCTTGTAAGTTGATAACACGAAAAGTACCGTGTGCGGTGTCTACGCCGTAAGCATGTTAGCGATAACAAGTACATGCCACAAATTGTTATCGCACACACGTACTGTGTCACTGGTCGCTACAGAAGTAATTTTCCGATGACACTTGGTGAAACATAATGAATATAATAACAGAAAAACACTTGGAGAGGTTTCACAAACTTTTTATTCAAACTCAATGTACATTTCGCCTTGTTAGGGCATCTTCAGGAGTATTTAGATGTACTGAAGTTACTAATAGTAAATTTCTTATAAATAGGTGACTTAAACTAGTTTGGGATGTAGGAGGGGATTGGGGCCAAATATCAATTGATCATTAGCAAGTGTTTTGTTTTGTATGATAGCTTTTTTTATTTCTAAAACTTCATATCGATCCAATATTTTTCCCTCTGGCAAATGATGTAACAATTCAATATTATTTTTGGTACAAGTGTGGTCATTATTAATTAAATGGGATGAAAGCCAATTAGGCCCGTGGCATCTTGCATTAATGCCCCCAACAAGAAGCTATAATGTAAAGAACTTACATACCTATTAAGGGACATATTAGATTTTAACCCTAAATTCACTGTAAAGAATAGTTTAGAGTTAGTTAACAAACCAAAGAATATTAAATTGCCTCCAAATTCGAAATTAATTTCATTCGATGTCAAAAGTTTATTCCCTTCCATACCCACTACTCTATTAAAAAAATTTTTGATAGAGGATCTAAGAAATGTAGATCAAGAACTGAAATCGGAACTACTAAAACTAATCGATTTAAGCCTAAATAAAAATTATTTTTGTTATAATGAAAAGTACTTTTTACAAAAAGATGGCCTACCAATGGGCTCAGCCATTTAGCCCTTTTACGCGGATTACTTCATGAGTAAGTTTGAAACCTTTTTAGAAAATGATAATAATTTTAATAAATATATTCATTTGTGGCTTCGTTATGTCGATGATGCGTTCGTTATTTGGACAGGCACAGAACGACAAATAAAAAATTTCTTATCATATCTAAACGGAATTAACAATTATATTCAATTCACCCTGGAAATAGGAAATAATACTCTGAATTTCTTAGACCTAAAAATCAGCATATTAAACCATAAAATTGTGTTTGACATATTCAGGAAAGACACATTTACGGATTCTATTATTCCAGCATGTTCAAACCACCCTATTAATATCAAATTATCGAGTTTTCATGCAATGTTAAATAGACTAATTAACGTACCTTTAAATCAAGACAATTACAAAAAAGAATTAAACCTAATAAAAACTATAGCAAAAAACAATGGATACAACCCCAACATCATCGATAAAATGCTGACAAAAAAATCAAATAAACACTTGTACAATCTAATTTATCCAAACAAAAATGCTCTAACTAGAAGTGAATCTAATAATAGTGTGTGGAAAAAAATTCCCTTTTACGGAAATATTAGTACAAGCATAGGAAATAAACTACAAAATACAACATAAAAGCGGCATACTTCAATAATTTGACTGTGAACAAAACTCTCGTAAATAATAAATTAAATAACATCCCAAACAATTCACAGAAAAGCGGTGTTTATGAGATTACCTGTTCGGATTGCCCTAC
Organism: Agrilus mali; assembly: GCA_029378335.1. Classification (NCBI taxonomy): domain Eukaryota; kingdom Metazoa; phylum Arthropoda; class Insecta; order Coleoptera; family Buprestidae; genus Agrilus; species Agrilus mali. The sequence goes on along the minus strand of CM055655.1, from coordinate 13,707,912 downwards.
CATTTACATTGGAAAATTCAAACGGCCGATAACAACCAGGTTTGACGAGCACATTCGTGATGCTAGACTCAATAAACAGACTTCCGGGCTTTCATCCCATTTAATTAATAATGACCACACTTGTACCAAAAATAATATTGAATTGTTACATCATTTGCCAGGGGGAAAAATATTGGATCGATATGAAGTTTTATAAATAAAAAAAGCTATCATACAAAACAAAACACTTGTTAATGATCTATTGATATTTGGCCCCAATCCCCTCCTAGATCCCAAACTAGTTTAAGTCATCTATTTATAAGAAATTTACTATTAGTTACTTTAGTACATGTAAATACTCCTGAAGATGCCCTAAAATTGAGTTTGAATAAAAAGTTTGTGAAACCTCTCTAAGTGTTTTTCTGTTATTATAATATTAAATTACTACATCAGGCAAAGGGGGGAAATATTGAACCGCTTTAAAGTATTAGATTTACAAAAAGCCATCATACAAATAAAAACCTTGCAAACTAACAACTACAATTTGGTTCCAATCCCCTCCTAGATCCCAAATTAGTTTATGATGTCACCTAATTATGAGCTAATCACTACTTGTAACTTTAGCATATTATGTATATTATTCCTGAAGATGCTATAACAAGGCGAAATGTACATACTTATATGATTCAAATAAAAAAATAAAAATTGTGAAACTACTCCAAGAGTCTATATCTTGCTTTTATATATTTATCATTTATCCATGTTTTTATTTACGTATTACCTTTCGATTAATCGCTTTATAATTTTTCATGAAATGGGTTCCTTAACATAATAGTGCTTTCAATAATATAAATGTCTGCACTTTTTTTAATCCAAACTGTACGTAATCGACGTCATTCTGTCACTAATGCAATGTTGCACCTTCGAAGTTTCTATACGGTTTTTCTATTGTATGTGAAACATCAAACTTGTTTGAATGCTTAATGATTTCCAATTAAACCTGCCTCGATTGCACTTTGAATGTGCTCGAGTTTGTTTAGCTTTCCGTATCGTGATTTTACTAATCACATTTACCGTTTGGAAGCATTTTCGGCTAATACAGGCTACGACTCGCTTTAAAATCCGTTACATTCTCTCGACCATTTTCGTTACAAAAAACCTTCTTTCGATTTTTGTTCCTATGCAATCCTGTTAATTTACAGTTGTTGGATTGCCGTAAATACAATCCAGGGTTAAATTCGCTCTAATGAAGTATACAGTTGAAGGGGAGAGCAAAAAGAATTTTGCCCAGTTTAAAGGGCGTTTCGGCCGGCATTTACGCTTCATCTATTAATTAAAACCGGTATGAAGCGTTTAACCTTTGAACTCGAAATGCTAATGGTAGAATCTCGTAGGTACGTTAATTATGTTTTGAAGTTTCGTAAATGGAATTGTTCATCCTACAGGGTGAGCATCTTCTTACTAAGACTGTTTAACTCAGCAACTACAACAAGTAAAGATGAGCTATTACTATAGGGTACTTGAAGGTTAGATGTATTATTACTAAAAAGAATATTACCACTGGGCAACATAGCTTTTATGTATATAGTATACAGAAGAAAATATTCACCGAAAATTTGGTATAACTGTCTATAATACGTAAATAAATCTATAATTACACTTTTTACATGAAATATCTGTAAACTCGTGAAAACAGTATATTTTCGTTTATAACTGAAACGCTCTTGTTAATCTATATAAGTTTCATTATAATTTAGAAAATCGTAAATTGATTTCGAAAGTTGAAAATTTGGTTTTAAAATTAGCTTAAAAGTTCCAGAAACTTTAATGAAATTTTTCTATGGTCATTGGTTCAGTCTAAGCGTGCGCTTACCACTTTGTTTATCATTTTGCCTGTGAAAAATTGTGTTTTTTTCTCTTTTTTAGCGTTTAAGGGTGTATTGTCCGTTTATTATAATAAAAGAATTAAAATAAATAAACAGTTTGTATTTTATTTGATGCTGTCATAAATTGTTGTTTCTTTTCATTATTTTTATTGAAATTAATGTAATGTCTACAAAACAAAATACCTTCTGTCGTAATAAATATTACAATTTGTCACTAAAGTGTTCAAAAGAATATGTAATTATTTATCTGATATGATATACAGAATAATTTCTTAAATAACCCCCCCGACTTTCTTAAACATTAAGAACGTAGACGTATCCCTTAAAATAGACAATAAGAGGAACTTATTGAATAACTTAACACGGGTAATGCGCTTCGATAAGATTGTATGGAAATCTAAGCGATGTCTTCAATATCATATCTCTCTTTCATTCAAAAACAACAGGATCTTTATAAACCTATCTCGCCTTTCCTTAATTTTCCAATTTGGATGCCACAGAAAGATAAACAAAGACAGGATTTTGAGTGGGCTAAACACTTTTATTGTTGTTTGGAGATGGTTGACAGTGGGAAATTAAATATTTCTTCTCTGACTTGTCTTAACTTCATTATTTTGTTCAGGTTTCTACGTATCGATTGGTAACATCCAGAAAAAAGAAAGTGAAAATAATACTAAAGGTATGTATGTGTTTTTCGGCGGGCGTGTACGGACGATTCGTATAGAATCTACACTTTAAAAAAAGTCTTAACGTTGTGCTTCTTAAAATGGAGCTACATGAAGTAAAAGCTCTCTTTTGGTCGAATAGTTTACTGGGTATTTTTTTTTCTTTAAACTTATGCAAAAAATGTTTTAATAGATAAAATTATTCTGTGGATAGTGAATAGGAATCAAAGCAAAGTCAATCGTTCTTATTGTTAGTGAAACTTACCTATTATTCATTGAACATCTTTTCTGTTACATTTTTTTAATTTAAAGAAAGTTAGTCTATCATAATTTACGAAATAAGTTTTTAAAACAGAAGCAAAGAAATAACCTAGACTTGAAGAAATGGCACCCACGCTAAGAAGGCAAAGGACTGCATAGTGAATTTTTGGTAATAAGTAAGAATTAATAAAAAATAGCAATTTTAAAAAGTGCTTCAACTTTTAATAACGAATTAATGAAAATTAGGTGAATACTTATTTTGAATAAATTTACGGGAAATATTAAGAAAATTAAGAGGTTCACACAGACAACGTGAAGCACAAAACACGAACAGAAAAACACACACACACCGCTTGTCGGCATCAAGAATCGAGGAAAAAGTCTCCAGCACCGACCGGAAAATTTCATGGATCCTTCCATCGATCTCGTAGTCCTGCGCAAAGCCTTGATAAGACGGAAGGCCGATCAACATTAAGGAGACATCAATACAACTGAACCAAGACAAACACAAACTGAATAGAAATAAGTTTTAAGTTTTAGTAACGGGATTTTTTATAGAAAATACAGCCTGTAAGACTTAATCGATAATATCGTACAAAACATCACATTCAAATGTAACTTTATCTATGAAATTAATTGATTTGTAGATAAATATAAAGGATTTTATATACAGACAAACTGCAATAGACCATGTTCACTTATAACGAATTTCTAGCGTTATAACAGCAGGGTTTTATTGGTTGACGAAAAATTTTTAAGGCTATGACGGCCGTAATGGAGAGTTGAATGCATATTCTGGCGAGTCATAAATTTTAAAGCCTTGCCGTCCACCACCGAACTTACACTGCACTAAACATCAACAAGGCAAGTGAATTTACGAAAATAAAAAATAATAAAAAGTTTTTCCGCTTTAAGCTCTTAATGTGAAAAAACGTAAAAAAGCGTTTATGCCTCACGGGAAAATACATGAGTTTTGATGCAATTTTCTTTGTACCATTTATACAAGATTCATAAAAGAGCAGTTTTTTGTTGAAGTCCTGTTCGTTTCCAGTATTTTGGTGCTAATAGTTTACACAATTGAAACAGTATTCATCAAGTTACTAACTAGAGAATAGGTACTCGCCATGAGTGCAGAATAAGAAACCATCAAACCATTGAAAATTAAAAGAACCTGAACAACGATAAAATTAATACATTGAGTCTGCATTGGTAAAAGTTATTTCTGCTTTCATAGGATTATAAAAGCAAACACTGGTTCAGTAATATCCCATAGATAGTCATTTTGCTACCTTCGTCTCGTCAGTCTTAGTGGCAGAATAGTGCCTACTACCTTATTTATCGCTTAGCTCCTGCGTTGCAACTTGGAACACTATCTAATATTAAAATATTTTTATCCTGTTTCACTTGAGTGCTTTACATTGAATTTTCAGAGTAATATGCTTTATTGCAATGTCAAATAATCTGTTCAAGGATCTTCAGTTGTCAGAAATTGTAGCAACCAATTTTTAAATTTATACGTTTTGTGGCTGATTGGCGGGTTATTGTAAATAACTAGAATTTATCAAATTAGAGAGTATCACTTCTTGGTTAAAAAGAAAAGTAAGTTCGTTTCTAACACTTTTTGTAACAATTGTATTAAGAAACTGTGATAGGTTTTAAAACCAAACGTGGTACCTACAAATCAGTATTAACTTTTAGTAATTCGTCACGTAATAGTTCAATCATTAAGACAATTCATGAGTATTACTGAAGAATGATGCCTATTCAGTTTTCAATTTGCAAAAATTGATGGCATTATAGGAGTGGTAACAGTATTCAGGTATCCCATATTAAAGAAGTAATGGACAAACTTTTGATGAGAGTTGAATAAGTTTGTCGGGAATAGCGAGGAAAGGCTTTTTTATGACGAAACGGCACACGTTTTTCATCTCACGTGCGGCAGCTTTCCATAAAACTGAAGAAAGGATTGTCCCCCATGGATTTCGTCCTTTCTGGACATTTAGGAAATTCTAAAGAGAAAGCTAGTTGACAACAAATTGGTACAATCATAATTTAATCGACAATATAGATGTTTTTATGGTTTGATGTTAAACAATAAAACAGACATATCTAATTGTGTCGATTTAATAACAAGGTAATTAAAAATTTCAATAATTTAACAGAGTACTTAGGATCATTTAATTAAAAGGAGACAGCTTAATTATCAAAATAGTTGTCTGATAATGTTTTTTGTTAAATTTAGGTGGACAATCTTATTTTTTTGTTGATAATGAATGTAGAAACGTTTAAATCGACGACTGAATTTTGAACCATTCGCACTTTAAAGCATATTCTCTTTGAAACTTTTGTAGAACAATATCCGCCAACACTAAAAGCCATGGTATTGGTTTGATTTAAATGTACCTGCAATTCCCGTTGCTGCATTCGACTGGGATTCAATCACTTTAGCATGTGCACGGAGTAATTAATCATGTAAAAAATTTCAACGGTAGGGACAACTGTAGAGCCGCACCAATAATGTATTAAATTGAAACTTTAGTTTACAATTAAACTGTTTTCCAGAATATATTAGTCCGTATTAATACACTATTGTCGCATTGTATCCACATACAAAGTTCCAATTATGACCCTAATAGGATTTTAAGAATTATATTTAAAACTAGCTATGCCCGCGACTTCGTCGGCGTTGAATAGTGACTTTTGGCAGCATTTAAAATTATTTTATTTTATGTTTTTATTTTCTGGGCCGTAAGCCTTTTGCCGATGTCATTACACAAAAACATTCATTCCTTATTTTTGCCCCCTTTAGGGTAAAATTTTACACTTTAAATGTCGTATTTATTCATATCTAATCAAAAGCCTAAAAAATAAGTTTTAAGCCTCTAGTTTTATACCTACTTATCTATCTCTGTACCAAATTCTAAATCGGTTCAGTAGTTTGGGCGTGATTGCGTAACACACAGACAGACAGAGTTACTTTCGCATTTATAATATTATAGATTAATATAGTTTAATAATAGTTTAAAATAGTTTATATAGCTTAGTAGTCAACTACTTTTATTGATCCATACCTATAAACAAAACCTCTATAACCTTTTACACTTAATATTTTAATTTTCTGGGCCGTTAGCTTTTTGGACGACGTCATTACACAAAAACTTTCATCGGCTAATTTTATCCCCTTTAGAGTAAAATTTTTACAAACGTTGAATGTCGTATGTTTTTATATCTAATCAAAAGCCTAAAAAATATGTTTCAAGCTTCTATCTTTGAAAATTAGGTACGGAATTTCCGCACAAACATTCCTATTTCAACCCTTTACAACCCTTTTTTCGCATTAAAAAGTAGCCTATGTCCTTTCTCAGGCTCTAGACTGTCTCTGTACCAAATTTCATTTTAATCGGTTCAGTAAATTTTAGACGAGATTGTGTAGCATACAGACAGAGTTACTTTCGCATTTATAATATTCCGCGAATTCATTTTCATCGATTTTCTCATGGGAATAAAATATTTTCCCGCAGTAAAAGGTGGCCTATGTGTTAATCCAGGGTGTCAGCTAACTCCATACCAAATTTTATTAAAATCGCTCCAGCCGTTTAGACGTGAAAAAGTAGCAAACATACACACTCACAAACTTTTGCCTTTATAATATTAGCGTGATTATTTGTAAGGTAACCTACCATTTGATTCACAAGCTAATTTGCTATTTGTTAAACAGCTGTAGTAATAATAAGGGGGCCATTAGATAGGCAGTTAAAAATCATAAGATTAGGGTAGTAAAACGAGTAACTGTGCAATTTGTATTAGACGAGCACCAATATGATGTGGATTTATGTTGTTATTTTACATCCTATGTGCACAAAGAATATAACGAGATGTGAGTCAGTATATGCGAACGAATTTGTTGCGTTCACAAATTATCAATGAACCTCCAGGCATGGAGATTTTGGAAAAAGTTATTTCATTGAGTTACTTCAGGCAAACACTTAAGAAATTTTATAACTAACACAGTAGATTATATAACGCCTTGAAATTTTGTGAAATAAAAGTGAGATAATTTACCTACATGCAATCCTTCTAGATGTGATTCTGTTCCAATACACACAATCACAACCAGTCACCTATTTAATGGTACACACTCTGCGAGTTTAAAAAATTACCGGACGCTTGGTCAAGGCAGATGAGGTGAATTTGAGAAGATTGAGGGAACGCTGTTGCAGACTGCATTAGAACTAAATTCGATCGACCTGATAGACTTGTACAGCAATGGAGCTGTCGACCGTATAATAACAAGACTTCGAAGAAAGTTCGTTCCATTGACATCCACGGAGAGTTCTAAACGCCATTAGGGAAATGTTTGCCTAGTAAAAGTTGTTGGTAAACATCTAAGTTAGCACCAGCTAAATAACTTAGTCGGTGACAAACGCGTCTAATGAATGTTGTAACGAAAATTTTATTTAACCAACTGGAAAGTAAGAACATGTGCTTTGTTACCAACAGAGTAAGCAAAATAAATAAATCACTTAAGAGAAAATGCAGAAAATTAAAACAGTATGATTATGTAATATTGGAAAAAGTTAGAAAATGCTTAAAATTGTTCGCGAGGGCTCCTATATTCTATTCTAGTATATTCGCCAATTTAGAACTATCCATAGCATCCCATAATGGTTCAAAACTTTTTTTACCATTCTGAAACATTCTGAATGATCTTCAAGATTCTGGAACATTCTTGAACATTCTGATGCTATAATAAAACATTCTATTATTTCTTAGAACATATTTGAACTCCCTGTAACATTCTAAAAAAATCTACTTCATGCTCATCCCCACTCCGTGCTGTTTGCTGGGTGAGTAGTGACATCAGTAGACGCCTGGCGAGGATGACTAATCGATTGATAATAATTGATCAGTTATCGACCACTGAGAGTTGAAGATTATTACAGAGCTAATATCGCTTTTAAATTTGGGGGTTAATAGTAGAAGGATGAAAATTAAGGGTTATATGTACTTTTTAATGCCAAATCATAAAAAAATTAAAAAAAAATTGTTGTCCAAAAAATTAAACAAAGTTAGAGGTGGACATCCCTTATCACTTAGGGGTATGAAAAATAGATAGTAGCCGATTCTCATACCTACTGAATATGGATACAACATTTCATAAAAATCGGTCAAGCCGTTTCGGAGGAGTATGGTCACTAACATTGTGACACAAGGGTTCTATAGGTATATTAGATGTACGTCGTCTACCAATACCATATTATATAATCCTACCACTTAATAATAGCCAGGATAATGTTATAAAACCATATAAAATATATTCAATTTTCTTCTCGTTTCACAATGAAACATGCTTTTTTACTACTAAATAAAATTTGTTTTCATCAGTTAAGCACCTAGTAAAGTAAGTGTTTGTGTCTGAAAATTTGGAACACCTTTTTGTCAGTTCTTTGTCTTATTACTAAATTTCGGCGTAAGGTAAATAATATTTTCTTTCAGTTTTTTTTTTCATATTTTCTGTGTAACCTAAAAGTACGTACCTTATCGACTGCGACTTTAATAAAAACCTATGTGCTTCTTTAACAGTGCCTCAGTGTCAGCATTAGTGAATGGAAAATGGAAAAGACATTGCGTTGTCTTATACGTATCCATTCGTTGCCTAAACCCTTACTTTTGATCAGTAAAAGTAAACAGTAAACAATAAAACCTGTCGAAGCCGTAGGAGATATATATGTTTCACGTGGAACGGTTTATTTCTCCTGGGGAAATATCTTTACTCTGGCTTTAAAAATTTAAAATTCACATTGAAGACGGGAACTGCGATTGGAAATGTCAAATAAATTTTAATCTTCTAACTTTCTTGGATAGGAAAACTCATTGCATTACCAGTCGAACTCGCCTTCGTTTTTCTATCTTTGGATAATATTGGCACCGTCATACCTATTATCAAAACTCACTTGATGGTACCTTAGCTTCTAGAAATAAACGGTTATATACAATAAATTCTAAATTATCTCTACCCCTCTCTCTTTTCCTCTATCACTCTTCCTTCTTCATATTATTCCCTCGCCCCTCTCCCTCACTCTACCATTTTTCTGTTGTCTTTCTCCATCTCTTCCTCCCTCCAAAGGCTCTGTTTTCTCTTTTTAACTGCATGTTGCACATATAGTTGAAACCATAGAGATATTAGAATAGAGTGCGCGACAGGACTGTTTTTGCGATATCAGCTTAGAAAGAGAACGCTGCATATGTGGCCCGTCTATCTCTCTCTAACACTTCACGTGATTAGCTGTTCCGCTCCAGGCTGTTTAAGCATAGCTGAGTCAGAGTAAAGCTTATACAGCCGGGAGGGGAGCAGCCAATCGCGGGAAGTGTTAGTGAGAGATAGACGGGGCCGATATGCAGCGTTCTCTTTCTAACCTGATATCGCTGCCACTTACAGGCTAGCATTGGACAAGCGCACTCTATTCTTATACCTCTATGGTTGAAACAGACCAACTCAAAGTAACGATATTGACAATGTTCCTTTGAGATGCTTGTAATAGCAATATCTGTTCTTTAATATTCTATAAGTACACAAGTTTTTATCGTAAAATTCGTAAAAGCTTTCCCCCGGCCTAGTGTCCTCCTTCTGCGTCTCTCCATTTTTCTGAAGGTTGCGTTCATTTGGTCTTTGTAATTTATCAAAAATCCAGAAAAACACACACTATAGAAAATAAGTAATTTCAGACAATTTGGCTAATCATAGGGTTTTGCTTTTCCCAATCAGTTAACTATAGGTCCATACGTACTATTTTAGAATTAAATATAAAAAGAATACATTATATTTGACAGCAAATTTTTAATATTCCTGCCATCAAAAGTATTTACTTTTTTATTACAGTTGGTTCCATTTCAAATAATCCTGTAGGATTCTGTGTACATAATTGTTCTACAGTTCTTTCTTGTTGATTTATTTTTAACATTACCAATTTCTCAACATTTTTACTCTGAATCACAATTTACGATTCAAACAAAATATAATAAAAAAAATGCTTTTAAATGTTTCAAATGTATATTAGAAAAACTACATATGTTTCGGTTGATAACACCTTTATCAAGTGTAGGTATTTAAGATAAGACTGATTTACGATTTCCCTGGAAATAAAGCCGAAAATTTCACGATTACAAACCTTAATTTCTTACAAACTGAAGTATGTATATATATTATACATATATGAATTTGTAGAATCTTTTCTACCTTAGATAGGATCACCCACAGCGGTATAACCTATTCAATAAAAACGGAAATACAAACAATGAGGAAATTGCGTAACATACACACAAAGAAATGCAGACGAATTTTTGTTTTGAAAACAAATATATTTTAAGTTTATATTACAGGGGCTTATTCTAAATGTTTCCATTTGAGTAGCAATAAAGTTTTTGATAGCATCTACCTTTCGTTTCGTTTACAAATAAAATCTCCTTTAGAAAGGTACTTACTAGGTATCCAAAGTCCTTAACAACTTCATATAGTTTTTTCATATTGAAATTCTACTTTCCTCAGCAAAATCATCATTAAAATATGTATTTAAGATTCTGTGAGACCTAAAATTCAATTTGAAAATAAAAATAAACAATCTGATCTTTATATATTAGATAACAACATCAAGGAAAAAATTGATTTTTTTGATTCAATCTTTTCTTCAAAAATTTTCAATCTCATGAACGACCTTAAGAAAGTACATATTTAATCTTTATGATTTTTTGGAAGGATTGTTAATTGATTTTGACGCGAGATCAATAAAAGTACCTACTCCTCATTTTTATTTGCATCTCACTACGTACCATATGTACGTTTATTGAAATAGTAGGTACAAGAAACATTCAAATATTTAATATTTGTAACAATAGAAATTAAGGTAAATTTTATTTTATTTAAGCGAAAAGTTTTTGTTACATGATCTTTTACTTATTATTAAATTCAGTCTATGTATAATTAAACAAATTCAGTAATAACCTGTTGCAATGAAATAATTTTCCTATTATATTCTAGCACAGTTCGCCTAATTTGACTGTACAAGAATATTCTGCCAATGATATATTATCACTCCACCTTACTTAACTATTAATTTGCGGATCTTCTTTTAATTTTGAGCTTTCAGACAATATAGACTGTGAAATTGACTGCACCCGAACGTTCACCCTTCTCTTTATTTTTAGTCCCAACTTCACAATTCCAGCAACTTAAATGACCATTTAGCCTTCTACGAAATCTCTTTCTTTAATTTGTTCCAGACTAATTCCATATTGTGCTGCTATTTACTACCTTTTAGATTTTACATTAAAAATTATACTACTACATGTAAAGCAAGGGACATATTACAAAAAATTAAATACAGTTTTCAGGAGTGAAATTAAGTAAATAAAATACTAAAACTTAAAATTATATATCGAAATGTTTAAATAACCCGAAAGATCTATGGGCATCCAGGAGAATACTATGTAGCATCATGAATGTTAGAATGCGTTTTGTTTAGACTTGGGGTGGATACTTCAGAACGAAATCATCAGATATTATATACCTACTTGAAATTTGAAATACTCAAATTAGCTCATATGACTAAAAATTAGATGATTTAACATAAGCATTAATAAACAAAGATATAAAATAACATATTCTTACTTCAATTATTTAAATATAAAAGGTTACACAACATTGCTGTGCTTATTAGTAACTTTAACATTATTAAGTAATTAATTATATAATTGTGATATCTAGTAAATAACAATACATTACTAATACAAATGCAGACCTACGAAAGTTTACAAATCAACAACTACAGTATGAAAAAATTAACTGCATACATATTTGTATCACAATTATCAATAATTTATAAACCGTTAATTATTATGTAATACGAATACACATACGGACATATTTAGAAGAACAAATATAAAATTTCAGCAATTATTCTACAGCATACATTTTGTTTGTTAAAATTCACAGATAATCGGATGTTTTATGTAGAATTTAAATTTTAATGCTGTATTAAATTGTCACTGGGTTACATTTGGAAAGGTGATTATCCTAAATCAACTATTTTTCTAAAAAAAATAAAAAATAAAAAGAACGACTATTTAAAAACTAAAAGGAAAAACTTTAACGTAGGAGGTAGCGTGTAGTTTATGTTTTTCGAAACCTTAACATTTCACTCGATACGTGAAAAGGTGTTTATGGTCGGTTAGTAAAAGTTTATTAGACACCGAAGGAGATAAAATGATTTTGGCGTATTTCGAAGCCCATCGACCCACCTATTCAAGCGAAGAAGGACTCTCAGGGGAAATGTCGAATGACTACGTCGTTTTCGGTATATTTCAGCGAGCACAACGCCTCTCGTATCATCTCATTTAGCCAGGCAAGCAGTCAGGCGACGAACCAACCAATCCCCTTTTCCAGGTGCCTACTACTAGCCGCATCCGCGTTAAGTTTTGGCACTTCGACCACACCAACGGCACCCGTGCAACTTTGTGAGATGATTTATAAAACGTCCCAAGCAAAATGCTTAATCTCCCCAGTAATTTACTTTAGTCAAGGTGAAGGCAAATTTACGAGCCACTGAACACGCGAGATAAATACCACTAATCTTCTTCCCTTATGCTGACCTCGCTTCACATACAAAAACGTCGTCGTCTTATACCGCCTAGGATTAAAGCTGGGATGGAATTTTTCTTTGCGAGACACGTTCACAATTACGTATTCTTAATTAAAACAGGAAAACTGGAAGTCTGTTTATTAGGAGTCTAACAAAATTCTCAATAATTAATTAACAACCATCCCTGTTTTACATTTATACTACACAACTGTTTATTAAAGATAGTTCGTGAACAATTTAAATTTTATGAATAACTTGAATATGTACCTTTATTATTTTAGTTTGATCTATTTTCGAAATGAGAGATTTGAGATTTGATTTTAAAAATGTGCTTACTCCTTCTTCCAGTGTGCTCTCTTTTAGGGATATAGTTAAAGACCCATCTCCCAGTTTTTTTTATTAAAATAGATCTAGGATTATCAACTAGGTATTTAATGTTACTGCAGTGACAGTGACATACATTAGATACTAAGATCAAAATTGAATTAGCACCACCTGTTTTCTACAATGCGTCATAATTCCTCCAGCTACTGGTGGCCGCTATCAGATAACAAATTGTCTTTCATTTATGCAAAATTTAATATATTTATATCGATGTCCGTTTGAATGTTCGTTAGTCAAAATCAAATGAATAAGTAATTCTCTACAACTCATAAACAAAATTTTCAATATAAAAATACCAGGTAATGCCAAATTTATTTCGTTTGACATAGTTAATTTATTCCCAAGAGTACCCCCAACGAGGTAATCAACATAATTAGTATCCATTAAAGAAATAAAGTAAATCAGGTAATTATAGACGAAGTTATAAGCCTTTTCGAAATATGCCTGAAACAAAACTATTTAAAATTTGACAATCAATACTACACACAACAACATGGTTTATCCATGGGAAATCCATTAACTCTCCTATTAGCAGAATTCTTTCTAAACGATTTAGAAAAACAATTAGTAAAACAAAAGCTTTTTAAAAATTTCCTCTATTACCACAGATATGTAGATGACATTCTAGTACCTAAGTTTCTCCGGTACAGATGTACAATTATGTACAATTTAAAACTTCATGAAGAAACTACACCCTAAAATCAAATTCACTTTAGAAATAGAAAACAAACATAAATCAATTAATTACTTAGATCTTACTATCAAAAATAATAACAGTAACCACGAATTCGCTATATCTCATAAAGAAACCCAAACTGATACCATAATTCATACTAAATCATGCCACCCAATAGCACACAAACTAGCTTTCTTTTATGCAAGCCTGCACAGATTGATTAATTTACCATTAACAAAGTCAAATTATAAAACTGAATTAAATAGAATTTATCAGATTGTCGTTAACAATGGCTACAATACTGATCTAGTAATGAATCTATTAAATAAAAAACTACATAAATAGATATTAAACTCTATGGTATATACCCGATTGCAACAAAAAATACTTCGAAATATAAGTTGATTACTTACATAGGTTACATTTCAAATAAAATAGGAAAACATATTTCAAATTATACAAAAAACAATATTTCATTCAAAACTGATAATAATTTAGGTAACATCATAAAAAATAACAAAGATAATACAGAAAAGTCTTTAAAATCAGGAGTGTACTTATTAATATGTAGTCATTGCGATAAAGGTTACGTAGGTCAAACAGGCAGGACATAAAAGAACACTTAACATGTTTTAAAACAAAAATCCTAAATTTGCATACGCAGAACATCTTCTAGAATTTAAACACAATTTTAATGAAGATTTCAAAATCTTCATTTAGAAAATAAAAAAAAATCTGTTTATTAAATTAAATAAAAAAGGTTTAGCCTTAAATGATCAATTAGAAGTTTGCCACACCTCTTTTCTAAATATTTAGATGTACTATCTTATTGTAAAGTACCCACCTTGCCTACCCATTGTTTGTAAGTTAGTATATAAGACTGTGTATGTTTATACTTAGTTTATATATCTTCACCTAAAGAAGACTCTGTGAGTTGAGATAATTATTGTGTGTTAACAAATAAAAAGTTTTGTAGCTATAAACAACGTGGTTTATTTGATTTTAGTTAAAATAGCGTTACAAGAGTTAAAAGCCTCATCTATACAAGTTCATAAGTTAGTCATTCTAAATAATACTTAACGTTTTTTTTATAAGACGCCTAAGACGTACATGTCTTAAAATGACAAATTCCGTAGATTCAGTGCTAGAAACGTTATCATATTAAACTTACGCTTACAATTATCTGAATCTCACCTAAATGCTTTTAATAGAAGCTAAATAATACCGGAAATTAAAATAATTGAGCCACACGTGAGCAATGAACGTGTAGGCAGTCACGTTGATTACGTGTAAACCCTAATATATACAGGGTTATTCACCCTATACGGCACGGAATATTATGGCCAAACTATGAAAATTTCAGAAATTTTAACTTTTGGGTTATATAGGAGTCTATTATGGTTACCTATTAAAATTATTTTGATATTATACAGGGTGTTCACAATGTCCTAAAAGTATCAAAGTTAAGGTTTTTTAATGGAACCCCTGTATATTATTGCATTTTTGAATTGTTCAATCAAAATAAGTGTTTGTTTTGATAAGGTTTGTAATACCTAAACCTTAAGGTTTTTTAAATAATTTGAATTTTATCAAAATTTAACCTAATTTTTATGTATCAAATACTTGAGAAGTATTTAAGTTATGTAAGCTTTAACAAAACTATTACTTGGGTTTTGAAATGATTAATAGTTTGTTTTAAAAAAAATTTAATTATCATGAAATATTAAAAAGGTAACGTGCTCGGGCGCCACTTTGTCAAACAAAGAAAAGAATAAATGAAACGACAACTTTGTTGGGCACCGGGTAGTGCATCGGTGGTTCCTGCAGAATCCTGTAGCTTTAGAGAGCTCGAAGCTCTCTTAAAAAAAACAAATAAAACTTGAAGAGTATATTAACAAGAAATTACACACAACAAAATAAACAACAAAACTTACAATAACACATGTAGCCCACCAAAAAGAAAGGTTCCCTGCTCCAATGTAGGGACTGGAAGCTGGTTTCAGGGTATAATCGGGGACTTCTCGTGCTGTGTTGTGAGGCAAGAGGATATCAGCGAAATAGCTTCATGGACCAACCTTTTAATCTTCAGGGGGCCGCCTGCAGGAATTTATCGGCCTCTAACAGGTTATTGAGATTAGTTGGAAACCAGAGCTTTGTCTATTTGCCTTTGTAAAATAGTTTTCAGGAAGTCTTCACCCCTACCCTTTAATCCCAGCCCCCTAATCCAACTGGAACCTATTCTAAGAAAATTTCAATGGGCTGACAAATAAGGGCACAAATAAAAGTGCTGATAAAATTTCCTAAAACTAAAAAATATTAATCAAATGTTGAAAAGTTGTTCGCATTGAAGATGCTTAAAAAAAAAACGGATAAAAAGGGAGGAGTAGGGGTGTCCGTCGTTAAACCAACATGCACTCAAAATACACCCCAGATACCATAAAAAATTTTGACTATTAAAAATATATAAAATAAATAGTGAGAAAAATTAATTAAATGAAAAAATTTAAAAATTGGCCACAAAGGCCCAAAAGATTACAAATATACTGTAAGATATTTAAAAAAGAGACCACGTGGTAATAAGGAAAATTTTGTAAAAATTAATCAAAGTTACATCAAAAATAAATACTGAGTGAATAGCAAAAAAGATTTTAAAAGAAATAATTAATTTGAATGAATTTTACATGAACTATTAAAATGTAAAGGTAAGTGGATCACAAAAAAACTCTCACGCAAAACCAAGCACAGAACACCAACAGAAAAACACACATACACGTCACGTCAGTGTCGAGGATCAAAGAGAAAGACCTCGAGCACCGACCGGAAAATTTCATCGATCCCTCCATCGATCGCCTAGTCCTGCGCGAAGGTTGTTAGCCTTGATGATAAGACGGAAGGTCGATCAACATTAAGAAATAATCAACAAAACTGAACCAAGACAAAGACAAACTGAATCGAATTAAATAAAACTTTAGTAACGGGATTTTTCATAGAAAAAAACGTTACAAAGCGAAATTTACAATGAAGTGTAACAATAGTACATATTTTATATCTCAATTATAATAAACTCGTTATACAGGGTGTCCAAAAATGAATACTACTTAAGTACGAACTTTAAGGGGTTGTAACTTGATTAATTTAAATGGAACCCCATATTTTTTTACATACCAGAATGTGTATGTTTTAATTACCTATCGATTGGTATTAGAGTATTCATAAGCTAAGTCTTCGCGTTTTCTCAGGAAACTCTAAATAATTGTTTTATGCGCCATTTGGAGTTTTTTAAATAAAAATTCGAATGTATCTAGTTGCCTTTGGTGTTTATAGTTAGATGTTATTATTTATTATTGAAGTGTTGCTTATTCAAAATGAAAATTTATTCAAAAGAGGAGCGTATGGATATGATTTTAATCCTTGGGGAATGTTATAAGAATAGTTTACACTCTATCGAATTAAATAAAACTTTAGTAACGGGATTTTTCATAGAAAACAAACGTTACAAACCCCTATTACCAGGAAAAAGAGGACTGACAGCCAGCCTACCACAAAATTGAAAACGAAAAACATAATAACGGTACGAGAGCTAAGAAAGGGAACCAAAAATCTAATACGAATCCAATCCTAAAAAAAAATCGAGGAACTCAAACTCAAACAGACAATTACTAAAAATAAAAAATGGAGGCCAATTGCCCAACTAAACGAAAACTATTGGTCAATTCGACCAGACAATGCTACTGCATTGGAAAACGCAAAAATCTAAACTGCACTGAAATAAATGCAAAAAAATCTAAACTGCACCAAGACAAGTGCAGGAATCTAAACTGCAGCTATCTGCAAACTAAAAGGCAATACCAAATCACATCGCATAAACATCGCACTCATAGAGCAACTAGCTCAAATAAAAGGTAACAACCATCAAAAATCAAAATCAGTAAACTAAACTCAAAGGCATGTGCATCGAGCACCAACAAAAAACGAAAAAATCACTTGAGAGTGAAAATAAAATTCAAAAACATTAATCAACATTCCTAGCTGTAAAAAATGCATTCTAAGCTAGAATGAAATATAACTGTGGAACTATCCCGACTTAAGTCGAAAACGTAAACTAAAAACTTTCCTACTCGGGAATAAAACGAAACTTAATCAAAAATAGAATTCATTGAATTCTTTAAACATGAAAAAATAAAAAATTAATTGGCTAAAAGCCATACGTAAAATAGGAGTGGCTTTCATGAGCCAAAAGAGGACATTTGTAGAGCTACATAGGGGACAGTAAAGAGAAAACAACAACAAAAGGGGACGGCCAAAATAAATTCAGAAAAAATTTTTCTTTTATTCCAGTATGCAGTCAGGTACTACATGACCGAAAAGGGACGGTGAGACCCCACGGGAACCTAAGCAAGAAAGAAAGAAAGACCTGAAAAACTGATATCCATTTCCTACGAAATGCCAAATAACAGTAAAAAAGTGTACAGTTGGGGTTCCAGCCCGAAGTGAAATGATCTGAAAGTATTAGGATTGAGGAGGCGAAAAACGAAACTGAAACGTAGTAAGTTCCAGAGGTGAACTTGGGAAATGAAGCCAGGAATTGTTATAGGCAAATTATGAATCGAAAAATATGATAATGAATACGAAAGGAAGTAAGATACGCATACACAAGGGAAACTCTCTTTGAAGGGGAGAAAGAACCTCATTTGCTCTGGTTGTGAGCCCGATTACCCCTAAGGCACGCATACGCTACGAACCCAAAACCTTTGGCCGATTCATGCCCCTAAAAAAACTCGCGATGGGGTTGTCCCATGCACTCACAGATGCACTACCAAAGGAAAGCACGAGAAAAGGTAAAAATGACTGGAATCATGTTGGAGACAAAGGGTTGGAATTTAATCACATGCATGAAGCAAACAAGAGTCTAAAATGGGAACAGAGGAACAAGGTGTGAGAATCGAAGAAGAAAGAGATAGAACAACAGTCCTTGGCACTGACACAACTAATGTATGAAAACAAACACGAAGAGGAGCTGCTCCAAAAGAAAAGAGATTTATTGGATCGTGAGCTACAGCGACGTCTGGATCAGCAGATTTAACCGAACAAGTCTCGTTATCTGAACGAAAATGAATGTACCAAAAATTGTCCAGAAAATTTGAAAATCCTAAGTTTCCTAAACCAACATTTTCCCTAATACAGGAACATCATTCCTGGAACCTGAAGCAGAAATTAAACGTGGAGTAGACACGACCTTAACCAATAAAGAAGAATTAACAGGAAGTATAAGTGATGACGTATCAGTTAGTCGACTATTTAATATACTAATAGACAAAAAAGGTAGTGAGCATTTGAATTACAATCAATAGTTAACATAATCTTTTTGAAATGCAACTCAGCATGTAAAATACTCAAATTACGAAATAACTTGCCAATTTAACTTGGCTTCAATTTACATGAAAAAAACCTCTTGGCTCTCTTTTCCAAGCAATTGTACTCAATTTCAAAGACAAATAAATTCATCAGAAGTTAACTCAATTAAAGTATGATTTCGTATGGTATCTGTAATCACTTACATACTGCAGGAATTCGTCAAACTCACGATAAACATCCAAGTTTTCCTAGTCACTCACTGTAATTTCGTCTAATACGTCATCGTAAGGAAGGATTAGTCAATCACCAGAGGATTAATAGAGAATACATCCATAATGCAAAACAAGTACCTAAAATTTTACACAAGTTTGAAACTGTACAAACAAATTTGAAAGATAATAAACAAGTAAACAGACAATGTTTTTCAAACTTTTACAAAACAGATCTCAGAGATAAATTACAGAAGGTTAAATGCAGTAAATGCAAAAATAATTTACAAAATATAAATTTAATCACAAAAAAAGATTTTGTTTACCAGTTACAATAAATACAAGAAAAAAATTGCAATCAGGATTCTTCAGGTCCCTGCTCGTGCCGCGCCAATTTAACAAAACTATTACTTGGGTTTTGAAATGATTAATAGTTTGTTTTAAAAAAAAATTTAATTATCATGAAATATTAAAAAGGTAACGTGCTCGGGCGCCACTTTGTCAAACAAAGAAAAGAATAAATGAAACGACAACTTTGTTGGGCACCGGGTAGTGCATCGGTGGTTCCTGCAGAATCCTGTAGCTTTAGAGAGCTCGAAGCTCTCTTAAAAAAAACAAATAAAACTTGAAGAGTATATTAACAAGAAATTACACACAACAAAATAAACAACAAAACTTACAATAACACATGTAGCCCACCAAAAAGAAAGGTTCCCTGCTCCAATGTAGGGACTAGAAGCTGGTTTCAAGGTATAATCGGGGACTTCTCGTGCTGTGTTGTGAGGCAAGAGGATATCAGCGAAATAGCTTCATGGACCAACCTTTTAATCTTCAGGGGGCCGCCTGCAGGAATTTATCGGCCTCTAACAGGTTATTGAGATTAGTTGGAAACCAGAGCTTTGTCTATTTGCCTTTGTAAAATAGTTTTCAGGAAGTCTTCACCCCTACCCTTTAATCCCAGCCCCCTAATCCAACTGGAACCTATTCTAAGAAAATTTCAATGGGCTGACAAATAAGGGCACAAATAAAAGTGCTGATAAAATTTCCTAAAACTAAAAAATATTAATCAAATGTTGAAAAGTTGTTCGCATTGAAGATGCTTAAAAAAAAAACGGATAAAAAGGGAGGAGTAGGGGTGTCCGTCGTTAAACCAACATGCACTCAAAATACACCCCAGATACCATAAAAAATTTTGACTATTAAAAATATATAAATTAAAAAGTGAGAAAAATTAATTAAATGAAAAAATTTAAAAATTGGCCACAAAGGCCCAAAAGATTACAAATATACTGTAAGATATTTAAAAAAGAGACCACGTGGTAATAAGGAAAATTTTGTAAAAATTAATCAAAGTTACATCAAAAATAAATACTGAGTGAATAGCAAAAAAGATTTTAAAAGAAATAATTAATTTGAATGAATTTTACATGAACTATTAAAATGTAAAGGTAAGTGGATCACAAAAAAACTCTCACGCAAAACCAAGCACAGAACACCAACAGGAAAACACACATACACGTCACGTCAGTGTCGAGGATCAAAGAGAAAGACCTCGAGCACCGACCGGAAAATTTCATCGATCCCTCCATCGATCGCCTAGTCCTGCGCGAAGGTTGTTAGCCTTGATGATAAGACGGAAGGTCGATCAACATTAAGAAATAATCAACAAAACTGAACCAAGACAAAGACAAACTGAATCGAATTAAATAAAACTTTAGTAACGGGATTTTTCATAGAAAAAAACGTTACAAAGCGAAATTTACAATGAAGTGTAACAATAGTACATATTTTATATCTCAATTATAATAAACTCGTTATACAGGGTGTCCAAAAATGAATACTACTTAAGTACGAACTTTAAGGGGTTGTAACTTGATTAATTTAAATGGAACCCCATATTTTTTTACATACCAGAATGTGTATGTTTTAATTACCTATCGATTGGTATTAGAGTATTCATAAGCTAAGTCTTCGCGTTTTCTCAGGAAACTCTAAATAATTGTTTTATGCGCCATTTGGAGTTTTTTAAATAAAAATTCGAATGTATCTAGTTGCCTTTGGTGTTTATAGTTAGATGTTATTATTTATTATTGAAGTGTTGCTTATTCAAAATGAAAATTTATTCAAAAGAGGAGCGTATGGATATGATTTTAATCCTTGGGGAATGTTATAAGAATAGTTTACACTCTATCGAAAAAAATTTCATTTTCTAATACTATCCAAAACCCACATGCAAAATTCAGTTCAGTTATCAAAATCATTTCCATAAAGTTCTTGACAAAGCTGGATTTTATGAGAATAGAAACCGTGTTTTTTAAAGAATTCTTTAAATACTTGATTGGCTTATGTTCTGTATTTTTGGAAATCTGATTTTGACTAATATTGGGATTTTCGATAACTGATCGACTACCATAAAGACAAATTCTTCATCTTTAGTGACTGATTTTCTTGTAATGGGTTTTTATAAGTGACATTTCCGCTTTCCTATAATTGTTTTAATAATCTTTTAAAAACGGCTGGCTTAGGATGTTTTCTTTTGGGAAACCTTTGAGCATAAACTCGAAAAGCCAATAAACAATTCCTATAACATTCCCCAAGGATAATAATAAATAATATCTAACTTCTGACAATAAACACCAAAGGCAACTAGATACATTGGAACTTTTATTTAAAAAACTCCAAATGGCGCATAAAACAATTATTTAGCGTTTCCTTAAAAAACGCGAAGACTTAGCTTATGAACACTCTAATACCAATCGATAGGTAATTAAAAAATATATCTTCTGGTATGTTAAAAAAATATGGCGTTCCATTTATATTAATTGATTGATTAATCAAGTTATAACCCCTTAAAGTTCATACTTAAGTAGTATTAAGTTTTGGACACCCTGTATAAGATGACGAGTTTATTATAATTGAGATATAAAATATGATCTATTGTTACGCTTCATTGTAAATTTCGCTTACATAACTTAAATACTTCTTAAGTATTTGATAGATAAAAGTTAGGTTAGATTTTGATAAAATTCAAATTATTTAAAAAACCTTAAGGTTTAGGTGCTATAAACCTTATCAAACCAAACACTTATTTTGATCGAATAATCCAAAAATGTAATAATATACAGGGGGGTTCCATTTAAAAAAACAGAACTTTGTAATATTTTAGACCATTTTGAACACCCTGTATAATATGAAAATGATTTTAAAAGGTAACCATAATAGACTTCTATGTAACCCAGAAGTTAAAGTTTTTGAAATTTTCATATTTTGGCCATAATATTCCGTGCCGTATAGCGTGAATAATCCTGTATATTTCGAATGGTTGCAAGCAATTTCAGTTCATTAAACAAATTGTATTAATAAACTTCTGAATCTGTTATTTAAAAAAGTTGGATCAATTACATATCTATGCAAACCAGTTCCGTTTAAAAAATGTAATATGGTAGATTTAATTACTACAATTTATAGAAATAGTCGTTAAGAAATAGGAGAGATAAAACAGTAGAACATAAAGAGCTAATTGAAAACAGAAAGAAAGCTAAATAGGGCGGAGATTTAGATTAGATAATAATTTAATGCGCATTAATCACGTTGAGGTGTTATTTTTTTTACTTTTGGTTCCCGCTTTCTCCTTCTAAGGCATAGTGGGACCCCAACTTTTTCTTCTCATATTCAAAGGAAATGAAATTTAAATATGTCAAGTGGTTGAGTTGAAAAGCTGACATGAAAACTTTAATACGTGAGATTTAATGAGATTTTGCTAACTCTCTCCTTTTCTCGTTTTAAGCTAACGTAATTAATGGATGTCCGGTGTATTCTCAAGTAGTTGGACGTGTTGGATGAGGTAGTCTTAGCGAAATGCTAAGGTTAGGTCATAAGAGAGATGAGTGGGGTTAAAATAGAAACTTGTTTGCGGATTATACGAATTAATAGGAAATTGTCGTTAGATTATTCTATAATGACCAAATTACTAATTTTCGTGATTACCCCCACCTAATATAAAATAGGTTTATTAACTGGTTACGCCTTAGTTGGTGTAATTTTATGTTACATTGGTACAATTCTTAACTGAATAATGAGTATTACCTTCAGTTTAGTTTGTAAAAAACAAATTGGTATTATTCAGAGTTCGATTTATCATTATCGTCGAAGAATGTAACTTTTACTGTGTCAGTTTCTCCGAGCACAATTGAATATGGTCTAATTGGAAAGTTTGAAGTTAGGAGCACGAATCTGAAGAAAAAACTCTAAAGTTCTAATTTAATCGTTTGACAATTTGGGTTGAGAATAGAGGACACTCATTTAAGGAAAGACTTACTGTACAACGACCGCCTCCAAACAATTCAACCTTCGCTGCCCTCGTATCAATTGTGTTCCAAAAGTGGAAAGTTCCCGTTCTCTCAATTAATACTCGAAGCCGTTACTTAGAAATTCTGCACTACCGCGAGCGAAGTTTCCTCGCTCGCAAACAACCCCCATTTAAATTGAAATTGGCAGGGAGGATTTGTTGAATGCGTCGCTAACCAGCACACGATACGACGGAACGCCCTCCCTTCTCTTCTCTTCGTCCTTTACGCCTTCTATCGATGATAGTTTGAAAAATGAGAGTTTTCGAAAGCTCATCTAAGTTTTTCAATATACTTATGGCTGCCATCCAAATTCGCATACACGTAGATACATACCCCTTCAGTAAATGCGTTTCACCCAAGTCGATACTACCAGAGGTTTCGGTTAACCAGGTAATAGAGGGTGGGGGTAGCACCTAGAAACCCCACGATACGCTTAAGCAAATGGCTTATTAAATCCCGAATAACAAAAATCTTTTGTAAAATATTGTATAGAACCGATGGAGATTGTCAGCTACGCTATTGTATATCGAGTATATCGATCGGTCGGCTCGTTTCTACTTGCAACTGAAAACAAAAACAATAAAAAATTATTTATCTACAAAATTTCTATTAGGTATGCTACCCACCTAACCTGTGTCATGTTATAACTTCAGTAATTAATTTGAAATTCTACAAAATTTAATGTTAATAATAAGTGCCACATTAATTAGATATCTCGTTTACGTGCTTCTCTTTTTAAACAACGAATTAATATTGGACTCTATATAGGGGAAGTTTGGGTTAAACGGGATACTTAGTGCTTGAGTAATTATATACGATCGAATTTAAATGCTAGAAACACGAAAAATAAACAAACGATAGTTTACTTATTATTTTATTAAAAATAAGCTAAATTTATAGAAAAAGTAACCAATATTAATATTAAAAAATGAGTTCCTGTAACCTATGTAATTTCCAATTTTACCCACACTATGTTGTTAAAATGGGATACATAGTGTCGGTACAATGGGATAAGATTTTTAACGTGTTTATAAATAAAAACCACAAACAAATAATTGTTCGTCGTCGCTGTCTACTCCACCGCAAGCTTTATGCCGCCACTTCTGACAGGAAGAACACTTAATTCATTCGTCACCGTCTTTACTCTTCGCATACGAATTTCCACAATAGGAACATTCAGGGTTATTGTCAGAATCGCTGCTATCATTTACTACGAAAACTTGACGTTTCACTGTTTTTCTTTTCTTATTCTTCAAATTAGGTTTTCTTTTTAATGTCCGTGGATTTTGGATAGAACTTTCCTTTAACTTTTTAGCTTTAGGGTTGCGATTAATTCATTTTTATATGGCGTGCTCGTTAATACGGCAGTTGTACCTCTGTTTTTGCTGTTGTTGACTTTTCTGTCTGTCACCTTTGGATATGGCCGTAATTCTTGAGGAGAAATAGAAATATGTAAGTGTTGATGTCGACACCTTATGTAAATTGATCAATGGTTCATCGTCACTATTTTCAGATGAAATGCAGAGTGAAGTTGATGAATTAGAAAGTGGTAAATGTAGTATTATTTTGCAAATCCCTCGTAACAATAACCTGTTTCGTCTTTATTCGTATTAGGGTAAAACGGGATACCTACCGTACGTTGTTTAAAATGGGATATCCCGTTTTACCTACAATACCATTTTAAAAATTATATTACAACATCATTCTAACTTCTCAACTCGAGGCGATATTATTGCAAGAATGGTGTTTAACTATATCGCTATTAGCTCCACAAAATATATCACAACATTCTCATTATATATATAGACACATTGCTTATGTTTATATAGATAAATTCTTAGATGAAAATCGTATAAATCTTAAAAAATTACCTAAAGTTTATTCTATGCACAGTAAATATAACCAACTGCTTCTGCAGGCGTCTACCCTTTGGTGCGACACTTCACTAACGTTTTTGGTAGATGGCGACGAACGATGTATGAAATAATAATGGTATCCCGTTTTACCTTGCTGTCCCGTTTTACCCAAACTTCCCTATAATAAGGAATTAACCTGTAGTATTTTGATTTTCCTACAAGGCATAATTAATTATGAAAGAATTCACATATCTTAAACGGAATTTCCAATCATAAAACTCTACGACTTCCTAATTAATCAAGCTGCATGTTGGGAAAGTATGTAATACATTTTCGTCCAAGTTATTTGAAAATATCGATTAAAATATTTTGTTACAGGTACGTTTAAAAGTAGATAACTCGTTAAGAGCGTCGCGAGGAGACAGGTAAGTTATGTGTTTAATTTTCAACTCATTTTTTAAAAATTAAATTACTTCTTTGGCTTCTTTCTCCACTCTATTTATTAAAGTAAAACTAAAATGTTAGCTTGATGTAAAGTTATAAAAAGCAGCAGGAACTTTGCCCTTTTACAAACAACGCAGACGGTTGACTTTCGAGCAAAGAAGTCTAGAGGGGTAACTTCTTTTCGACTAACATTCGAAAAAATTGTGAATATAAAGCTAAGTAAATAAGTAATCTAATCTAACCACAAGACTTTCTATAGATATGTAGTTTCTTGATGAATATTAATTAATTAATCTTTATGAAATGAAATGCTTTTAATTTCAGAAATCGAATGACAGACAACGATTACGTAGGTGGTAATTTATAAGAATAATTTAGTGCCCAAAACCATTTTTTTTACAACATCAATTTCCTCCGGCAAACATATACTTATAATAACTGGAAACAATACCCGGCGTTGCTCGGGTAAGAATATATTACACGTTTGAAGGAACATTCCAGAATATTCGCGAATTTAGAACTATCCAGAACATCTCATAATGATTCAAAACATTTTCTAACTTTTTTGAACATTCTGACATATTCTTGAATGATCTTCAAGATTCTGGTACATTCCTGAACATTACCAAATCATTGTGAAATGTTATAATAAAACATTCTTTTACTTTTTAGAACATATATGAACTCCCTGTAACATTCTAAAAGAATCTGCTTCATTCTCATCCCCTCTCCGTGCTGTTTGCTGGGTGAGTAGTGACATCAGTAGACGCCTGGCGGGGATCACTAATCGATTTATAATTATTGATCAGTTATCGACCACTGAGAGTTGAAGATTGTTACAGTACTAATATCGTTATTAAAAAATGGGGTTGTATGTGTTTTTGTATGCTGTATCATAAAAAAATAAAAACAAAAAATTTTATCTAAAAAAATTCAAAATTAGGGGTGGACCACCCTTAACATTTAGGAAGATGAAAAATAGATGTTGTCTGATTCGCAGACCTAATCGATATGCACACAAAATTTCACGAAAATCGGTCTAGCCATTTCGGAGGAGTTTAATTACAAACACCGTGACACGGGAATTTTATATATTAAAAAATAAATGAAACAAGTAAACATTTCCAATTCCTTACATCTTACATGACATTTGACCCGCAGATGTTAGTCATGGTCACATTTAATGTCAACTATATTTTTTGAGCACGTGGGTTCTGTGTTGACCTGTGTGTGGTCGGGTGATGCTGAAGTTTCGAGAGGATGATAATATGATGTGTGTTTAATTCAGGGCCCACTTAAGAGACCTTAATAGTGACTAATTCATCATGATATTTTCATGCAACTTTTCGTTTTGTAAAATTGTCTACAGTTCTCCACCTGTATCTGAGCAATATTTTCTTCTTGTCCTCCAGTAGGTTCTCTTGGTTGCCGTTCTTCGCTGCCTTATACTCAATATCATCGAAATGTTTATCAAACCCTTCCAGAATATCTTTAAAATACTTATCAGGAAGTTCAAACGCAAGGTGCTCTTGTTCAATTGATTCTGATATGTCGTTAAATTTATCGTAATCTAGTTCTATTTCCTGTTTTTCATCTACGGATGCCTGACTAGTTTGAACAGTGATTCTGGCTAACTCTTGAGTTTGTTAATACTATTGTAGACTGAATTGAAGATAGCTTGCGCCAGTTGATTCTCCAAAGAGGCTGTTGTAGTTTTAGGGTCTTCAGATGTTGACGATTCAAAGCCTAATGCTTTTTAATGTTTCTTTTCCACTCCTCGTTGCTCATTTTCATCATCATAATTAAATAAGTATATAAATTCTGTGGTCACTGGCTGGTGTATAAATTAAATAAAAAATAATTTCCAACTATGGCTTAAGCTTGTCTAGAAAGCAAGTCATAAATATTCCTGGCATACCCCGCTTGCTTTGTAGAATTGATATTTTATTTTTAAGTAAATCGGTATAACAGGAGCACTTACACTTTGTAGGCAAGCTCAATGAAAACCACACGTTGCATGTTAATTAAAATAATTTGAGGATAACCGCAGAAAATTATTAAAACGATTTGGAAATCAGCTTCTAAAATTGTTGATCTCAAATTCAGAGGGAGCCGATTTATATTTATATGTATTATCCATGAACAGTATAGATAAGGAGTCAAATCTCCATGTATGTGAAGGACATACCTCCAGTTCGAGTAGTAAATGGCATATGGCCTTTTGATATACAATATACGGGGTAACTTTGAATTCAATACATTTCTTTTAAAGTGCTATTGTAGGTACAATAAGGAATCAATTTAAGCTAAAAATGCCTTATTCAATTATAGACCGTTTACAAGATATAAAATTTTTTAGTTTCTTTTCATAATTTTCATAAAAATACCCTAATTAAATCAAAACTTTTTGTAGGATTTTTAATTGTTAGCATGCACCATTAACTTTTGAATAAAAACTAAATCTTATAAGAAAATTCTCCTTTACAGCAGTTATGTTTTGAATCCTTACATACAAATTAAAACCAAGTGGATTATACGAAAAAAAAAACATTATCTAAATATTAAAAAAAAAAAAAATAGGAATCCGACATGTTTTTTATTTTATTAGGATTTATAGTAAGACTTTCTTTAAAGGTAATTTTTCAGCTGAAAAGTCTCGGTTTTGATAGTATGTATTTCTTCAATTAATTTCATTTTTATTTATCTGTAACACAGCGTCCTTCTTGTGTTTAAGATATAACTTCCCTCCTTTTTATAATAAATAATGCTCATACGTTAAAATAATGATTTATTGATCATTACATTAAATTTGACACCTTAATAAGTGTTGCGAACGTTGCCACTATATTAAAAATCAAAATTTGAGATTAATGTACTGAAAGTATTTACTCGTATTTTTAGGTTATTCATTCTCGTTAGTTGCAGGGGCAGCAGTAGAAAAACTTACAACTTCTAACTTCCAGTATGTGTCTTTATTTTCAATTAAGGGGTTCTGGCAGTATTACAATAACGCACAAAATCAAAAAGCTTAAATCTCCCAAAGTAATAAATAAAGCCAATTTGAAGGGGCGAAAAACTTGACTGCCACGTGACTGTCACAATCTACCCTAAGGAAGAAAACATTTAGCGAAACGTCAGTAGTGATTACGTCAAGGAAAAACAAGTTTTTTACACCCTCAAAAAAGGTTTATTTGTTACACAGAGAGATATATGTTGGAGGAACAACTACAAAGTCAAAAAACGTGTATCTTCATCAATGTATACAGGGTTGTTCAAAAGAAACGCACTATTATATCTTCTGTACGGGTTACTTTTTAGAAAAGTATTGATACACGGGAATTGGTGTAAATTGTTGTTCGTCTTTCTGTTACATTTTCAGCCCCCTGAAAACTTTTAATCGGTTGCTACCCCAACTTTATTTTTTCAAATGGCAACCTACGCCATGTGGGGGCTCTTTGAGAAGGTCTTTCAAAACTCAGTCCGTTACTGCCAAAACGGTAAAGGGTGTGCTCATTTTGTTTCAGTCAAACCATATTCCACTCTTCGAAATAGATGTTTAGAACTCACCTGAGTTAATCTAATGTAACAAATGCTGCCTGCGACCTTCAACTTCTACTTGACATACACAGAGCCTGTGGTAAATACTATCAAGTAAGTTCTGGAGGTCTTGGTGGATATTCAATTGGACCCCGTCGACCTATTCACCGCATAAACGTTACTATAAAAGTATATATGCAGTTATAGGAAATTTAACTTCTGTCTGTTGTGGCATGATGAATATTGATGAAAGAAAATACCTGTCGATCTTCCTAAAAGGTCAGGTCAAACCAGTAATATCCAAATTCATAGTGGATGAAACAGACCATCAGCTGTCCCTAATTAACAGTAATTAGGGTCACACTTTCCTCTTAGAATCCATTAAACTCTGTCCGATAATCCGGAAGTTTAACTCGGATTGTAAATCGATACTAAAAACTTAATTAATGAACTTTGATTTTCAACAATCTAATATCATTAATCAAAAAACAATTATTTTATGTTTAAATTTTAATTTGAAGCGGAACTATTCGTTTTAAAAATATGTAAGTACGTCACCCAGTTCTTAGAGAAACTTTGGCTTTATCAGAAAAAGGAAAAGTAAATCGTTGTTATTATTAATACCTCCTACGGTAGATAATGACCATTATTGCTTATTTCTGAACAATAAAAGTGTATGTTTTACTACAGTCGAAGAAAGGCAAAAAAACAATTAGGTACATTATTAGTGATTAAGGTTTTAAGTGACTGCCGATGATTAGACTGTACCTATAACCTACTATCGCTGTGCATATTACCTTACAGTCCTTAAAACATAACCACTTGGAGCAACACCATTGTGATGTTATTATTCATTAAAATTAATTTGCAGAATAAACTTCAAATTAAAAAAAATTAATGAATGGAGACTTTAAATATGCTTTATTTGTGTAATATGTATCTACATTATGGTATGATACATGCAACTAAAACTGAAGTAAACTGTATGGGATTTTTATGTAATTTACTTTACTTAGAAAGATAAATGTCTAAATTATTCCTCTTTTTCCACGAAAACGTTCTACGGATGAATTTAAATTTTGAGACATTTTTATGTCTTTTATAAATTGATGCAGTTTGGAAAAATGAAGAAAATAAAAATCACCGTGGGGACTAACGCATTCTGGACATTTTTCATTCAGTAAAAATTGCTCAAGAATTCAGAAATTCTTCTTCTCTTGGTTACATTTAACCGTCCAAATATTCAGAAATATCAGAAGGAAAGGAAAAAATGGAATTCCTGCAATTCCAATTCTGTTGTTAGCGGATATCACGAAGGACTGACTGCATTTTAACTTTAAATCAATAATTTAATATCAAAAGTAACTTCAGTATTATTATTGTAACAAAAATGAAAAATGTATTGGATGTAAGTATTTGGTTGACTGTTTGAAGTACTTATGATTAGTGAAAAAGAAATTCAATTAGGATAGTAAAAAGTAAATGACACTTGTTATGGATTCTAGAGCGTTAAATAAACATTTAGGTATTTAAGTATGCGCTTATGCACGTCAAAATCCATTGACAATTCCATTTATTCTGCTATTTCTTCAATAAATTAAGGTGTTTTTAAACTTTGTCGATATGTTTTGTTTTCGATTGTTTAACATTAGTAATAGAAACGACTATTACGTAATTGGTATTGTTATATTATGGAGGTATGAAATATGTCTAATAAGTACCTACCCTTCATAAGTAAGATTAAAAAAAATTGTGTTGAATTGACAAGTATTAGGCTTTCTCAGACCATGGGTTGGACAATTATGGGGCGGCTACTGTAACCCCCTACCACTTTAGTTACGCTACTAGCAATCCTTTATGTTCACATTGTCTTCGAGAGACATTTATACAAGATGCTGCATTAACTGTATATGTTAAAAGTTAAGCCTCAAGAAGTGACTAAAGAACACCCAATATAGGTTTCTATATTGGATATAAACCCCCAAAAGTACAACCAATTTCGTGATTATTGAATACGTAAAGCGTAGTTTTTGGCACCCTTTAATTAACGTTAACCTGTAGTTGTAATAATATTTAAAGCAACAAAAATGCTAAGTACCGAACAATCTGTGCACCGATCGTTAATAACTGCACTTGTAAAGAACAGAGCGGGTGTCAAAATACAAAGCGATTTTGTAAACTGCACGATAACTGCCGTAAGTATTATCGGGTCTATTCAAAATTCACACGATAAAAAGGATCAAACGTGCATGTGATTGACACGATTACTGCTGCAAGTTCCCACTCGAAAACAAAAAAATATTTGTAAATCTGTTCGAAGTAGAAAATTACGTAACATATCAACATGGGACGTCGAATTGTTTAACGATACTACATTTTTGAAAAAAATTGATAAATAGAATCAGTGTACAACTTTGGTTAATTTATAGCAGTTGTGGTAGATACAACCGAGACTTTCTTAACCTTTCACTGGTAACGTAGTAAGGATAGACATAAATGGTAACGTCGGTCTGACAGACCGATTTATTTAGATAAGCACGAACTTGTTTATATTTATTGCAGTTTATATCAATGTATATTTATATAAAGTAGCTTTGTTTTGAACTTGCGTACAATAGGTTATAAGTTTTTTACTTGACTAAAAACATATACAAACTGCAAATACAAAGAAGTTTATAGTAATGGTATTATATATAGGTTTATATCCATAGCAGCAAATGAAAAATAATTCTCAGTAATATAAACATTTAAAACATTGTTGTAAAATATGGATTCCAAATCAGTCAACATTTTGACCAAAGCAATTCTGGTGACAGTCAACACAAAAGCCGGTAAGATGTTCTAAACATAAGTTTTTAGATACATCAGGATTTCGTTTGTATGAATTGATTCGTGTAGGTAAGTATTTTATTCAATATGGAGGTAGTAAAAAAGTATTCCCAAATTTCTGAGAACGTTTTCTTTTTTCGGATTGAGTAGTCCTTAGAGTCTGGCAGATGTAGTACAATATTTTCAGCTCGTGTTCGTTTTACAAAACTATGTTTTCTCCATCTTGTTCCATCTTTACCAAACAGACACGGCCCTCGACTAGCCTTTTCCAGGTCAGAAACTGATTGTTCCACATTTTCATCATTTGGTAGAAATTCCTCTTCGGAAGCAGTATTGTCATCCAGCACTTCTTCACCGCCATCTTGTAAACTACCGTCATCGTCCTCTGCTTCGGCTTCTGATTCCTCACAGATTTCTTCCCACAAACGTTGCAACCTTTGTACCTCCTATTCTTAATTTATAATTTATATTTTTACTTATCAAAAAAAGATCGGACTACAGCTTACACCTTCATCACCAGAAATTCGACTCCACCAATGGTAACATCGGTCTGACAGACCGTAAATCAGCTTTACTAAGCACTAAAACTTCCCTCTAGATCTGACAATGCACTACTGTGTAGGTGGGAGCAATAGCTACAGCTACTGTGGAGTGTACGTTGAAATGCGCATGAACAATAATTTTACCGCGAATAATTTCTTTGGTCGGTCTGAGAGACTGTACGTTACCAGCGAAAGGTTAAGCAATGCTAGGTACCATACAAAATGATTTATTATATTTAGTTTGGGGACAAATCATCTCATATATTAATAGCGAAAGCGATTTCACATATGTAGTAAAGTTTGACATATGGACATCTCATCCATGAAACCATCGATTTCAAAAATTTTGGGATATCATTATATATTATGTCGTAGACGTACATTTTTGAAGTTTAGTCATATTTTGGTGCTCTACATTGCATTTTTTCAGCATTTCAATTTAAAAAAAGTTCATGTCAATGGAGAAGTACACACGACCGTAACGGTAGCTTCGGTGCTGCATCCGAACGCCAAACTCCGAGACTTTGTGATATCGAAAGTTGGTTACGGTATGTAAAGGTCCCCTCTTCCTTCCCTTCCCCTACAAACATTATTAAAGGAGAAACACGTTTTATGTATAATGGGTCGACATGGCATTCGGGCACCGCACCAGAGCTACCGCTACGGTTTTGTGTGAAGTACCGACTAAATATAATGTCACTTTTGAAAGACAAAATGCACTTTGAGTAAAAACTGATCTTCCACTGGAAATATATCCTAAAAAGAAGTTAAGCGTAGCTCACATGTTTAAATTACACATACACTGTCTATAACGCAAAACTATCCACTGATTTATAATTTTTGATCATATTTTTACAAAAAAATGTATAATACTAGAAACATAAATACAGAACATAATTAGTGTTATTTTTTGTTTCAACGTATATTTAAGAAAACTCTAATAAGTGTTTCAACCGAAAGGTCATTATCAAAGAGTAATAAATAATAAAACTAAAGATACAAAACAAGTAACATCTTTTATATGTATGTCTAGAGCAATGGTGACGTCATAAATTAGAAAGTAGTAAGGGGGTGGAGTTTGAACATTTTACTTGATTATTCCCTAAAACATTATTTTTATTCTTGAGAGCTTTTTTAATTTCTAGATTTTCTAACAACAAGATTGTTCTGTCGAAGTAACCTATAAAGTGCTGATAGAACCAAAGATTCAAAATCTCAATCCATGTCTAATATTTTTTGTGGGATACTGACTGACAACATATCTATATTTGGGTAACTTTAATTCAAACAAAGCTAATTTCAGAATAACCTGCAAGCTAATTCTGAAGAAATGATAAAGAATCAAGCCAATTAACGCTGCACTGAATTATTTTTTTACATTCTTCCGGATATTTCTCGATAGGTAACCATGCAATTATAAATTCTATCTAATAAATTCTCTGAATTTCGCTGAGTTAATCAGATGAGCAACTTTTTTTATTTATTTTTGAAATTGTAAACACCAAGGTACCTACATTTTTCCATAATGTGCGGTCAAATTAAAAAGAATTTATAAACGCCACAATTCTACTCAGTTAAGTAGAAAAACTAGCGTATGTAGATAACCTCTTACAGCGTAAATCGAATCACAGCTGCTTCGTTTGTCGAAGTCTTTATGTCGTTCTTCGACAGTTCCGATTCAGATTACTACCCGACTGCTTCAGGAATAACTCCTTTATCGGTCTTTGCTACAGTCGCATTTTCATCCCTAAGCGAATTTTGATGTACCAAAAAAAAAGCAGAAAAGCTTCTGTCTTTAAGTTGAGCATAAAGTGAAAGACTTTTTATTGTCCCCCTCGATTTTCGCTAAGCCTAACGATTGTTTGAAAGTAAGGAGATTTCCTAAACTTTCCTTCCTTTTTTTCACCAGCTCAGCTACAAAAATTTGAGCTGTATATCAGTCATCTGATATTTTAATGCTTCTCCCTACCATATCAAGTTTCAATTATTCCTTAGCTCTTATTGAAGTTTATAAGTAGGGAGCTATACAAAGACGGTTTATACGGGCTGAAATAATACTCCTTGACTTGTAAAGTGCTTGCAAATCATTTAATTTTATTTTATTTTGCATATTTCAATAAACAATCCGATATGTGAGACATAAACAATTTATTCTTAATTAAATTTTCAAAAATTTTTAAGGTAGTTTCGTCAGTGCCGTGATCCTATTTCGTAAAAACTGATGGATACTTAAATTCTCATTTAATATCAAATTCTTTAATTTTTTCTTCACAACAATGATCTTACTAACAGCTTCAATGACAACAAATATGTACGTGTGTTGAGAGAAGTGACGTAGTGTTCATGCGCAGAGAGTGAAAGGCTCTCCTTCTGCCTCATGGTAAAAGTAAGCGCCAACCGGTAGTGGACCATTTATTTCATTTCTAAGGTGATTACAGTAACTAAAAAGTCTTCGTTTTGTATTTTGCATATTAAATGCATCTCCCAAAACAACTGAATATTCATGAATTGCAATACGAAATCGTTCTACATTTTGCAGATTTCGAATTAAAGTGAAATCACGTTCCCAATTAAAAAATATATCCAATCCAACCAGAGATCATACAATACATTAATGGCAAAAGTTGTAAAAAGTAGATACTGATCAGGCCAAACCAGTACATCCTAGGTGTATCAGGATACATTGGTTTAGCTTGTTTAGCCCAGGACAACTAAGGCAAGTGTGTTACCAAATTCATTCACTTTGCGTGTTAGGTTAGAATATGTAGAAGTTTCCCTCCATCCCTCTGCCTCAATTGACTGGAGGTGGAAACCTTTACATACCCTAACCTAACCCACATATCGCAAATTGAATAAAATTACATTTGGTAATAAAATTGCCTGAGTTGTCCTGGGATAAGCTAGCTAAGCTGGTATATTTTGACACGTTTACTCTAGGACAAATAAGGTAGGGGAAACGGATAGGTAGGATAGGGGTCGACTGACATAATTTCATTCAAGGGTTTTGAGGGAGGTTTTATAAACACAACAGAAATGTATGCCATCACCAGTTGTTGTTGACGTACGTTGTAGGTGCAACGAGCCCTGGTGCAAGTTACAAGTCAACATTTTCAAACACAACAACAACGTCTGACTCGTGCACAAGTCCATTAATTTACAGTTATAAAAGTGTCTAGTGAGTAGTGAAATAGTTAGTTTAGTTCAATGTGTAAAGAAAATAAAAGAAGACTTAAAAATTTCTAAAAACGTCCTGTCATCCTTCTGAGTGTGATCTAGATTTTATAAGTTTCGTTTGTTACGCCAATTTTTTCATAATGACGTGAGAACTAATATTAATTCAAGTGGCGTGATGTGATTTATCGTAGCATCAGAAAGGAGAAAATTAATATACGTTTTTCGACAAATTTACAGGGGCGAACCTCCCACGAAGCTCTTATATCTCGACAAGAAGCTGAACTAAGACTCCTGGACACTATGAAGCGGTGTCTCGTGTCAAAAATAAGATGTGATAGGGAATATGCTCTGGCATTGAGTTCTTTGGTTAGTCAGGGGTTGAAGATTGACAGGGGGGATGAGCTGTCAGGTAGTTTGATTCTTTCCGCATGGAAAAATATGATGAAAGAACTGGAGAACATGGGGAAGGTGATCAAGCAGAATGCCGACACTTTAGAGACCAAAACACTGGATGCACTGAGTGCAATGTACACAGAAAAGAGGAAAACTAGGAAACTGTACCAGGAGGAACACACAAAAATAACACAGCAGTTTTCACATCTAATGGACGACGTTTCACGTAAGAAAACAGAATATCAAAAATATCTGGAACTCTACAAACTCATGAGGTCCAGGTTCGAAGAACATTACGTGAAGTCCGGCAGGGGTGGCAGAAAATTAGACGATGTCCGAGATAAATACCAAAAAGCCTGCAGAAAACTCCACCTAACCCACAACGAATATGTCCTTTTGCTTTGCGAAGCAACAGAATTCGAAAAAGACTTCAGAACCGTTTTGTTACCGGGGTTATTGGAATATCAGCAGTCCGTACAAGAGGCTTTCATATCCACATGAAAACAAGTCCTGCAGGAAGTGTCACAGCTCTCTGATTTCTCTTCAGACAAATTTAAAGAGATCCAGAAACGAATAGAAACAAACGTTGAGGCTGTAAACCCTGCAGAAGAATACAAAGAATTCACCGAAAAGCACAAAACGTCCCCATATGACCCCGTAATCTTCACCTTTGACGAGAGTCTGGTCGAGGATAGCGCCGGCAAACTTCTCCCCAACCAGCTGACCGTGGACAATCTCACTGTTGAATGGCTCAGGACAAAATTGACTGACTTAGAGGCCGCTATCAAAGAATGCCAAGAGAAGAGGGTACTTCTCAACCCCAACAACGTTTCCAGCGACTCCCTCATGGCCATGTCCAACGGGAAGGCCAACAGCGACAATAATATAAGCAACAGGCTGTCGGGACTTATTGAGACCAATAAGAAGGAAATAAACGAACTCAGATGCCAAGAACGCAAGATGCAGAGACAAACGGAACTGATAAAGAGCGCCCTAAACGAGTTGGGTTGCGAAGAACTGTCATCCGGATGTGATCTATCCATAGATAACCAGTCTTTTATTAGCAACACGAATGACCAGGTCGCCCTGAGTATCAACAAAACATTAATGGACGAGGAATGGTTTCACGGTGTACTTCCCAGGGAAGAAGTGGTTCGACTGTTGACCCAAGACGGAGACTTTTTGGTTAGAGAAACCACAAGAAACGATGAGTGTCAGACAGTCCTTTCGGTTTGTTGGAGAGGCCATAAGCACTTTATAGTCCAAACAACTACAGAAGGCCACTTTCGATTTGAAGGCCCAGCTTTCCCTAGCATAAGAGAACTAACTTTATACCAATACAAGAGTGGTTTACCCGTAACCAGCAGATCTGGTGCAGTTCTTCATCGTCCCATTCCTAGAGAGAGGTGGGAACTAAACAATGACGACGTTCTTCTTTTAGACAAAATTGGAAGGGGCAATTTTGGGGATGTTTATAAAGCTCAGCTGAAGAGTACAAACCAAGAAGTGGCTGTTAAAACTTGTCGTGTAACCCTCCCTGAAGAACACAAGAAGAAATTTTTGCAGGAGGGCAGGATATTGAAACAGTACGACCATGCCAATATTGTAAAACTTATTGGGATATGTGTCCAGAAACAACCCATAATGATCGTTATGGAATTAGTGCCAGGTGGTTCGTTGTTGACGTTTTTACGAAAAAATTCAACCCATTTAACAGAAGCTCAGCTGATGAACATGTGTTTGGACACTGCAGCTGGTATGAAGTATTTAGAGTCAAAAAACTGCATTCACAGACTTAGCAGCACGAAATTGTCTAGTTGGATATTCAAATATAGTCAAAATATCTGACTTCGGAATGCCTAGAGAAGAAGAGGAGTACATTGTGTCGGATGGGATGAAACAGATCCCTATCAAGTGGACAGCCCCAGAAGCTCTCAATTTTGGGAAGTACACCTCTCTATGTGATGTTTGGAGTTATGGTATCTTGTGCTGGGAGATATTTTCCAGGGGTGGAACGCCCTACAGTGGCATGAGCAACTCTAAAGCACGAGAAAAAATAGACGGTGGATACAGGATGCCTGCTCCTGAAAATACTCCCGATGAGATGTATCGTCTTATGTTGCGATGCTGGGAATATTAGCCTGAGAATAGGCCCAATTTCGAGCAAATTTATACTGTCGTGGATACTCTCTGTCAGGCCTATAACGTCTCATTTTTATGATAAAATTTATAAATATCTAATCAACTGATTTATCGATATACATATACGCTCACACACCCATAAAAAATGTCGACTTATTATTATTATAATGATTAATTATTACAGTTATAATAATATTTAAAAATTTTTTTGTAAACGCCTTCCTTTCTCTATTCTTCAACTTGTAAATAATTATAATATAGCCACTTTTAATCGAGGGTTAATTGTAATTGTGTATGTGAGATGACTCTCGGTTGGAGAGGGGTACAGGGGTAGTGATCAGGATCATGAAAAAGTTATTTTGGGTTAAACTGTGAAACATTTAAAACTATAAACCAAGCCAACTTATTCATCAAATTGATGTTTCATGGACTTGGTGGTTGTAATGTATAAAGGTTCACCATTTCTTCTTATTACCCCAATCCAGGTTGTTGTTTTATCAAATAACGTCGGTTGGGGAAGGGACGGAGGGCTTTACATACCATAACTTCTCCCAGATTTCGTGAAGAAAATAGAACATCAATTTATATTAAAAAGATATTTTCCTTGGTAATTTGTCCGCCCCTGGCAGAAAATTTCATTTTAGTGTTCCATGTTGTCATTCCCTCCCCCGCCTCCTTAACTCCTTTGCCCCTCCTCGATCAACAGTAATGTGTACATATTTACAATTTTCAACTTCAGCATTTGTGGATATACGAGTCCACCGCCGCCAAAAAACACTTGAATGGTGTTCCACAAGTCCACCACCATTCATTCTAACCATTTTCCACCCCATTTTAGGATGAGTACCCGGATCTGGACAATTACCCGAAATAGTTTAGCCGGTTACATATACAATTCTATCAATAAGCAGGTACTGAATAATGTTCTTTTTTTTCTGGACCTCAAACTTTATAATATAACCCTTCTCTATTTCTCTGTGTGCAGATTCAAATAGGTAGGTACATTTGTTCCTATCCCCATGCAAACAAATTTAAATGTCGTCTGATGTTGACCGAACTATTAAACAGATACAAATTAATATTTTGCTAAAAAGCAAAAAGAGTTTCTCGTAGGTTTCATTACTAGGTAGCGTTTGTGAAACCTCTGATCATATTAAAACACTGACATTTTTCAGACTAATTGCAGTATTAATTCCTGGAAACATGAAAGTGGTTTCAAGAAATGCTTCAAAATGAATTAGTAAAAGTTTTAATAAAATTTGTCTCGAAGGCGAACTAGGCACTTCAGGGGAGAGAGCAAATGATGTTCGGTATAAACTAGGCCTGGCCTTTTGTAGTTATGAATTAAAGAAGACTTAAATATATTGCAGGAAACGTGAATTACAAACAATTGAAATTTTTACTTAATCTGATCTCGTTGTCATTTTTATTTAACTTAGGGTTTGGTAAAGAATTGTTTTTCGCATTATTTTACAAAAACAATCATCGAATGAATAAAACATCTAGCAAGAATAAAACATGAATAATAATACATCTATAGGTAACTGAATGAAAAAATCTAATCGTATAAGCCAACCAGGTGAACTAATAAGTAGGGTTACGTATTGTTTTCTTTTGTAGGATGACTTTATTTATATAAATTTGTGAGAGTTAATCATCAACAACCAGAAAGAGTGATGGCAACAAATAAGCAATACCTGCAAAATTGGATTAATATATACCTATAGAGTGGACAGTGCCCGGACTCACGATTCAACATTGTCTGTGCTCTACAATACTTAATAACTAATTATTTTTATTTAATTTTGATATATTGTAATAAAACATCTTATAATATGCAAAACATCTGATGCTTATAAGAATTTTTTTCTATAATCTTCTCTGTTGTCATATAGAAGAGCGAATTTTATATGGTTTAATAAATTAAATAATGCCTTATAAATCTAATAACACTTAAAACTAATTATAAAAATAACTTAAAACTACTTGCCTAGGTAATTACCAACTAGGGGCGTTGGTAATGGCAGGGACTCTTAACGGGCATTAGGGTGAGTGATAGCGGCAACCCGCTACACCCCCCTAACCCCTCTGACTCGCTGGCTCGATCTTACTCACCTTCTGATCTTTTTGTGTTCTTCTATTCTTCTTTTATACTGGCCCACATAGTGCTCTTTTACCCCCAAACGGAAATTTGCAAGTTGGCCACGGCACACTTTTGCCGTGCAATCATGTCGCATTTCCGTGTGGCAGTTCCTTGTTGCGTAAAACCATTACGTTGCATATTTAAATTAAAACAAATGTAATTAATGAAATGAAAAACAATTAAAAGGAAATATAATTTTGGAAAAATATGAGCACTATGTGACAATATTAAGTATTTAATAATAACACATGTTCTAAAAATTAATAGCGATAGCAATATACCATTCTTTCTTCATAATTACATATAATGTGCTTTCTTTGAATTTTACAATCATCAATAATTAGTTAAGAATAGACGGAGCCATTTTTGCGACATTTAATTAGAAGGATTTACCGAAACAGTTTTAAGTTTTGATCTCAATGCTCAACTTTTGTCTTGAATTGGAAATTAAGATCGCAAATGATATTTTTTTTAGTGTATTTGAATTGTTTATTTAAACACCAAAATGCGATGTATCCTATTAGGTGTTCATTAAACTGCATAATAATGTCGGGTCATTTGACAATACTTCTTAATTTTGAAAACTGAAAATTATTCTCTTAATTTTTTCTCAATTTTTACATTGGTGCTCTTTTCCTGAATCAACATTTCTTCCTTACTTGCACATAACCTAATATATAAAATTATCGTGTCACAATGTTAGTTACCATACTCCTCCGAAACGGCTTGACCGGTTTTTAATGAAATTTTATATGCATATTCAGTAGATCTGAGAATCGGGAACTATCTATTTTTCATACTCCTAAGTGATAAGGGTTGTCCACCCCTCACTTTTTTATTTTTTGGACTAAATTTTTCTTTTATCTTTTTATGATTTGACATTAAAAAATACATATAACCCTTAATGTTCATCCTTCTACCACCAACCTCCATTTTTTAATAGCGATATTAGTACTGTAATAATCTTCAACTCTCAGTGATCGATAACTGATCAATTATTATCAATCGATTAGTCATCCCCGTCAGGCGTCTACTGCTGTCACTACTCACCCAGCAAACAGCACGGAGTAGGGATAAGAATGAAGCAGATTTTTTAGAATGTTACAGGCAGTTCAAATATGTTCTAAGAAGTAAAAGAATATTTTATTATAACATTTCAGAATGATTTGGCAATGTTCAAGAATGTTGCAGAATCTTGACGGTCATTCAAGAATGTTTTAGAATGTTTTTAACAGAAAATGTTTTGAATCATTATGGGATGTTCTGTACAGTTCTAAATTCGCGAATATTCTAGAATGTTCCATCAAACGTGTGATATATTCTTACCCGAGCAACGCCGGGTATTGCTGCTAGTCCTCATATATAAATAGATGCATGAACGACAATAAAAAGTATTGTGTTTCCCTTTTTGTGGTAATGATAAGAGTGTGAAATCTCCATTGTATTGCTTCCTTTATCATCAGGTATCTGGTTGAAACGCTGATGACATTTTGTGAAAACTCGATTATAGTTCATTTTGCCCATGAAAGCAGGTGCGATGAAATTATAAAGCTGAAAGCGTCAAAGCGAGAGTAAATGGGGGACTTGAAATAAT
This sequence comes from Agrilus mali, assembly GCA_029378335.1. Classification (NCBI taxonomy): domain Eukaryota; kingdom Metazoa; phylum Arthropoda; class Insecta; order Coleoptera; family Buprestidae; genus Agrilus; species Agrilus mali. Next base: position 13,665,859 of record CM055655.1, on the reverse strand, counting down.
ATGCGTGTCGCCGAAAATTCAATTAATCACGATTTAAGTGAGTCTTGAAAATTCCTTAAATGTCGCATTTCAGATGGAAGCTGGTATGTGCAAGTCCCAGAAGTGTAGTCGTTAAACAAACTAAACGTTTGGGCAACAATATTATGTGCCCTCTGTCATTTACTGGAGCGTGCAGTTAAAGAAGTTATTTATTGTAAAATTAGGTTTATTATAATTTAAAAGAAGAAGAAAACTGAATAAACATTTTTGTGCTTTTTAGGTTTTTAAAGAAGAAGGCTAAACTGTGCCTAAATAGAAAGGAAACATCCTTTTCTTGATAAAAGTCAAGAATGAATTTTAGTTTCTTTCCCCAGATTTTGTTCATTGGTTTTTTTGTGTTTTTGCCACAGTAACATCCTTATTCTTCTTTTTGACAAATTGATAAAAATACTATGAAGTTAACCATCGAAAACAATAGCAGTAGTAATGGCTTTTGTTACAAAATATACTGTCATAGGATAATACCCCTATAATTTAGCAAAATTTCTATTAAAGGCAAATGCATTTTATTCCGAAGAATTCATGTGAATTCAGTATCGTCTTCGCTTGGTTGTGACAGTCGTAATTTACATGAGATATAGGACAAATGCGCATTCTATAAATATGCATAGGCCTTGCTGAATATGGAAAAGTATACCAGACTGAAGCTCTGTTGAATAATTGCACTATTTCGATTTCAGTTGTGATATGTCTTCACCGCCAGCGTCCACTGAATATTCAAATTCATTCTTTCTCTTCAGCCACTACGCTTAAGTATAAAATATTGAAGTGAATTGTAATATGAAAAATCTAAGTAATGACAACGTCTACTCAATAATATACATTTTAAGAATTTACATCACATATTAGCAGCAACAGAAAATATATGTAAAGTAATAATCAAAACAAAAACGAGTGAGGAACTGATGAATGCTTGGATCACCGAGACATGCCCGAAGTCTCTATGAGACCTTTTATTATTTAACGTGGCGATTCCTACCTTACGGTCTATCCGCCACGGCCCCCATGGCCGAGGGATTGAGATACGCTCAATCAGCGCATGCAGACTGAGTCTACACTACCAGTTTCATCCACACAGCTTGCAAGGCTTGTGAACCCCTCTGGTGCGGGCGGGACCTATCCAATCCCTACCAGTTATGCAGACTGGTACCCGAGCAGTTTAAGCGCTGCTCACCCGCCGGGACCTCCTGGTCCCTAGCCCAGCATACGGGCTCAACCACTACCACTACGAGTCCAACCTCAACTCAGGTCAGGCCGACAGGTTACCCTGCCGGGGGCTCCTGACCTCCCGTTGTACCAGTCAACATCACTGGTGGGATTTTCGGAGCGACTAATACACTCCTCCCAGTGTAGATTTCTTGCAACTCTTGGTACTGGTCAACCAGCTCGGGTACGTGGGTGCGCCAGGCCCAAACCATATAGTGCAATCTGCCACGATACAGCCCCTGCGTTAACATCTCCTAATCTCAATCTCTATCATCGCCATCGTCATATCATTTCATCTCATTAGTCTCCTCTTATCAACTTCCCTCCCACCCCTAAACCTCTAAACGCTAAACGCAGCCCTTTCACTTACTTATTCATCTCTCATCATCCTCCTTCTTACCCATTCCCACTGTCTCACATACTCAGGACAGGTGTCACTCGTAATGGCATGCGCCGCATCCATTCCCTTGTTCTTACAATTTCTGTACTCTCTTGTATCATTCCTACACTCATTACTAATATGTCCCTCTTTCCCACACCTCTTGCACACCGAATCCTTCACCTTGCAATCCCTTGCTAAATGCCCAAACCCACAACACTTGAAACACCTCGTTATCAATTCCAGCTCTTTAATTTTTAACACCCTCCATTCCAAATATACCTTCCCCAATTTCGATAATTCATTCATAATCCTTCCCGGCAATTCAACAATCACATTTCCTTTAATTTTCGCTTTCCTATTTCTACTTATTATCTTTACTCTCTCGCCATATTCATGCTTCGTCATCCAACTCTTACAATTCTTCTCATATAATTCGTCCAAAATTGCACCATTTGTCCACTCTATGGACACGTCAAAAATAATACCCCTACATGCCTTAGCTCTTAATCGTTCTACTTCAAAGCCCGCCTTCTCAAACTCACAGCACTTCTCTATCTTACTACACTCTTCCTCATCGCAAACTTCAATTACAACTTCATCCCTTTTAGTATTCCTTACCGCATTCACTTTAATATCTTTCAGTGCAGGTTTCACTCTCTCCATTACTTTCTCTCTTATTTCTTCTCCTTTCATACCTTCACTTTTGACGATCACCGCATATGTTCTTTTCATACCTCCTGTCCTGCTCCTATCCCCTTCCTTAGACACACTCATACCCCCCTCCTGTTCCTCATTCAATTTTCCACTACCTTTTTCCCTTGCTTCTATCTCCTCTAATCTCCCTTTCAGCTTTTCATTCTCCAATAACACGCTGATCATCAACTTCTCCATCCCTGAGACATCCTTTATAATCTTTCTCGCTACAACTTTGTTCACCTTGTTCATCTCATCCAACACGCAATCACTAATTCTTTCAGTGTATGCTTTCATCTGCTCCAGCATACTATCTGCTTCTTCACCCTTAAACTTCTCACCTTTTTGTTTTACTTACACCTTCTATCTCCTTCTTCTTTTTAAAACTCGAGCATTCATAGCTCCCTTTCCTACTACCTACAAAAAGTTGTGACATCTGGGGGGGTTGTTCCCACGCATGGGTCGTGTGTTAGTCGCCCTTGGGCCTTCGCCCTTACCCAAGGGAAGGCAATTATTCAACTAGGTGCGCCCGTTGCCTAGAGGTTGGAGCAGTAAAGATCGTACCGCCCTACGACCATCCATCCCCTCGGCCTGTTCACTACACCTTGGGATTAGGGTAATTTTTATTGAGGTTGTCTTCCTCTTAGTCCAGGCGGTTAAGCCAAGACCCCCGCCACTCCTGCTCGCGAGACATGACCACCGTCAGCAGGAACAACGGTATAACGGAGCCACTTATCCATCCGAACATTGGTGATTCCGGCTTCGTTACCCTGGTGCTAAGCCCTCCATCACGAAACTACAACTGGGCCAGGGAAGCTTGGTCCGCCCCGCTTATTCACCGGTCACTGCTTTCAGACAGTTCCAGTTTATTCGCGGTCCCCAACACCTAGACATACCCCGGTCAGGGGGCGCTAGGCCGTTGGATCCCCCTATCCGCCACCTGGGGAGGCGTCCGGTTGGCTGCTCAACCATCGCATATGCAGAGAACTGCACATGCGCCGGAGGATCACCGAGACAAATTTAGGGTAACAAATTTCCTATTCCCTTGGTTCTTGCTCATCTTCGCTTCTGGTCTTTCTGTTCTTAACCTAATAGATTGTAGGCCACTCTTCCACAAATCCCAAAATAGAGGTTAATGCAATCATTCATTGACCTGTAACTGGTGAGGCTGAAGCACATAAAAGTTAAAATTAAGTTTTTGAAAATAGCTAACTTTTATAGTGGTGTTTTTAATACATTAATCGATTCATTAATTTCATAGTAACTACAAATAACCTCATTAATCAGGAAAAAATAATAATAAGTTTTTGTTGGATCGGCATTAGTTTATATAACTTGCATCTGCCGGGGTTGTAAATATAAATGTAATTTTTGTATACATATTTGTAAATGCCACATTTTTGTAGGTATATTTATCTTTTTATTTTTCTGAACTAATTTTATATTTCTCAAATTTTCGCTTTTAAATAACTATTACTTCTTTTATTTACCCTTAACCACAGTAATTCTCTTCGAGGTTTTCAGATTTCACTTCTTTTTATATATTCTTTATTTAATACCCGTTTTTTTCAAATTCGATCTATTATTTACTTCTTTTGAAAATTTATTTCAATCTCTTACATTACATATATATCCTTTTTATTGGCGTCATCCAATTTCCTCGCTATTGGAAAATAATGCTTTTTTTATAATACGTCCTGTGTACTTACACACTGTCCCCATTCCCTAAATTTCTGGTATCATCCCTTCGAGTGACGCAAAACTAGAATCCTCAGAATCGCTTACCCTATTTTCTAATTTTCCAAACCAATGATTTACAAATACGCTACTAAAGCACTCCAATCATATTAGTCTCGCTATTTTCTATAATCACTTATCTTTTCTTTCTTCACTTCTTTTTCACTTCAACTACTGTATATACGAGTAGTTCTTCATTTGCTTAACTGGATCAGTATTTTATCTTCAGTTCATATAAAGAAACTATTTCCAGACGTATTATTATGTAATTCTATTGCTTCCTCGTATCAAACAACACCGAAACAAGTAACTAATCACTTGGTCTTTACTTTGTCATTTACTAAACTGTAGTTAACCAATTGTTTCGACCTCGTTATAGGATTTGGATCTGTTTTAGAAGATTACATACCCAAAGTTCTAAACAATTCTTGACTTCATTGTTATATTAGCTTCATTTCCCTTACGGTTTACTATAAGGCGCCTTTGATCCTTCTGCGCTTAACCAGTTGCCTACATCTGCACGTTATAATTTTGTCTATAATGAGAAACAGAAATGTATTTTAAATTATAAATGTTGCAGTTATTTTCGTTCTTATTTTTTATATTTTAAACAACTGTTTCGACTTCTATAGTTCCCGGTGAAAGTAAACAGAGAAAATTAATTTTTCCAATTTTTTCATTGTTCGACTTCATTGGGATAACCAAATAACAATTGTTAAAGGTTTAAAACTGTTTTACTAGTCCCAATCTATTCCCTGCATAATTTGCACGTGATCTTTAATTTGAGAACGGGAATAAATATATAGGTACATTTATAGATTAATTATTATTAATTATCTGCCAAATTAATACGGAACCTGTCAAACTAATTTAAACAGCTCTATTAGTTGGTGTAGACAGTTACTATAAAGCATGTTGCTAACATATTGGTTTAATTAAAACTACATACATACAAACAGGAAATTATAATAGTGACAATTGACCGCAATTGACTGATTGAGCAATGCACCATATTTAGTTTTTTATAGGGTTAAATACAGTACTGGAGCATGTAGTATTCATTAAGTTAATTATCTTTATAATGAATCACAAGTTTGTTTTAAATACGAAAAACTAATGTGCACATTCTCAGTCTTATAAATGGTGCATATGATTGCAAAATTATTTTTGTCACATACCTACAGTGTGGCCAAAAAGTTCACAACATGCTCATTGTGGCCAAACTAAATTACATTAGAAAACTTTTGTTCCTACTTTATTGCAACATCCTTTGGATCAGCCAAATTTAACTTGCCATACAAAAAGAACTGAGTATTTGCAAAAATAAGATTTATTTTAAATAGCAACACCCTTAAATATTCGTCCAATCGGAAAAAGTTGTTATAGGAAGAATTTATTCACAATCCCAAAATATGTTTATTATTATTTGTGCAATTTCTCAACACCCTATAAAGCAAATTAAATTTGGCTAATTCAGAGGATGTTGTATTAAAATACGGAATAACTTCTATTTTTAATTTAACTTATACGAGGATGGACACATATAAACGAGCCTTTGTTCATAAAACATTTATTTTGAAAATGTTCACAAAAACACAAATTTCTCCGTTTTTTGACATCCCTTGTTTGGTTATACATTTTCCCCAACGAATTGGTAGTTTTTTAATCTCGTTTTCATAAAAAGAAGCAGGGAGGGAGTCTATCCAGTTGCGCACAAACGCCTCCAGTTGTTCATCAATCTGAAATCGCTCGCCTCCTAGTGATTCTTTGAGGGGCCCAAACATGTGCAAATCACAGGGGGAAGAGTTTGGGCTATATGGATGGTGCTCCGACTGAGTCTAGTGCATTTTACTGATTTGGGCCTGCGTTAAAGCTGCGATGCGAACTCGAGCAGCTTTTTGATCTTTACTCAGCAACTTTGGGACCCAACGAGCTGAAATTTTTCGGAATCCCCAGTTTTTCGTTATGATTGTGTGGACATTCCCATAGCTGATGCCGAGTTCAACAGATATCTAAAGCACAGTGGCGAGGTGGTCTCCTTCAATAAGGTTTCTAACGCGTGCAATGTTAACCGGCGATAAGCTGTGTCACCACTTCAAGTTGCTAATGCCCATATGCGCCTTGAACAACTATCCGGCGCTCAATTTAAAAAGGCTCGTTCATATTTGATCCGCCCTCGTAGTTTTACCAAGTTTTAATAAGCATATAGCGTACTTTTTGGATCACCTGTATATTACCTTAAACTTATTATCTACCTATATTCTAATGATAATAAAAATATGAAAACAAATGTTTATATTTTAGAGAAACACTATATGGGTTTAACAAGTACCCAATTAATATTCATACAAAATCATTAAATCATTCTCCAAAATTTATATGAGCCCTTGTAGTTAAGTTTAAGAGTAATGCAGATCTAATGCACATGGTCAATTTGGTTTAGGTTGTCGTAGTCTTTCTGACATTTTGTTTAGTCTACTCATTTTTTATGCTATGTTGATGATTCTTTAATTCATATAAAAACATTTCTTCAATAAGAAGAAATTCCAATATTGAAGCCTCGGTTGTCTTAACCCTATGGTGTTGAAACAAAGGTAAATTCTCTCTACTCTGACTTACTTTCATCGATCAGAAGATTTACTAAAAGCATAAATATCATCTTCCTTGCTTTTAATAAGGTATCTATTCAACATTTTGTTGAGTTGTCATGCTTTGCAAATTTTTTCGGCATAATACTCTTTGCAAAGACAAATATTAACTGAATTTTGATCAGTTAATCAGTCTGGTGCTATATTAGCAAGCGGTCAGATCGACGCATGTATACGATGATGTGTTGACAGATGAAATTATAGTAAGCGACTCACCATATAAATTACTTTCCGAATGACGCCGTTAGCAGTTTAGTTTCAAAAAAGCTTTTAACTTAATTTCAGCATACGGAAATTTCTTTATCTCTCGACTCCCGCTATTCTCACACTCACTGTCAGCTTCTTTTCCCTAAACTCTCTCATTTTTCTCGTTCCTCGCTATCGTCAATTTTCCAATGAAGTTAAACGATTCCTTACTTAAAAGTAGTGCTGTGTCGTTTTTTTTGTGATTAATAGTAGGGATTTTGAAATGTATGCGGAAGAAAATACTTTTGAAGTAAACACTTTGTCTCGTTCTCATCGTTTCCTCATTGCTATTGATTTTAACGACATGACAAATTAACGTAAAAGGGTGGTTATTTAGAAACAATTATTATTATACACGTTCAATATATCTGCTTTTATGGTATGATAAAAAAGGCTGTAAATGCAAATGGCTTGACTTGGTCCATATTGGAAATAAATATGAGAGTAGTGAAGGGGTTGCCAGCGTGATGTTAAGATGGAGGGAGATGGTTAGAGTCACTAAAGTTCCATATTGCTGTTTCTTTCTAGGCACTGAGACAAGCATCCGCACTTTACACTGGAGTTTTGTTCGTCTTATTAGCAAACGATAGCACCAGGATTTTAAGCAGCATTCTCATTCACTTCCTACGTAACTGTGGAATACAGAGTTAAATGGAGGTAGAATTTTTCATTATTATCTCTCTATGGTTAAGATAACCAGTGGTGAATTTTGGAAGCGTGAAATCGTGAATATCAAAATTTTACCAACCCGTTAGCATTAAATTTTGTTTTAGATATATAAATATACTAACGAAGCCCGTCAATTGTTAAACTCAGTGTAGACGATAATATTGTGACTTCTAAGACTGCTTTCAAGTAATATGGGAGATTTAAAGATGAAGTGAGTCGGTTGAAGACTATCAACGGTTAGAAAGCAGACGAAAACATACAAGAAATTGCAAAATAATTTTGTTCAAGCACAACGTTGACTGGAAGAATTTAGACTTTATCGAAATAATGTTCGATATTAGATTGAAGTATAGGATTGGTTTTCCATCGATAAGAACATCAATAAAGTCAAGTGCTTTATAGGCTGGTGCTACTTCAGAGCGAAAGACTAGCGTACATTCCTTGAAGACCACAGTAGATGCCAAAATATTGGATTATTGAAAATTGGTCTAAAAGCTTCCTCCTTCACCACGTTGACATCCCGTGCAAACTTACTCCTGATTTGCAAACTCTTGGTCAAGAGTGGGTTCTTGTTTGTTGGCATTAACTTTGCTCTCTGGATTTAACATCTTGAAATTTTCTAAAAGCAAAAACTCTGCTAATAGGAAAATGTAACTGAATTATTCCTGACATTAGGAGGGAGCAAGACACCTTATACTTAATGGACACTCTATATGGGTTATTCTCAAATTCAAAAAAAGTATAACAGCCTTATTCATAGTCATAGCCTCCAGCGGTAGATCTTAAATTAATCTACGGCTTTTGAGTTATTGGTACAAAATACAAAATTAAAAAGAATACTACAAGAATAAGATGGAAAATGGAAAGGATTTATAAAATTGAATTGAAAAATTAAAAATCAAACTGGTATATGTCATGTGAATTTATTTCAGTGGGCAGTTATCCTTTAAAAATTATTACAATCGTTTTTGCTGAAATAATTACAAACTTTATTGAATTAACATCTTGTTTGTATATTTTAAAGTAAATTGCGTGAACAAGTAATATTTTATTCTTAAGATAATGGTAATAATGATTCGTAAATGAAAAATTGATGAATTTATCTGTCATTTATTCAGGCTAAGAATATAAGTACATACGTTAATTTATTTATTTATTTGTCAGTAAACACATCCCACTGAGAGAAATAAATTCTGTTTGTAGACCGGACAAAATAAAGGTAGTTAATAGAAGTTGATTTCTTGTTTCGAGAACTCCATTGCATTTTTATACAACTCTGGGTTGTTTAAATTGTACTTTATCGATTAGGAAAGATTGTTATGTATTCTTCTTTGGGTATTTAGTCCTGGGCAGTTGATGATATATCCTATTGTTTGGATGGAGTTGATATTGCATTTTGTACATTGTGGGGTAGTTCTTCATTAGTTATATATGTGTTAAATATGTATAGCCAATTCTGAGTATTTTATGTAATGTAACTTCTTAAATTGATAATTTTTTCGATATTAATTGTTATCGGAATGTTGAACGTAAATAACAGCTACACTACTACAAAAATAAGTAAAAGAGAAAACACACCAACAACTCTTGCACTGTATTGAATAATGAGTTAACTTAAAACTAAGGTTAAGCCGTTAAACGTCAAAAATACCGATATAGTAGCGTCTTAGTAGCTACTACTTAGTAGACTACTTACATCCTTCTAAACCGTTGACTATGAATAAGGCTGTAAGTGTCTAAGGTAGTCAAAAACTGCATTTATTTGGCTCTTTATATTTTACTTCTTATATAGGTTATTTTTGTTTTGGTGCCTGTATTACACAAATTTAATTAGGTTGCTTACATTAATGGAATTTATATCCCTTTCTAGATATACTCCACTAAAAAATTAATAACCTCTTGGTTTTTGTTCAACAAATTAAGCTTCCTAGACTTTTAATCTCAATGTTCATCTTTTAAACGTTGTTGACTTTATTAAGTTAAGACGTACCTCTACGTACCCTTTTCTATCATTAAATGGAAGACTTTCATAAACGAGCAAGTTAAGGGTCTAACATTAGCTGTTAAATTAACTATGCTTTAAACTCCTTTTGAATCGGTAGGTATTAACCGAAGCGAAACATGAAATTGAGCTGAAGCTATTGAAAGCATTTCCCGATTCAGCAAATGCAAAGGTCAGCTATATATATGTATGTTGCTTTATAGAACTATCAGATGCTTGGCGAATCTTGAAAGAAGAATGTTGTTTTTCACTAGAGTTCTTTCATTTTAGGCATTTCAGTAGTATGAACGTTAAAATGGAATTTAACGAATGAAAAGATTTTTGAGATAAAAGGACAGTTTTCTGAATTACTCAATGAACAGCACAAAAGAATAAAAAACTGTGCAGTTCCATTACATTTAATACCGTAATTAATTAACGTTTCAGCGGTAAAGTAGCGGTATCATTAAATAAACAAAGGCATTTATCAAAAATTGAAATTCAATGTCAGTCAATGAATAAAAATTGATGAGTGTTGGAATTATTTATTAATGCCTCCATTGAACGACAAATTTTGAATAAATATCAAATTTTGATGGTATTATCAAAACGACATTGTATGCTGTCAGGGAATTAATTAAACAAGGAGAGTGACGAAGAGGAATGGCTTGTTGACTTACAAAAAGTACTTACACATTGATGTCTGGTAAGCGATTTGTAAAAGAATAATTGTTATTAAAATATAATATTAATTTTAAAGCACGTCAGAAATAATAATAATAGACAATTCCTACCTATTTCTTGAAATGAGAAGGTAGATTGACAAACATATTTAAAAAATGTACTTTTATTAGATTCAATGAGAGCCAGTAAGGATGAAATAAATTTATTTATACAAAGATTCGAGGGTTTTCAAAGATTGGCTTTTTAACTTCTAATAAACACCATGGAATTTATTTCATCCTTTCTGCCCCTGACTTGGTCTAGTTACTACAAGAGAAAGAACTGGAATCGATTTTACTTGTATTTCTAAAAATTGGACAGAGTACTTTGTCAAATATTTCAGGTATTAAGTATCTGCATATCATAAATTTTTATTTAAGTGAGTAAACACACGATTCGACTATTCTAGGACAATCGTTGAACTTGAATAACCCACTTATATTTATCACTATGTTTTTAAAAAACCCTGAGATCAATTTTCTTAATAAAATAAGCAAATTAAAAAACGACGTTTACTTGATTTTTCAACATAATCCCCATCCTTTTCGATGTAAATGATTAAACGTTCGTACAATTTCAGGAAGTTTTATAGTAATACGCTACTAGATGCTTTCGTAATAACTACCTGTACGGTTGGATGGATAGCCTATAGTCACGCAAATTCTGTTTCTATTGCAGTTTTCAGGTTTGGAAAGAGAAAAAAGTTGGTTGGGCCATAACCGGTGAGCACAGCGAGTTGTTAGTAATAGAGATCATTCTTTTTTGTCAAAAACTGGGTTGCCAATAGCAATGATTGCTCGGGAATATTGCCCATCTTATAGATATAAACGTGTCATATTCGCTTCAAAAATTGATAGAAGACACTTTGGCAGATTATGGCTATAACTATTTGGCCACGAGGAATAAATTCGTTGTGAACAATGTCGATGAAATGAAATAAGGAAATCGACATTGCCCCTAATTTGGTCGTCGTTTTCTATATCATTCAAAAATTTGACGATGATCTGAACAACTGCCGGCATAAACGACTGTGGCCTGCTTTAACAATTAATTAAAATGAATTCAAATTAAAATGAATTAATTGTTTTAAAATGTCAGGATGAATAAATGAAAATATCTATTCTAAAGAAGATGGAAATTCTTATTTTGTTGGTATCGTACAAAATCTTAAAAATCCTAAAATACCACATTAATGGTAAAAAATTGGGAGTTGAACGTAACGTTTAAAAGTGCAAAAATAAACTTGGTTTCCGGGCAAAAACTACAGAAAAGAACAGCCATGAATTTCCCTACATTATTCGGAAATTTCTTTTAACTGAATAACGCTTATACAATATGACGGCTATCGGGTTGAAAATTTTGCAAACATAATGGACAAATGCTTTGGAATAATTGACAACAAAGGCTTTACCGTCTAAGATGGTAAAAAGTGTTCTTAGTCCTTTCGCAAACCGATTATAATTTTGCTATAGGTAAAAATAAAAGAATATTTTCGCCAAATGTTTAGACCTTCAGGTGATTCAAAATATAGAGGGTGTTCCGTTAATTTATGAAAGAGAAAGCTTTTCTGCACCTATCTGCACTAATAGGTTTGTAAAAATTCTAAAAGTAATACATGAACTACTACAGTAGGGCCCTGTTAATCCGGACTCCCGCTTGTTCGGTGATCGCTGTAATCCGGCCGGGCAATGAGTTACAGAAAGTTATTAGAGAAAAAAATTTAACAGCGGAACAGGTTAACAAAGCTGACGAATCTGTCAGAAAATCAAAAAATTCACGAGCATTTAAATCAACACGTCTTCCTGTTTGTTATCGTGTACTAAAAAATGCTTGAGTTACGAAAGACTTGTTTCTTTGGTGGTTTAATTTAAAAATTGATTAAAGAAAATAAGGTTAAACATGTGTTTTATTATCATTAAATATGGCATACTATAATCCGGACGCCTCGATAATCCGGAAAGGGTCTTATTTTTGCTTCTCCGGATTAACGAGGCCCTACTGTATTTTAATTTGAATGGTAAATTATTTTGTATTTGTAAACGTTTCAACTTGAAAAGAAAATGGATGATTACAAAATTTATCCTACAAATAATTCATAATATGTGTGGGGGTTGCATAACAAGTAAAGTTTTTTTAAATTATACCTCTTACTTTTGTTAATAAAGAATAAGTTTATCTCAAGGAAATTAATTTACTACAGTATTGTTTAATCTACTTAAGTTTTCGGTTATTATTTTTTATTGTAAAAATTGTTGGTTTAATTAACCTTTTAGTTGATTTCGTAAACAACTGTTACTTTTTTGAGGTTAACTGTTCTATTACTACTACATTTTCAACTTATAAATTGGAGATCGAATTCACTGCTTTGTTGCTTGTTCTGCTTAATGAGTAATAACATAAGTAGAAATAATTGCCTTGCCTGTAAGAAGGCTGTTGTTAACAAACAGCGATGCACTAAGTGTGAGCAGGCTTATCATCCTAGCTGTGCCGAGCAAGCAGGTGTCACAGACACAGGCATTGTATTTAAGTGTTGTTTGAAGTCCACTCCTGCACTTTTGAGTGACACTCAAGAAGTAGAAATGTCTCAAACGAAAGCCTCTGGCTTTGTGAAAGCCGCAGAAAGTATTACCTTAAAAAATATAGAGGAGATCATTGCGAAACAGATTGACTCATTGAAGACAGAACTCAAAGCTGATAATAGTAAATTACAAAAGGATATCAAAAAAATTGAAGGCAATATTAATACCATTAACAATAATATTTCTATCCTGAATGAAAAGATTGAAAGGAATGTCAAAGAGACTGATAAAATGAAGAGTGATATCTCTAGTATTGAGCAGAAACTAACCTCTGTGGATACATCTCTGCTTGATATGAGTGAAAAGATGAAAGAATATTCTGATGGCCTAAATGCATCCAACTCTGATATAACAAAGATAAAATCTGATATTAAAAGCAATCGTGATGATTTGAGTAGTCTTAAAGAAAGTATAACTAAAATAAGAGATGATATCGGAGACAGAGTCACTAGATTGGAACACACTGAATCTTCTAATGCACTTGAACTTCAACAGTCTCTAATCAGAGAAATGTTTGAGAGGAACGTCAAACTGAATAATGTGATCATATATGGATTACCTGAATCAGATTCACTAGATTCAGATAAAACATCTCTATTTACACTGATGGAATCTGCTCCATTTGATGCCTCGTCCGTTAAACTACTTAGACTTGGTAAAAAGATTCAAAATAAAAATAGACCATTAAAAGTTGTCTTTCAAGATTCATCCCAGGCTCTTTCGTTACTCAAGCAAGGTGACCTCGCAAGAAAACACAAACTTACTATTAAAGGTGACAAAACTAAATTTCAGAGAGAATATCTGAACAATGTGATTAGTGAATTCAAGAGAAGGTCTGAGGGTGGTGAGAAAGGTATTAAAATAAAATATATTAACTCTGTTCCAACCATAATTAATACAAAGAATGGTCAGCAAAATTTAAACTGACCAATGGGAATTTCTTTCATTGCTATTACCAGAACATACGAAGCGTTAGAAATAAGTTCACACAAATTTATGACAACGTATTGCTTAACTCTAGTCAGTTTGATATTATTGCCTTCTCTGAAACCTGGTTATCGGATGAGGATGATCTTAGTAGTTATTTTTTACCTGGATATAGATTAGCATATGTTAATAGAAATACTCAGCAGTCACTCAAATCGAGAGGAGGAGGAGTCATGGTCTACATTAAGGATTGTCATAAGTACTTACAAATATCTTCACATTCGGATGATTCGGAATTTCTGTTTTTGAGAGTAAATACTGGTCATGAACACACTATTCTGGCACTAGTATACATTCCACCTCATACCTCATATAAAAGTGGATCCACAGTTGATGGTACCAATAGCACATTTGTCTCTCAATTTATTCTGTTATCACAGTACATTGATATGATTAGGCAAGACAAGAACTACTCTACAGATAAAATACTCATAATGGGAGACTTCAATCTGCCTAAATATGAATGGTGTTTCTCAGATGGTATTATGCAGTCCATTGGCTTTCATCAGTCTCTGGAGATCAGAGAAGCAGCAGAATTGCTACAAGAGTGCCTTAATAAGTGTCAATGTAGAGAAGTGTCAAATGTGTATGGCACAGGTGGTGATATGCTTGATGTTGTGAGTGGGAACGTTCCAAACTTTGAATGTAACAAAAGCTGTGACCCTCTGTCAATGATTGAACTATGTCATCCGCCACTTTCTATTTGCTTTTCAGCTGCCAGGGGGGATGTGTGCGCTCAATAATCAAATTGTTCGCATTTTAATTTCAGAAGGGCTGACTATAGTCAAATTAATGACAATCTAAGTCAGGTTGATTGGGAGGGTGTGCTTCATGGACTTTCTGATGTAAATGCTATGATAGATAAATTTTATTTGATTATTTTTGAAAACATTTGCCTGTTGCACTCCCCTTTCAAGACCTTACAAGAGCTCATATCCTCCTTGGTTCAGTGGTGAACTTATAGATGCTGTTAAATATAAAAAAATTCTACACTTTAGATATAAGCAATCGTTTAACCCTCTTGATCTTCAGAAATTTAAGACTCAGAGGCCATTTTGTAAAATGATTTCTGCACAACTTAAGAATGATTATCTCCGAAATGTTGAAAATAGTATTGTTAATGATAGTAGATGCTTTTGATGGCATGTAAACTCACAGGGCAGGGCTGCGGCTTCTAACACCAATATATTTTCATACGATAATAAGAAGTCGGATTCTCCAGTCATCTGCTGAACTTTTTGTTGAATACTTTTCATCATGCTTTAAACATACTTAACAAGTCAGATTGCCCCACCTCTGCCTTTGAGTGCGATTGATAAGTCTATCAATGAACTTAATTGTGAACAGTGTTTTGATACAAGCGATATTAAAATATCAATTGAGGAGATTGTTTTGAAACTGAGAGGTGTTAATAAGACTCTTCCTGTTGGGCCTGATGGGCTGCATCCGATCTTTGTTGTGAATACGGGCTCTACTCTTGCTAAACCTCTTTTTTTAATTTTTAAGAAATTCATAGAAACTTTGACCTACCCAACTAAGTTTAAGGAAGCATCTGTTAAACCTGTTCTCAAGTCTGGTGTAAGAGAATTCGTTACTAATTACCGACCAATTGTCAAACAAAATATTTTGGCCAAAGCCTTTGAATCAATAATCTATGATAAGCTTATCACATTCTGCAAACCTAGAATCTGTCCTGAGCAACATGGTTTTGTCCCAGGACGTTCAACTGTAACTAATTTGATGATCAAATGCGAGTATCTGACATCATGCTTGGATCAGGGTTGTCAGGTGGATGTTATTTACACTGACATGACAAAAGCGTTTGATCGAGTTCCACATGCGATTCTCATCGAGAAATTACGTCGATTTGGCTTCTCTTGCTCTATGACTGGGTGGATTGAATCCTATTTGAGTAACAGATCCTTGTGTGTTCAATTGAATGATTGCTTGTCGGGGAGCTTTGGGGTTCCATCTGGAGTGCCGCAGGGTTCTCATCTTGGATCTCTTTTGTTTGTGATATTTGTTAATGATGCCAAAGATGTTATAACTAGTAGTAAATAATTGGAATATGCTGATGATTTTAAGCTTATCAGAGTAATCAAAAATCCTGATGATGCTGCGGATCTCCAAGGGGACCTTAACTCCCTGGCAGAATGGTGTGACTGGAATGGGCTTGAGCTGAATCCAGCTAAATGCAGAGTTATCACCTTCACGAGGTCACAACCTACATACTATAATTATTCTATCTCTAAATCTCAGATTGAGAGAGTGTCAGTGTTTAAGGATCTTGGTGTGACTTTTGATGAAAACTTTACTTTTATTGACCATGTAAAGGTGATACTAGCAAGGCCTACAGAAAATGGTATACCATATTGTCAAAGGCCAGAGGTTTCAGATCTCCAAAATCCATTTTGGTTATTTATTACGCATTTGTTAGATTCAGGGTTCAGCATAGATTTATTAGGTTTTTTGCATTTATTGATGGGTGTCCAATTGAAAAGAATACGCATGAGTATTCAGCAGTAATGTCTAAATTCAGAATTCCTACTATTAAATCCTATGCTGAGTACTCTGATGCTCTTTTTTTATTTAAAATAAATAGTGAACTGATTTATGAGTCTGCGCTTAAAGAGACTCTTGGACCATATCAGCCTGGCAGAGAGCTTAGAGAGCGGAATCCAGCTTTTGTTATACCAACACATAAACCACAATTGATGCTACGATCACCAGTGTATAGGATGATTCAACTATTTAATAAGAACAGTCAATTTATAGATTTGAATGTCACTCTTGAAGTGGCTCGATACCAATTCAAAAACATTTTTTTTAAATTTAATGAACCTTAACAACTTATTTTCCTTTTTTTGTCCTTTTCTTTTTCTTTGATAATGAATTTGTATTTTATTATACTTAGATTATTGTACCTCTCATAATGTTATGTTAATTATATAAAGGGAATTCCCGTTTGAATAAATAAATAATTTCTAATTCCGTGTTTCACTTTCAATTGATCTAGAATAATATAAAAACTTTAAATAACATTTTTATTAGACCAAATCGTCAAAAAATCTATTTTTAATTTTTCGTACCACGTTTAAAAATCTGAAACAATTCAACGTAATTTATAAGATTTAAATACAAAAAATTATTTTTGTTAGGTGATTCTGTAGGCCTAAATTTTTTTTTATAGACATTTAAAATTTTCAAACGCCTATAAAAATTTGAAATTGGCGCCAAAATTGTGAAAAAATACTCACAGATTACCTTTAATGTTAATTTTTGTTTTTTGAAGATATCTCGAAAAAGGACTGAGATATATTTTATGAACTAAGACTTATGAAATATGATCGGCTGAGGTCACGTGACCACTTGGAGGTCTAAACGTTTGGCAGTCTTTAATCGTGACTCTTCTACCGTAAAATGAGTAAACTATCCTGTTGTATAATTAATGAAAAGCTTTAGATTTTGGGAAGAAGACAAGACGTAATCTTCTTTTTTTTGCCGTATAAGTATTTCGCCTTCATGGGTAATTTTCAAGATCAAGACATTACTTGCTCGGTATTTAAAAAAAAACCTTTTGGTGGTTAAAAAAACAAAAGGGATGCGGAGCATTAAAGAAGACCAATAAAAATTATTTCTCACCTTTATTCATTAACCTTCAGGCAAGGCTTACATAGACATTAGCAGCAGATGAAGAATAGAAATGGCATGGAATGACAAGAAAGCTAGAAATTCTTCGAGAATATCGGATAACATGACGTAATTTCTTTCTATTCCTGCGAAATCGTTGTTGATGGTCTGAGAATTGTCACGGTAACCCCTTTTTATCGCAAAATGTTCGAAGCGCTAAAGCTAATACAAAGTAATGGCGACTACGTCGTTTAATAATGTGTAATGGTTATAACAAACCGTCTCTGTAAGGGCTTCTGCTTATTTCAACCATTTGTGGCTTACAAGGAAAAAAATAACTGTTAGGCCTTTTTATAAGAGAAAATGCCGTTAAAGGAAACTGTGTAATCTCCTTGTTGAGAGAAGCTTTCGAGATCACTTCAGTGGCTCTTGATGAGAAGCTCGAGAAATATTATTTGTGTCTTTTGAAAGCCATTTTCTTAATAACAGTTACGTTAACTTTAAAACTTACCACAAAAGCCTTTGTTCTGACTTTTTGGACTTTCAAAAATTAAATACTTGTCGGTGGAGGTTTAACGGTATTACTCCATCTGCTTAGAGCGTTTTCAAAATGGAAACCTTAGATAAACTGCTTGCTTTTTAGTTCAGTTTTAGTTAAGAACATTTTTTTGTAGCAATTAATCGATTACGTTTTGATGCAATTAATTTAATTAATTGATTTAATCGAAATACTTCAACTGTAACTACAAAAACGTCGGAAGCGTGCACAAAGTTAACAAAAATAGAAGGGTATATTTGCAGTCAACAGAACCTAAAAGGTACATCAATCAATTTTACCTAAAGGAATAGTTAGCAACAACTTAAAGAAAAACAAGATATTTTAAATAATTAAAATATTGCCAATAAGTATTACAACGTATTTCCTAGTGATTTATTATTTATTTAATCATATCAAGGAAAATTTACTATTTATATATAAAATACTTCTACTACCTACACGTTCAATTTATGTGTTTTAACGTGGATCACTTTTTACCAATGGGTGTCGCTGTGTTCATTCTTCCGCTTGTTATTCACTATCTCCTATTCCAGAGTCTTCTCGTTCGTCTTTTCTACGCGTGTCATTAATGCGACACATTAATAAGTCATAATTTAAGCACGATGGTGCGGTATTTTCTGATGTTGTTTACAAAGTGAGACATTCACACCGAGCTCTTGCATGCACGCATTCGTCCACTAGATAACATATGGAACATACGTAAATTAGAGAAAAATGAATGCTACAAGATAATTTCAATTTTGTCAAGATTAATGTAATACAATATTGGTACTTGGCACCTTGAAATGAAATACTTTCTAATAGTTTGTAAATGCTTCCCTGTGTAGCCTTTTGCTAAAATATCGGGAAAATAGTAGACGAGGAAACTGTAAGGGAGAGGTAGACAATACGTTGCCCTGAGTATAATCGAAGGTAATGACTAATTGTGTCATTATCTAACTGCCATCTCTCTCAGCCCGTACCATACGAGAGCAGTGCACGATCCATTATGATTAGAGTTCAATAGCTATGCTATAAATCGCGCTGTGGACTTACACAAGCCCTCCGTTCTCTAACCTTTCCCAATCCCTCCTTATTCCAACTTTTTTGGCCTATGGTATTTTCATAATCGTCTTATAACAGGAAAATTAAAATTCACTACCATCCACAGGTATCTTTTTGTACAATTCAATCTTCGCCTCTGATGCCACAGTCAAGGTTTCTGTTCACTTAATTTAATTTATGGAAATGTCTGGTTCTGATCGATTAATTTTATTTCATGATACACAGAATCTAAGGTGTATTTCCCTTACTTAGTCGTAAGCCAAAGTGTAAATTAACGCCGGAGAAAGTACCACTACATACTGCATTATGTAGTAGTCAAAAATCAGTCACAGATAAGTGAGATCACTTACGAGTTAGAAGCGTGTCAAAAGGAAGTTAAGGAAGTGAGGCGGGTGACCGTAATAACTCACACTAACGTTTCGAACATCCTGCTATTTTCTACATTTCCTTCTTATATGTAGATATAAAAACTGAGCTAGTGCTATTGTTGTTCGGTCCCCTTAATGTATATTTATATACAATATTTTGAATTACCTTTTCGCACCTCTAAGAAGCATCGAAAGTCTAGGGAGCGGGAAGAGGTTTAAAAAAAGCAAAAGTAATTCTTAGATCAGGGTCGATAATTTTTGAAATAAAAAAAAATTATAGTAGGATGCAACCCAAAGGAAAAGGAAGATAATATAACAGAAATGAAAGGAAAAATAATTTACGGGCGATCTAAGGTCGGGAAGGGGAAGGGGTGAGTTTTTAAGGGTAAAAAACAGTTTTCCTTGATTTCCGGAAAAACTACAAAACTTATGGAAAAAATTTAATGGCAAAGTTGCAGGTAATAAAAAGATTTACAACTTTTGTATTTACACTTTTTTCACATAACCTCAAAATTTATGTGAAAAATTCAAATAACCAACCTTTTGGTTTTTTATTTTTCTTTTACAAAAACATTGTTTTTTTCACTAAGTTTTGTGAAAACTAACCTATTTATGTTCCAAACGCGCTGTAATTTTTTTGATTTGAAATATTTATTTTTTCACTTTATTTTTACATAATATCTAAAAAGCACCCTAATTTTCAATTGAAAATTCTCACGTCAAAAAATCTGCTTTTTTTAAAACGTTGATGGGCTTTTTTTTTCGTTGAAATCTACTTTCTGATGGTGTGAAAAAATATACATTACTATGGTAAGTTTTCTCAGGAAATGCATATCCTGGAGATAAAGATGAGCAGATTTTGCATATAAAAAGTGTCCACTTGCATGAAAATAGGGAAGTATTCTTTCCACGCATTTTAAATGTAATTCCCAGTTACCTGTACGTTCAGCCCGTATGAAATCTTTAACTAATGAGACCATTTGTCAGTTGGTACTGCATCCAAAGTTTTGCGGGAGGACCTCTTTGTACGAATTTTATATGCCCGATAAATCTGTCTTTTATGATTTTAAAATCTTCATGATGCAAATTGTCTTCAAAATTTTCTGTTCCTAAATCCAGCAAAAATGTATCTATTAGCCCTTTTTCTGTGTCCAACAACTCCATCGACGAAAAAATTAATAAATAAAAAATTTTAATAAACAGCTCAAAATTGCTAATTATAAACAGTAATCATTACTGTTGATAATGAGCTGAAGAGCTTGGAACATATGTCCAGTTATAATAAAATTTGTGAAACAAAGGAAACCAAGTAATTTTATTTATCTTTATCCTTGAATTTATTGTATTGAGATGTTTTACCCAGAAATCAACAAGGTTACAGTTAAATCAACTTTTCAAATATGCTTGTATACCATATATATTAATATATCAATTAACATTGTTTAATTGAATTTTGTAGGCAAATAGCATGTTTAAGGAAAAATGCCAATAAAATTATAGGGTTATTATCAACCGATGGAAAAAATGTCTGCCTAAATGAATACTTAATAAACAAAATACGAAGACGACAATCACCATCCAAAGTAACGGCCAGTGATCATATTGATTCTTATGTGACGTCATGTCTCCATGACGCCTTGCTTCCAAAGTAAATCGAGTGACACCACATTTACTAAAATCGACTCAATAAGGCGGAAATTACAGTCCACTTCCCTTTGCACCTACGTATCTTGTTGGAAATATTTTTTATGTCAATACTCAGCAACCGTTTTCGTTTGTGTTTGTTTAATCAATGTTCCACCATAATCCAATATCTGAAATATGCAACCGAATTTTTTTCAGGATTAAACCTGGCTACTAAAAATCGACAATTTTTTATACATGAAAGTAATAAGTGGTTCGCTTATTTATTTTACGAGGTCGAAGTTTTAATACCCAATGCGAAGCTGATTCGATTCCAAACGGAAAGTAGTATTTTTTCCAGAGACGTGAATATGTTTTGCGGATTTGAGTTGATAAGACTTGTCGTTTGTATAAAAAGTTTTAAATTCTCACTCATTCACGAGTCGCCACTATTACATCTCTACTTTTATTAAGAATTCCTTACTAATACAGAGTTGGCAGAACAGCATCACTTCTTAATCCTAAATTCATCTTATATTAAGAATGTTCCTGTTATTTTGCGAGGTTCTTTCGTCAAAAATTTTCTATGCTACATTTTAATATACTTCCGACATCCCAACTTCATTACAATTGTGAGCAGGTATAGAAGCGCAATACTTACCTACATTTTACTTGACTTCTTGGAATTTTGCCAATTTACTTCATTTACGAGAAAAGAGGTTGAAAACAATGAGGTCATTAAGTTGTTTCTCTCATATACATATATATACATATACGTTTAACCTCAGTTATTGTAGTCACCTAAAAGCAACTTTGTGAATACTATTATATTTAGGTACTACTGTAACTATATAGCTGATTATTATTAAGTCAAAATACTTGGTAATTCATAACGAAATTCGTTCACATGGAAATTAGCACAGTAGCCTAGAGTAAGATAACATCGTGCATTATAGAAAATCAAACAAAAAGGTCGTTAGTTGTTTTAATAATTTAAGTCAAGGTGAACTATTTTGCAATTAAGCCTTGAAGGTAGATGTTTCACACATTTTTAAAAAAATAGCTACCACAGAGAAAATTTATTTATCAATAATAATCAATAACGTTGTTGAATAATTTGTTAAATTATATAGTAACAAAGTATATATAAAATATCGAACGATGTGTTTCGCAGGAATCTAAATAACATAATCGTTTTAAAGAATTATGCAAACTTTGCTTCTTATTAGTAAGTAAGTAGCGTAACAATTAATTATAAAGTTAATTAAAAAAGAATGTCAAACGATTTACTTAAATTATTAAATAATTTGTTCTAAAATTACATCCAGCCGCATCTGTATAAGTCGGAGTTTGTGTTTTGAAAAGTTCTGTTCTTGAAGGGATTTTCTTTCAGTTGATTGGTTTTCTCTAGAGACAACCAGATTACAAAAAAATAAAGCAATATTCCCTGTTTTCTACCGTTAATAACAACTTTTCTGAAATTACTTCTAACCCATTAAATTAAGTTAAAATCTACAATAGTTTGCGACCAATCGTAAACATTTAATGTATCTTTTAATAGATTTTATACTCTCTTTAACCATTAATATTTTCCTAATGAGAATTAATCATACATGTATTTGTCACTATAGTTTATTTTGGTAATATTATCAAACCTCGGCAACCCACTATACGTAAAAAAGCGTCAAGGCCTACAATGGGTTGCCGAGAAATCAGTAGTCTAAAAATGTATTCTATTGTATTGTAAGAACTTGCTTCTGGAAGTTTATAAAATGTATGCAACCCTTAGAAGTAATCAAAATACTGTACTGATATTCTATTTAGCCATTACTAATGACATTTAAATATAATATCTATGTATAGAAAATAATTGATTTTAATAAACTTCCTATTAAGAAGTTACTCAAAGAGCCTCACCCCATGAGTTATTAATTTATGTCGTTTTGTCATTAAAATGCAAAAACGCTTCCTTCACAACGAAAACTTGTTGATTGATGGAATCTAAATTTTATTATTTATTATATGTATGTATATATATATATATATTGTTACGTAATTTACAATATCACGTATTTTTCTCTCAATACTTTGATTAAATTAATTCGTACACAACAACGATTCAATAACTATTTCGATAACAACAACAACTCAATAGCTATTTCGCTTTTTAATCGCTTTTCTTCACTTCGAACTTATCTCTGTGACTCTCTTCTATCAAAAACTGTCAAACTGTCCAACGATGTTCCTTATATAGTATTATGGACGTTTCTCGGTGATTCTCGAAACATCTAACAACTCTTGAACCTTCTGGAACGCGTCATAGGTAACTTTCATTCAACTTTCGCAGTCGGCGAATGTCAATGTCATTTGAAATGACACGTCCGTCACACTGCCCCCCCCTCTAGCACTGATCGTCCCGATCAGTTTCTTCAACTGTGTATGGGGCCAACCGGTCGAGGTGTACAACTTTCATCTTCAACTTGGGGCCTCGTTGTATTTTTAGACGACATCGATTATCCGGGTAATCACTTTGTACGGGCCCTCCCAATTCCGTTGTAATTTAGGGCATCTTCCTTTTTTGCGACCTGGGTTATAGAGCCATACACGATCGCCCTCCCTGAATCCAGCGGAGTTTGCTCGCTGTTCGTAGCGGGTCTTCATTCGGTCACTTTCGAACTTCATTCTTGTGCTGACGGCTTAATGGATGGTGTATAGACGTTCGTGTAGTTTAGACACATAATCATCTCTGGACAGCGAAGAATCTTCAGGTCGGCCAAACATCAGATCAGCAGGTAGTCTCAGTTCTCTCTCGAATAGCACACAGCAAGGGGTCTGTCCGGTAGTCTCGTGTATGGATGTCCTATAGGCCAGAAGAAATAAGGGAATGTGGCGATCCCAGTCGGTCTGATGATCGTTCACGAACATCCTCAGGTTGTTTTCTATAGTCGCATTAAATCGCTCTACCATGCCATCAGACCGAGTATGCAACGGAGTCGTTCTAGTTTTCCTTATTCCCATCCATTCACACACTCGTTGGAATATTTCTGATTCAAAATTTCGGCCCTGGTCAGTGTAAATCTCCATGGGAACTTCATATCGGCTGATCCAGTTGTTTATTATTGCCTCCGCCACGGTGGTTGCATCCTGGTTGGGGATTACATAGGCTTCGGGCCACTTGCTGAAGTAATCCATTACAACAAAGATGTAGCGGTTGCCATCTTCAGTTCGTGGAAAGGGACCAGCGATATCCATGGCTATTCTTTCGAATGGCGCTCCGACGTTATACTAGTGCATCTGTCCTCGTGTCCTGGTTCTCGGACTTTTGTTGGAAGCACATACTTCGCATTTTCTACACCACTCTTCCACATCTAATTTAGCGTTCACCCAGTAATACCGTTCACGTATTTTCTCTAATGTTTTGTTCACCCCAAAATGTCCACCTCCAGCCACAGCATGCAGCTCCTTTATTACTTCTTTCGTCTTTTTCTTGGGCAACACAACTTGTAGTCGCTTCTTGGTCCCGACCGGACTTTCCCAGATTCTCGAGCTTTAAGGAATCTCATTGGGCCCAATAACATTTCGTCGTAGTACTCAGGGGGCTTACAAGCGCCCACGTTGGTCGAGAATCTTCTGTCTCCTTCCATTTCATGTTGGGTCCTAGGTCATCATCGGTTCGCTGTTCTTCAATCAACACTGTGTCTTCCCAATTTTCTTGTCTCTCCACGGTGGTATGTAGGCATGGAATTTGTTCTAACCCTTCTTTTCGTTCCACAGAAGAACAATGTTTGCAATTCCATGGGCATGGTCGTCTTGATTAGGCGTAGGCATTACCATGGTGTTTTCTTGGCCGATATTCAATTTCGAAATTGTACTCTTGTAAACGCTGTAACCATCTGGCCACCTGTCCTTCAGGGTTTCGGAATTTCAGCAACCATTTAAGAGAAGAGTGGTCAGTTCTCAGCAGGAATTCTCGCCCATATAGATATTTGTGGAAATGTTTTATAGTTTTTACCGCGGCCAATAGTTCTCGGCGGGTCACACAATAGTTCTTCTCGGGCTTTGACAGTGTCTTGCTAAAATATGCGATTACTGTTTCTTTACCGTCTTAAACTTGGGACAGAACCCCTCCAATACCCACATTGCACGCATCAGTGTCGACAATGAATGGTTTTCCAAATTCGGGATAAGTCAAAATCGGAGTGTTAGACAACTTATTTTTCAGAACTTGGAAAGCTTCTTGACTGGTGTTCGTCCAATCAAAAGGCACTCCATTCTCGGTAAGTCTGTGCAAGGGGCGAGTCACATCCGCAAAACCCTTCACGAATCTTCTGTAGTACGAACACAATTCTAACAAACTCCTCAATTCGTGCTGATTCGTTGGTTGCAGCCAGCTGCGAACTGCCTCGGTCTTGTCAGGATCTGTACCAACGCCTTTACTTGATAGGGGAGGTCCATGGACTATTCGATGGTTCTGTTATCCCTTTCTCGCGCATGTCTTTGATCAGTGAATCGACTTCTTCTCGTTTGGCCCATGGTACTCGTCTGGGTGGCTGATAGGTCTTACATTTCCTGTGTTGATTCGGTGGTACGTTTAATTGGTTCTTCCATAATCGGTGTCATCAATAGCAAAGAAGTTCTTATAACTTTGAATTAGGTGTTCTAGCTTTCGAGTTTCTTCTTCAGTAAGATGTTTAGTTCCCTTGTTGATTAATTCTTGTAATGCTTCTGGGAGCTTCCCGTTTTCTTCCCTCTGTTCTCTAACTTGGCCCAAATGATTAATGGTGATGACTGCTTGTAATGTCCCTATTGGCGTTCCTTTGGTATGGTTTTGTTCAAGGTCTTTCAGATTGACAACTCTGATTGAAATCGTGGTCGAGCCGGTTTGTACCACAGTTCTTCCGACATGGATGGCCTTATGCCTCAATTCTTCGTTGTCTTGCTCTATGACTCCAGTAATTTCATAAGGGACATTGTCCTCTATTGTAATTCGGGCAACAGCTTCGGATTATCCAAGTAAAACTTGGTCTTCAGCAACGATGACCCGTAGTGTTCGCTGATCAGTCCCATTTCTTTGCAGTGGCAGTTTTTGATCTCCTATTTGTAAACATTTTGCGCCCATGTCTAGCTGGCTTCGATGTCTTTCCATGAAGTCGAGTCCCAAAATGATGTCGTCGGTGATATCGGCCACCAGCACTTGTTGGTACAGGCTTGCGTCTCCAAGACCGATCACCACTTCGCATTCTCCATGAAACGATGTTGTTTCCCCTGTCGCAGTTGTTAAGACAGCATTTATGGTTAGTGGTCGAATCCTCCAATTACCGGTTATTCGAGTGTTAACTATCGTTCCTAATGCGCCGGTATCCACTATCAGTTTTAATTTCTTGCCGTCCACAGTAAGTGAATAACCAGTGGTTGTGTTCGATACGGAGATGATGATTGGGGCTTGGGGACGCAAAGCCGGCTTTCGCCCCGTAAGGCCGGCTATTCTTAGTTTCCCTGCTTGTTTTCTTCGGCGGCTGACGTCTGTCTTCTTCCAGATGGACAGCCGCTGCTCAAGTGCCCCCTACGTCCACAATTCCAACATGTAACTTCTCGCTTCCTCTTGACACAATCGCGTGAAAGATGCCCCGGTTTGTCGCAAGTCCAACAGCGTGGGCGCTCACTCATCTCTTCTTTCGGTTTTGAAGACATGACTTCTAAAGCTATTTTTATAGGTTCTTGTCGAAATATCTTGCTGTCGTCATCCAACTTGAACCCAGCCTGTCGAACTCTAACATGTCCTTTAGATGCTTGTTTGGCTGCTTTATATTCCAGTGCGTGCGACAAAGCTTCACCTTCAGTTTTATGTCGAGACATGCGCAGGGCTAGGTGTATTTCGACATCTCGCACTCCATCAACAAACATTTGGGTGGACAGCTGGTCTATAAAGTCTTGAGGGGCACTAGGATAAGCCTAACCGCACAAGCCTTTCGACGTCCGCTTCAAGTTGTTGAAGGCTTACGGTGCTACGTTGATATCGACTTTTTAACTGAGCCTCCTGATACATTTGTGTAGTATAAGTTAGTCATAGTCAGGTATAAGAAATATTATTTTAACTTTAGTTGTAGGAATACGGTTAACGCTATGTTTACTGGAACGCTTGTACATTAGTATTAAGAGGGATGAAAGATGTCTAATTGAGAGAGATAGCGAATGGTTTAAATGCGTGCGGGGGTGAAAGTTGTGCGAGGATGAGAGCAGCGAGGCGGAAAAAAGGGAGTCTGAATGTAACAACTAAGACGACAACACGACGCTTGTATATTTCTAGTATTAATTAAACTTTTTATATTATAAACGGCCTTGTACTTATTTTCACTAACTGTGCCCAAAATTAATCAGTAGTATATCCTACTACATTTGGGGGCTCAACCGGGATCACAGTATCTAGTGAATACTATAGGTGGCAAGCAGGAAGAGTACCAGTGTTACGAAGTGTTAATAAAAATAGTCGAGCGTGAGACAAAAGAATAATGGCAGACGTAGAAGTAGCAAACAACGGTGAAATACTTAACCAAGAGGAACAACGAGTGCTAACCGAAGAAGAGGTAGATAAAATGAAAATTTCCGAACTGAAGACGGAGCTCAAAAGACGACAGCTCAAAACAACGGGGTTAAAGAAGGAGTTGGTGGCACGATTAAAAGCTGCATTAATAGTTGAACGCGATCGAGACCAGCCAGAAGATAATGAAGAAGTTGAAGACGAAGACGAAGATCAGGACGACGACGAAGACGAAAATGAAGACGAATGCGATGTTTCAGCACATGCGCCTGAAACCCGACGCCAAAGACGCGAGGTTATACCGCAACCTCAACTAACATTCAGGGATGTTGAAGAATCACTGGAAAATTTTAGTGGAGATGATTATGTAAATGTGAAACGATGGATTGAAAACTTTGAAGAAATGGCGGAACTATGTGGATGGTCTGATATTCAGAAAGTAACATATGCAAAAAGATTGCTAAGGGGGTCCGCGAAATTATTTATAAATCATGAAAAGTGCGCGAAAACATGGGCAAAGTTGAAGGAGGCCCTAAGGGAGGAGTTTGATGAAGTCGTAGACAGCTACCACATACACCAGGAGTTATCGCAGCGGAAAAAGAAAGGGGATGAAACTCATCAACAATATGTGTACAGAATGTTAGAAATCGCGGCGCAAGCAAAAGTAGATACGCAGTCTGTAATACAATATATAATTCAAGGAATACCTGATGAAGCAGCGAATAAGGCTTTGTTATATGGTGCAAAGAATATACGACAATTAAAAGAAAAGCTGACGCAATATGAGGCATTAAAGCGAGATATGAAGGGCAGAAGTAGAACAACGGACAAGAAGGAAGACGGTAGTAGACGCCAGGATACTAGAGACTTAAGGAAAAAACACACCGAAGGAAGTTCAACAGCCAAGGTGAAAAGATGTTACAATTGTGGTGAAAAAGATCATTTAAGCGCCGAGTGTCCAACGAAAGAAAAAGGTGTTAAGTGCTTTAAATGCAACGGGTTCGGGCACGTTGCCGCGAAGTGCGCGGGAAAGCATAAGGAAGCTTTTGTTCAAGGCCGAACAAGCAAAAGTATGTGAAAGAAGTTGTAATAGAGGACCGTAAGTTTGTAGCTTTAGTAGACACAGGAAGCGATTTAACTTTCATGCGATCTGATGAATACGAAAAAATAGGATCTCCTATTTTGGGAAACCGCAAACTTAAATTTGAAGGTCTCGGATCCACTGACAACGTAACACTGGGTGAGTTTACAAAAAATATGAATGTTGACGGGGATAAATTTCTAGTTACTTTTCATGTTGTACCTAGGGAAATTCTTAAATACGGGGTATTGTTAGGAACAGATTTTCTAGATAAAGTCGAATTGCGTGTACGACAGGGAATCGTATCCTTCTTAAGGCTTGACGATTTAAAGGCGGAAAGTAGTCACCTTCCAGAAATTTTTGCCATAAATACTATCACTGAGGCTAATGAAATAGATTTGTCCCATATTGAAGATAAATGTTGCCGTCGCGAAATCGAAGAGATGATAATTAATTATAAGCCGGAAAAAACGCGAGACGTAGGGATTAAGACAAAAATTATATTGAGTAGTGAGGTACCGGTAGTTTCTAGACCGCGGAGACTGTCAGCAGAGGAAAAGAAAGAAGTAGATAAATTGATAAGCGTGTGGCTTGATGAAGGCATAATTAAACCATCTAACTCGGAATATGCGAGTCCGATTGTTTTAGTTAAAAAAAAGAACGGATCCACGAGAATATGCATCGATTATCGCGCGCTTAACAAATTAATATTACGACCGCATTTTCCTTTACCTTTGATAGACGATCAGTTAGATGCTTTACAAGGTGCGAAAATCTTTTCGACAATAGATTTAAAGAACGGGTTCTTCCACGTGCCGATGGACGAAAAAAGTCAGAAATATACGTCATTTGTTACTCCGACAGGCCAGTTTGAGTTTTTAAAAACTCCTTTTGGACTATGTGTATCTCCAATAATTTTTCAGAAGTTTATAAATGTTGTATTTCAAGAACTTATCAAAGAAAAAATAGTGGTGACGTATATGGATGATGTAATAATATTAGCCGATAGCACGGGTGAAGCGATGAAACGGTTAAAACAAGTTTTAAAAGTAGCAAGTCAACACGGGTTAAATGTTAACTGGGGTAAATGTCGATTTTTGCAACAGGAAATAGAATATCTAGGATATATTGTCGCGCATGATGTTATACGACCGTCTGAAGGAAAAACATTGGCAGTGAGAAATTTCCCTCGTCCCACCAATGTCAAACAAATACAGAGTTTCCTCGGATTAACGGGATATTTTAGAAAATTTGTAAAGGGGTATGCCTCAATAGCTAGACCACTAACCGATCTATTAAAGAAAGACGCGAAGTTTTGTTTTGGAGCTCACGAAGTCGAAGCTTTTGAATCACTGAAAGCCGCGCTAGTTAATAAGCCTATACTGAAAATATATAGGGTGGGTGCAGAAACTGAGTTACACACCGATGCATCTCAGTATGGTTATGGGGCAATTTTAATGCAGTTAGACGAAAATGATAATAAGTTCCACCCAGTATATTTTGCTAGTGGAAAAACGACCGAGACAGAGAGGAGATACGCTAGTTACGAATTAGAAGTATTAGCTATTGTTAAGGCAGTTACCAAGTTTAGGGTCTGCTTATTAGGGATTAGGTTTAAGATTATTACTGACTGTCAAGCATTTGTTATGACCATGAAAAAAAAGGAACTTTGTGTGCGTGCAGCCCGTTGGGCTGAAATACTGCAAGAATATAATTATGAATTGTGTCATAGGCCAGGGAAGAGCATGAGGCATGTTGATGCCCTAAGTCGAAATCCCTTGCCTAGTACGTTTCTAATATGTGAAAGTGAAGTCGACTTGATTACACGTCTAAGAAGTCAACAAGAAATAGATCCAGATTTAAGAAAAATAATAGACGAAGCTAGTCGTAATCAAGCAGACGGATACTTACTTAGGAACGGATTATTATTTAGAGATGTAGGTGACGATGTATTGGTAGTTGTACCGAAAAGCATGCAATCGCAGGTAGTCCGTCGAGCTCACGAACGAGGACATTTCGGCATAAATAAGACAGAAGCAATTGTAAAAAAGGACTTTTGGTTCAAGGGTTTGCGACAGAAAACAGAGCAGGTAGTAAACAGCTGTTTGGATTGTATTCTAGCGGAAAGGAAACAAGGCAAACAAGAAGGTTTTTTGCATTCCATCGATAAAGGGTCTTTACCGTTAGACACATACCACATTGATCACATAGGACCTATGACAACAACAAAGAAAAGATACCAACATATACTGGTGGTTGTTGACGCTTTCACCAAGTTTATTTGGTTGTACCCAGTAAAATCAACTGATGCGGCCGAGGTCATTGATCGATTAGCGAAGCAATCAGCGGTTTTCGGTAATCCTAGAAGAATAGTGTCAGATCGGGGAACTGCATTTACGTCACAGGCTTTTAAAGACTATTGTAAGAAAGAAAATATTGAACATACGATGATTGTGACAGGCGTTCCAAGGGGTAACGGACAAGTAGAGAGAGTGAACCGGACTCTCCTTCCTCTTCTCACTAAATTGACCTCTCCGATACCTGAAAATTGGTATAAACACGTCGAAACGACCCAGAAATATTTAAATGCTACCCCTAACCGTGGTACAGGTAAAGCACCTTTCCACTTGTTATTCGGGGTTAACGCCCGACTCAAGGATGATAAGGACGTTAAAGAATTAATAGAGCAAGAATGGGCTGCTAGATTTGAAGAGGACAGAGACGAATTAAGGGAGAAAGCAAGAAAAACTATTTCCAAAATTCAAGAGTATAACAAACAAGGCTACGATAAGAAACGGAAAATGCCGAAACAATATCACGAGGGCGATTGGGTGGCTATTAAGAGAACGCAAACAGGAAGCGGCTCAAAGTTGAAAGCCAAATATTTAGGTCCGTATAAGATTATTAGAGTGTTGAGAAATGACCCGTATGTTGTCGAGAAAGTTGGCGAGCATGAAGGCCCAAATCAAACGTCAGCATCTGTGGACCATTTGAAGCCATGGGCAGCAAGGGGTGAAACAGGACCAGACGATAACGACGAGGGCGAGTACATCTGAGGACAGATGTTTGCGCAGGATGGCCGAATGTAGTATAAGTTAGTCATAGTCAGGTATAAGAAATATTATTTTAACTTTAGTTGTAGGAATACGGTTAACGCTATGTTTACTGGAACGCTTGTACATTAGTATTAAGAGGGATGAAAGATGTCTAATTGAGAGAGATAGCGAATGGTTTAAATGCGTGCGGGGGTGAAAGTTGTGCGAGGATGAGAGCAGCGAGGCGGAAAAAAGGGAGTCTGAATGTAACAACTAAGACGACAACACGACGCTTGTATATTTCTAGTATTAATTAAACTTTTTATATTATAAACGGCCTTGTACTTATTTTCACTAACTGTGCCCAAAATTAATCAGTAGTATATCCTACTACATTTGTTGTAGATGTTTATCACCGTGGCGCATCTCCAATCTGTCCACCAGAATTTTAAAATGGTTTTGTTGCATTTCTGGTATACCTTGCAAAACGTCTAGAGCTTCCCCACGTAACGCTATGATTAGGGCAGTGGCTTTCTCCATTCCAATCCTCTCATTTGCCCTGGCAGCAGCGTCGTATGTTTAAGATAGACTGACCAAGAGATCTTCCCATCAAATGTTGGTGGTTTTATTCTCGACATTCTTACACTTCCTTCTTCGGTTTTCTTTGGTATTGGGTATTCTTGAACGTTCAGATTGGCCTTCATTTCGTCTAATTCTTTTTGAAACTTTTTGTGCACGGCCTTCTACTCTTCTTGAACTTCTGCTCTTACTTCCTTTAAGTCTTATTGAACTTCTACTTTTACTTCCTTTAATTCTTCTTGAACTTCTTTTAACTACTTCTGAACGTCTACTCTTACTTCCTTTAACTCTTCTTGAACTTCAACTCTCACTTCCTTCAACTCTTTTTGAACTATTACTCTTACTTCCTTTAACTCTTCTTGAACTTTTAGTCTTACTTCCTTTAACTCTTCTTTCAGTCTTTCTTGCTCAATTTCTATTGTTCTCGAATCTTCGATCAATTTCTCTTCACCTGCCTTAATTTCTTCGTTCATTTCATCCTTGCCTGCTTTAATTTCTTCCTTCATTTCTTCCTGGCTTGCCTTTATTTCTTTAAGCATTTCCATCAAAATGTTCATCTGCTCCTCCATTTCTGACTTCTTATTATTGGTATAAATCCTTACTCCTGACACCAATTGTTACGTAATTTACAATATCACGTATTTTGCTCTCAATACCTTTATTAAATTAATTCGTACACAACAACGATTCAATAACTATTTCGATAACAGCAACTCAATAGCTATTTCGCTTTTTAGTCGCTTTTCTTCACTTCGAACTTACCTCTGTGACTCTCTTTTATCAAAAACTGTCAAACTGTCCAACGCTGTTCCTTATATAGTATTATGGACGTTTCTCGGTGATTCTCGAAACATCCAGCAACTCTCGAACCTTCTGGAACGAGTCATAGGTAACTTTCATTCAACTTTCGCAGTCGGCGAATGTCAATGTCATTTGAAATGACACGTCCGTCACAATATATATTATTGTATTCGTATGTATGTATTGTAGGGTGGTAAACAAGTTTCGTCGATGAGACATTATTAGCAATAACGGTTACGGCTCTGTCGTAATGAACCTCATTCGAAGAATTTCTTCAACTCTTCTATTTCCTAATTTCCGCTAATTTCTTATTTCTCTGCGTCAGAGCCACGGAAAACTTTTCTTGCGACCAATGCACAGTACCTTAGTTACCAAGCTACGCTTCCCCTCGAAAATCGTGAAACGTTTGCACAAATTGGTTCGAACTGAATTAAAGGTTTTTATACGACTTCCTTTCAGAAATCGCCTATTAGATTACAGTGCCGATCAATAAATAACTCGGTGGCAGTAGTCCAGACGGATTTCACATAAATCAACTAAACGGTCGGTCGGGTTGTTGGTCGGTGCTTTGTTCCGACAATTTAATATTCCTAGTGTCCTCGACAACGAGTAAAAGCACTTCAAATAATTTCATAGCGCAATCCGGAAAGTTGACTTTTGCTCGTTTTAATTAGAAAAATACACAAAGCTGATTCTTTAATCGAATAGTAATTACATTATCATCGAACCAACCTTTTACTGTTCAAGGATTTTAATTTTTAAATGTGTTGTCAAAAACTGTTACATACCTCATTAGCATAAAATCAGACCGATCCCTATTTTTGATATCTACAGTAGTATGTATTACAAAAGCAAATATGTGAACAGTGTTGATTGGCTTTCACCTAGACAGCGCGGGTGTTATATTTTTTCTTGGAATTAAAATCTTTTATATCTTTTGCGCTCTACCACATTTAAAACATTTCGACCAAATTTGTATTCGATTTCCGACTACCATTATTCTGATATTCAAAAACCCTTTTGAGTGTTTCATTCTCTTCAGGTAAGTAGTTAGTGTTAGTAGACTGACAGTCCTTACGGCTCATACATTAGTGTAAGAGTAGGAAAAAAAACTTTTGGGTGTTTCATCCTCACCAATATTGGTGGGCGGGCTATACTCTTGTGCAAAGTCAGAGGGGTAGGGCGGAAGGCCCTCTTCAGCCTCCTTTAGGAATAGTGGGAATGGGTGGGTGATGATTGGGGGAAGAAGTATGAGACGGACGAAATGAAGACAGATGTGAAAGACTCCCTGTGGAAAATTACTCTCCCAGCATTTGCCTAAATGATCTAAGAAAACCACAGAAAAACTTGTACCAGAGTAACCGGCCCCGGAATCGAACCGGTGACCTCCCGAATGCTAAGCAATGATCTAGGCCACTAGACCATGCATGCCGCTCGGTGTAAGAATAGGACGGAAAGTGCTTCCTTCTATAATGACAATGATAATGGTTGGGTGATGGTTTGAGAAGGAATGATACGGTTCTAGATGACCAGATAAAGTAACATTAGACCATGGCGTTCACTGGTTCGATACCCTATTTTGACAACCATGTATTAATACACAACTCCTGTAATTATTTTATTTCATATTTTAATTTTGATACTTGAGATATTCAATGCCAAAATGAAGATTTCATGCGACAAGACTAAAATACATGAAGACAATATTAATAGTAAGATTGAAATTTTAATTGTTTTTTGATAAAACGAATAATATTTAACAATGTGGCAGAAATAGGATTGCAATGGAAACATATTATGATAGACTGTGAAAGCCAAACTCTAAAAGAGAGGTACCTATGTTTGAAACTTCCAAAACGACGAACTTTAAGATAAATGGTTGAAAGACTTCATAATAGGATGTGAACAAGGACAAATTATGATGAAGTTTCTATTACAATGAAATTTTTTTTTTTTTAAATGAAAAGTGTGTTGACGTCGTCATTAAATTAAATAAAGTTTGATCAGCGAAAAGTAGGTACGTCAACAATGTCAGGGAATGATGTTTTCCTGTGTTAACATCCTCCGGTAGTCTTTTTTCATTACTTTTGGTTACCTTTCGTTCAACCAAAAATTAAATAGGATCATAAATAATAAGACGTCAGACTGAATTAATGGTTTAAAGGTTATACAGTAGATTATGTAGAATTTCTATTAAAGATTAATTTAAACTAAAATGGAAAATCAACTCGAAGGATTCATGCGAATGAAACCAATTCTACGGATTTTTCGTTATAAGGGGGTCCATGATAAATTACTCGCTTTATAAGTATATGCTAAATAATTAAGGTCATTTCATATCATTTAATAATTAGAGCGCTTTTGGCTGTATAAGTTTCTTTTTTTAAATTTGTCGTCTTCGACTAGATTTCACGTTAAACTGGCTGCATCGTCAATTTAGAAAATGGAATCCAAGCCGGAAATCCGGCAGAAATTCTTGCTCAGGAGAATACCAACAACGTAAAACTTGAAATTGAGAACAATAGGCGTATTACGTGAGAACAACTAGCAGAAACTTTCAGAGCGAGGACTGGGTGTAAATATGTCTGTAATCAGGGGATTCCAGGGGCAATGTATTCACGGAAATTTTAAAAAGTCGGTGTAATAGTATGGTCTGGATTTTAAAACATTTTAGGAATTTTTAAATTTACATTTTGGAGTTGGAGGTAGCAGTGATGATGGCGAGAGTGAGCTACTTCACATAATTCAAATTATGCATTTTTTTTTACTTTACTTTAGATATTATCTAAACAAACTAGGAAATTATTTCTAACACAATCACAAGCAACAATACGTCTACAATATCACACCCCCATATTTTAAAGTTTACATTAGCTTTAATCATATCTAAACTAAACTTAATTATTTTACCGTTTTATCAACCTATGTTGGGTTTATCCCCGTAAACTAGAGAATTATGTGATAATTATATTTGTTGTTGCTGTAAATCTGGACCCCTTCAATTCACCAATTCACGAGGTAAGCTTTTTGATTAACTTCGAGAAATATCGTAATCCCAGGATTACATGAAAAAACGGGATTATGTTCCCTGGTTAGCCACGTAAATGGTTAAAAATAGCAAGGAATTGGGGCGATAATCTTTAGGAAGAATTTAAGCCTTCAGACGAGATGAGAATAAAATACATATTGCCTATAAATATAAAGCTTGAAAATGCTTACTAAGCATGATTAAGAAGATATCCCAATGTATATAATTATTTAAATTGTAAACTGGTCACCGTGCAAAGTTTTGCAAAATGTCAAGGAAACCAAGCGAGCATTCTGCAAACGCTGAAGAGGTGGCACTGTTGACGACAGATGAAACGACGTGTGCTTTTCCAACAGATGTGTCCAATCACTACGTCTGGTGTCTTGATAGGATGCACATCACACATGTGTAAAGATATCAAGATGTTTACCAAGGTCGATCAGAGTGAGCGTAGGCAGCTGAACTTAGCATGCAATCTGCGAGCGGACATACTTGGAAAAGGCAACGTATCAGTCGAAACCAGTCTCCAAGGCAAGTTGAAGAAGCTGAATTTTGAAGAAACTTTGCTCGTGCCTGACCTGAGGATGAATCTTGCGTCGGTTGGGAAGATAACAGATAAGAATCATCATGTTACCTTCAAACAAACGAAAGCAGAAGCCATCAATCCAAGGAAGTGAGAAGTGATACATGTTGCAAAGCGGCGCAACGGGCTGTATTATTTTGAAGATATGAACATTCCAGAATGCAATAGGGCCGATGAAGTTGAAGAAGTTGGAACAGGACGAAAGATGAAGTCCCTGGAGGATTTGCATGTACGCTTGGGGCATCTGAACATCCAAGATTTGCGAGAAGCTCTCAAGTCGGGATCGATTGCAGGTGTCGACCTTAAAGATGTTAACCTCAAGGAAGATTTTCAGTGCGAGATCTGTCTGCAAGGCAAGATGTGCAGGACTCCTTTTCCGATGGCTTCAGCAAGAGTTTCTGCCCTAGGTGATTTAGTTCACTCCGACGTGTGTGGCAAGATGAGGGTGGAATCACTAGGGAAAAAACTTTACTTTGTCACTTTCATTAAAGATTCATCTGGTTGGTGTGAAGTTCGATTCATGCGCGAGAAGAGTCAAGTGCTGAGCGAATTTGTGAAGTATAGAGCTTTAGTCGCCACCCAGCATCAACTGCAGATTATGTGTCTTCAGTCGGACAATGGACGTGAATACGTGAACAAGAACTTCGACGTTTATCTAGAGAAACACGAAACTGCGAGGCGTTTGACAGTGCCATATACTCCCCAGCAGAACAGTGTAGCCTAGAGGAGAAACAGAACACTAGTTGAGATGGCCAGGTGTCTACTGTTCCAGTCTGGTTTACCACCTAGCTTCTGGGCTGAAGCCATCAATACGGCGAACTTCATTCGCAATCGATCTCCTACGAGTAAACTGCAAGGCAAGACACCTAATGAAGTATGGAATGAATCAATTCCAGATGTGTCGAACTTTCAGAAATTCGGGAGCGAAGTTTATATCAAGGATCTCACTCCAGGAAAGGGGAAATTCGATTCAAAATCGAAAAGAGGTGTGTTTGTGGGTTACAGTGCTGAATCGAAGGCGTATAAAGTTTGGCTACCTGAAGAGAGGAGTAGAATTATCTAGAGATGTGAAGTTCACGGACAAATTCTACTACAAACGAGGTAGCGAACCTGAAGAACTCTTGTCAGCTGACGAGGCAGGTTCCACGAAAATCGACTCGGTTGAAGACACGTCGAATGCAGAAGTTGAACTAAATCTAATACCCAATTCAAAATCTGGTGGGGAAATTGAAGATGATGATAGTCTGAGGGAAAACTAGGAGGATGTTTCATCTGAAGATGAAGTTGAGGAAACAGACTCGGATCAAGATGTAAATCACGAGCTCTCGTCACATGAAATTCAAGCAACTTTGAAGAGGGGACGTGGAAGACCAAGGTTGTGAAGAACTAGTAAACCCGGAAGACATCGGAAGATCTTTGCTGCTGCAAATTGTGCAGAGGAGCCTGTGTTTCATTTCGCGTTCATGTCAGAGATTGCAATAGTTCAAGCTCTTGAGAGTTAACATTCGGAAGAGTGGATCAAGGCTATGGCAGATAAAGTCAGGTTTATCCTGGTGAAGGATACCTGGGATCTGGTACAGAGGCCGGAAAAATCTTCAGTAGTTGGCAGCAGGTTCATCTTGCGGAACAAGTGCGGAGCTAACGGTGTCTTAGAAAAACGTAAATTCAGTATCGTTGCGAAGGGATATACCCAGGAGTATGGTAAGGACGAGACATTTGCTTCGGTCGCTCGCCTCGGGTCTATTCGCACAGCGATTGCTCTGGCTGCTCAAGAAGGTATGCATATTCGTCAATACGAAGTGGCAACGGCATATCTTAATGGTGATTTAGAAGAAGAAGTTTTCATGGAAGTGCCAGATCAACTGAGCGAAGTTCTAAAATTCATAGTCAAGCAGAAGCAATATGACGAGCAATGCATAGAGAAGGCCAAAGCGATGTTAGCTGAACTTTCCAAAGGCGACAAGGTATGCTATATGAAAGAGGCTTTGTATGGTCCGAAGCAGGCTGGTCGAGCATGGAATAAGGAATCTGACGATGAACTACGAAAGTTTGGAGCGAAACCAACTAGGAGTGATCCCTGCGTGTATTTGCGACGCCAGAAGGAGGAATTGATGGTGATCGTCATCTGCGTCGATGACATCATGGTAATGTCCCGAGATCTGAAAGAAATTCATCGGTTCATATCTGAATTATCAAGTGTTGAAGATCATGGAACTTGGCGAAGCTAAACACATCAACGATCAAGAACTGAGAGTTTGTCTCGAGGGGGAGTATTAAGTAATCACGATGGAACTCATGAGCCCAGCAAATATCTTTTCAAATTGATGACATGTTCGGTTCTATTGTTATTTGTCAATTGTCAAGTCTAGTTAGGGTTCAATATTTGTATCAGTCAGTCTCTTGTCAATAAATATTGTGTTCGGATCTTGGCTATTTTATTGAACAGGATTAACCAAATGTATACATTTCGACTACGAAGTAGTCATTTTCAATGTTACATGTTGAACAAAAATTAAGAAAAGATTATGCCTTATATATATATCTCTAAAAACTACATGTAACTTATTGAAGACTATCGAAAATGGGGTTGTTAGTGAAGGGTAAATCCCAATTCATCAGGAAATTTCTGTATTTATGAATGTAAATACACTCATAAACTTTTAGGTCGGTGTAATTGTGACAAGCTTTTAATAATTCGATTTTATGGTCTATAGCATATCCCGTGTTTAAGGCATGGTATGCGACTGCTGATTTTTCCGCATTATTCTTTTTTAATCGTACAAATGTTCTTTTAAACGTATCAATAGATTTCTCTTGGTTAAGCCAATGTAAACTCTGTCACACTCTAAACAATTAATTTTATATATACCTGACATTGAAGTTTTATTATCTCTATCTTTTGGATTTCCAATGACATTATATAATTTTAATTTTTGGTTACTAAAAACTGGTTCTATTTCTAATTTTCTACATGTCTATTAAATTCAGTATGATAACTGAATTTATGTCTTATTTTGTCCTCTTTTGTTTTTTCTAAGGTTGTGTTTTCTTTTAAAAATTTTTGTTCTTGTTGTTTTGAAAAGATTCTGTTAATTTCATTTATTTTAAAGTTATGTTGAAGTGTCGTGTTGTTAATATTGTGACGGACGTGTCATTTTAAATGATATTGACATTCGCCTACTGCGAAAGTTGAATGAAAGTTACCTATGACGCGTTCCAGAAGGTTCTAAAGTTGCTAGATGTTTCGAGAATCACCGAGAAACGTCCATAATACAATATATGAGGAACAGCGTTGGACAGTTTGACAGTTTTTGATAGAAGAGAGTGACAGAGATAAGTTCGAAGTGAAGAAAGGCGATTAAAAAGCGAAATAGCTATTGAGTTGTTGTTATTATCGAAATAGTAATTGAATCGTTGTTGTGTACGAATTAATTTAATAAAGGTATTGAGAGCAAAATACGTGATATTGTAAATTACGTAACAATTGGTGTCAGGAGTAAGGATTTATACCAATAACAGGAAGTCAAAAATGGAGGAGCAGATGAAAATTTTGATGGAAATGCTTAAAGAAATAGCAAGCCAGGAAGAAATGAAGGCAGGTCAGGAAGGAATGAAGGCAAGCCATGAAGAAATGAAGGCAGGCCAGAAAGAAATGAAAGAAGAAATGAAGGCAGGCCAGGAAGAAATGAAGGCAGGCCAGGAAGAAATGAAGGTAAGCCAGGAAGAAATGAAGGCAGGCCAGAAAGAAATGAAAGAAGAAATGAAGGCAGGCCAGGAAGAAATGAAAGAAGAAATGAAGGCAGGCCAGGAAGAAATGAAGGAAGAAATTAAAGCAGG
Source organism: Agrilus mali (assembly GCA_029378335.1). Taxonomy (NCBI): domain Eukaryota; kingdom Metazoa; phylum Arthropoda; class Insecta; order Coleoptera; family Buprestidae; genus Agrilus; species Agrilus mali. The sequence continues at coordinate 13,625,263 of CM055655.1, read as the reverse complement.
CAAGGATGAAATGAAGGAAGAAATTAAGGCAGGTCAACAGAAATTGATCGAAGATTTGAGAACAATAAAAATTGAGCAAGAAGGACTAAAAGAAGAGTTAAAAAAAGTAAGACTAAAAGTTCAAGAAGAGTTAAAGGAAGTAAGAGTAGTAGTTCAAAAAGAGTTGAAGGAAGTGAGAGTAGAAGTTCAAGAAAAGTTAAAGCAAGTAAGAGTAGAAGTTCAGGAATAGTTAAAAGAAGTTCAAGAAGAGTTAAAGGAAGTAAAAGTAGAAGTTCAATAAGAGTTAAAGGAAGTAAAAGCAGAAGTTCAAGAAGAGTTGTAGGTCGTGCACAAAAAGTTTCAAAAAGAATTAGACGAAATGAAGGCCAATCTGAACGTTCAAGAATACCCAATACCAAAGAAAACCGAAGAAGGAAGTGTAAGAATGTCGAAAATAAAACCACCAACATTTGATGGGAAGATCTCTTGGTCAGTCTATCTTAAACAATTCGACGCTGCTGCCAAGGCAAATGAGTGGAATGAAATGAAGAAAGCCACTGCCCTAATCATAGCGTTACGTGGGGAAGCTCTAGACGTTTTGCAAGGTATACCAGAAATGCAACAAAACCATTTTAAAATTCTGGTGGACCGATTGGAGATGCGCTACGGTGATAAACATCTACAACAAATGTATCAGGAGGCTCAGTTAAAAAGTCGATATCAACGTAGCACCGTAAGCCTTCAACAACTTGAAGCGGACGTCGAAAGGCTTGTGCGGTTAGGCTTATCCTAGTGCCCCTCAAGACTTTATAGACCAGCTGTCCACCCAAATGTTTGTTGATGGAGTGCGAGATGTCGAAATACACCTAGCCCTGCGCATGTCTCGACATAAAACTGAAGGTGAAGCTTTGTCGCACGCACTGGAATATAAAGCAGCCAAACAAGCATCTAAAGGACATGTTAGAGTTCGACAGGCTGGGTTCAAGTTGGATGACGACAGCAAGATATTTCGACAAGAACCTATAAAAATAGCTTTAGAAGTCATGTCTTCAAAACCGAAAGAAGAGATGAGTGAGCGCCCACGCTGTTGGACTTGCGACAAACCGGGGCATCTTTCACGCGATTGTGTCAAGAGGAAGCGAGAAGTTACATGTTGGAATTGTGGACGTAGGGGGCACTTGAGCAGCGGCTGTCCATCTGGAAGAAGACAGACGTCAGCCGCCGAAGAAAACAAGCAGGGAAACTAAGAATAACCGGTCTTACGGGGCGGAAGACGGCTTTGCGTCCCCAAGCCCCAATCATCATCTCCGTATCGAAAACAACCACTGGTAATTCACTTACTGTGGATGGTTTTGTGGACGGTTAGAAATTAAAACTGATAGTGGATACCGGCGCATTAAGACCGATAGTTAACACTCGAATAATCGGTAATTGGAGGATTCGACCGCTAACCATAAATGCTGTCTTAACAACTGCGACAGGGGAAACAACATCGTTTCATGGAGAATGCGAAGTGGTGATCGGTCTGATCAGCGAACACTACGAGTCGTCGTTGCTGAAGACCAAGTTTAACCTGGACACTCCGAAGCTGTTGTCCGAATAACAGTAGAGGACAATGTCCCTCATGAAATGACTGGAGTCATAGAGCAAGACAACGAAGAATTGAGAGAGAAAGCTATCCTCGTCGGAAGAACTGTAGTACAAACCGGCTCGACCGCGATTTCAATCAAAGTTCTCAATCTGAACGGCTTTGAACAAAAACTCACCAAAGGAACACCAATAGGGACATCAGAACCAGTCACTACCATTAATCATTTGGACCAAATTAGAGAACAAAGGGAAGAAAACGGGAAGCTGCCAGAAGCATTACAAGAATTAATCAACAAGGCAACTGAACATCTTACTGAAGAAGAAACTCGAAAGCTAGAACATCTAATTCAAAGTTATAAGAACGTCTTTGCTATTGATGACACCGATTACGGAAGAACCAATTTAGTATACCACCGAATCAACACAGGAAGTGCAAGACCAATCAAACAGCCCCCCAGACGAGTACCATGGGCCAAACGAGAAGAAGTCGATTCATTGATCAAAGACATGCGGGAGAAAGGGATAATAGAACCATCGAAAAGTCCATGGACCTCCCCTATCGTTTTGGTACGTTAGAAGGACGGATCAACGAGATTCTGTGTTGATTATCGACGATTGAACGAAGTAACACATAAAGACAGCTATCCTCTGCCACGAATCGACGACACGTTAGATTGTCTGTCGAGCGAAATTAAATGGTTCTCCACGTTGGACCTAAAGAGCGGATATTGGCAAGTCGAAGTGCATCCTGATGACAAAGAAAAGACTGCGTTTACTACTTGGAACGGTCTCTGGTAATTCAATGTAATGCCTTTCGGTCTAGCACCAGCTACCTTTGAAAGATTAATGGAGACCATTTTATAAGGACTGAATTGGGAAATCTGCTTGGTCTATTTGGATGACGTCATTGTGTTTGGGCGAACGTTTGAAGACCATCTCGCTAATCTAAGCAGAGTACTTCAGAAATTCACAGCGGCAAAGCTAAAATGAAGTCCCAAAAGATGTGCGTTGTTTAGAAGTGAAGTTAAATACCTAGGTCATGTCATATCAAGTAAAGGCGTTGGTACAGATCCCCCCGAGGTAGTTCGCAACTGGCAGCAACCAACGAATCAGCACGAATTGAGGAGTTTCTTAGGATTGTGTTCGTACTACAGAAGATTCGTGAAGAGTTTTGCGGATGTGACTCGCCCCTTGCACAGACTTACCGAGAATGGAGTGCCTTTTGATTGGACGAACACCAGTCAAGAAGCTTTCCAAGTTCTGAAAAATAAGTTGTCTAACACTCCGATTTTGACTTATCCCGAATTTGGAAAACCATTCATTGTCGACACTGATGCGTGCAATGTGGGTATTGGAGGGGTTCTGTCCCAAGTTTAAGACGGTAAAGAAAGAGTAATCGCATATTTTAGCAAGACACTGTCAAAGCCCGAGAAGAACAATTGTGTGACCCGCCGAGAACTATTGGCCGCGGTAAAAACTATAGAACATTTCCACAAATATGTATATGGGCGAGAATTCCTGCTGAGAACTGACCACTCTTCTCTAAAATGGTTGCTGCAATTCCGAAACCCTGAAGGACAGGTGGCCAGATGGTTACAGCGTTTACAAGAGTACATTTTAAAAATTGAACATCGGCCAGGAAAACACCATGGTAATGCCGACGCCTTATCAAGACGACCATGCCTACGGAATTGCAAACATTGTTCTTCTGTGGAACGAAAAGAAGGGTTAGAACAAATTCCATGCCTACATACCACCGTGGAGAGACAAGAAAATTGGAAAGACACAGTGTTGATTGAAGAACAACGAACCGATGATGACCTAGGACCCAACATGAAATGGAAGGAGACAGAAGAATTTTCGACCAACGTGGACGGATGTAAGCCCCCTGAGTACTACGACGAAATGTTATTGGGCCCAATGAGGGTTCCTTAAAACTCGAGAAATCCTTGGGAAAAATCCGGACGGGACCAAGAAACGACTACAAGTTGTGTTGCCCAAGAAAAAGACGAAAGAAGTAATAAAAGGGGCTGCATGCTGGGGCTGGAGGTGGACAATTTTGGGGTGAAGAAGACATTAGAGAAAATACGTGAACGGTATTACTGGGTGAACGCTAAATTAGGGTGTGGAAGGGGTGGTGTAGAAAATGCGAAATATGTGCTTCCAACAAAAGGGCCGAGAACCAGGACACGAGGACAGATGCACTAGTATAACGTCGGAGCGCCATTCGAAAGAATAGCCATGGATATCGCTGGTCCCTTTCCACGAACTGAAGATGGCAACCGCTACATCCTTGTTGTAATGGATTTCTTCAGCAAGTGGCCCGAAGCCTATGCAATCCCCAACCAGGATGCAACCACCGTGGCGGAGGCAATAATAAACAACTGGATCAGCCGATATGGAGTTCCCATGGAGATTTACACTGACCAGGGTCGAAATTTTGAATCAGAAATATTCCAACGAGTGTGTGAATGGATGGGAATAAGAAAAACTAGAACGACTCCGTTGTATCCTCGGTCTGATTAAATGCGACTACAGAAAACAACCTGAGGATGTTCGTGGACGATCATCAGACCGACTGGGATCGCCACATTCCCTTATTTCTTCTGGCCTATAGTACATCCATACACGAGACTACCGGACAGACCCCTTGCTGTGTGCTATTCGGGAGAGAACTGAGACTACCTGCTGATCTGATGTTTGGTCGACCTGAAGATTCTTCGCTGTCCAGGGATGATTATGTGACTAAACTACGCGAACGGCTATACACCATTCATAAAGCCGTCGGCACAAGAATGAAGTTCGAAAGTGACCGAATGAAGACCCGCTACGACCAGCGAGCAAATTCCGCTGGATTCAGGGAGAGCGATCGTGTATGGCTCTATAACCCAGGTCGCAAAAAAGGAAGGTGCCCTAAATTACAACGGAATTGGGAGGGCCCGTACAAAGTGATGACCCGGATAAACGATGTCGTCTACAGGATACAACGAGGCCCCAAATTGGAGATGAAAATTGTACACCTCGACCGGTTGGTGTATGGGGACATTGGAAGAAACTGATCGGGACGATCAGTGCTAGAGGGGGGCAGTGTGACGGACGTGTCATTTCAAATGACATTGACATTCGCCGACTGCGAAAGTTGAATGAAAGTTACCTATGACGCGTTCCAGAAGGTTTCGAGAGTTGCTATATGTTTCGAGAATCGCCGAGAAATGTCCATAATACTATATAAGGAACAGCGTTGGACAGTTTGACAGTTTTTGATAGAAGAGAGTCACAGAGATAAGTTCGAAGTGAAGAAAAGCGATTAAAAAGCGAAATAGCTATTGAGTTGTTGTTATTATCGAAATGGTTATTGAATCGTTGTTGTGTACGAATTAATTTATTAAAAGTGTTGAGAGAAAAATACGTGATATTGTAAATTACGTTACAATATAAGTTTTTGTTTTTGAAATTTTCTTCGCTCATAGAGATATTGAGTAATCTAAAAATTAGGGTATTGAAAGCTGCTAGTTTATGTCTTTTATCTGTGTAGGAACTATTCAAAAGATATCTATTTGTGTGAGTAGTTTCTCTAAATATACTAAGGGATAGTTTGTTGTTAGTTCTAGTTATTTTTAAATCTAAAAAAGGAAGTGACATCTCGGATTCTTTTTCATATGTGAATTTAATAGACCCATAAAATGAATGTATTGTTACGTAATTCACAATTATCACGTAATTTTCTCTCAACACTTTTTATTAAATTAACTCCAACACAACAACGATACGATAGCTTTTTCAATAACAACAACAACTCTATAACTATTTCGCTCGTCAATCGATTTATCTTCTCTTCTCGCTTATATCTGTCGCTCTCTTCTATCAAATACTATCAAGACTACTGTCAAACTGTCCAACGCTGTTCCTTATATAGTATTATGGACGTTTCTAGGCAACTCTCGAAACGTCCAGCAACTCTCGGACTTTCTGGAACGCGTCATAGGTTACTTCCACACAATTTTCGCAGTCGGCGCTTGTCAACGTCAGAATGACACATCTGTCACACTGCCCCCCCTCTAGCGCTGATCGTCCCGATCAGTTTCTTCCACTGTGTATGGAGCCAACCGGTCGAGGTGTACAACTTTCATCTTCGATTTGGGGCTTCGTTGTATCCTGTAGACGACATCGTTTATCCGGGTAACCACTTTGTACGGGCCCTCCCAATTCCGTTGTAATTTAGGGCACCTTCCTTTCTTGCGAACTGGGTTATAGAGCCATACACGATCGCCCTCCCTGAATCCAGTGGAATTCGCTCGCTGATCGTAGCGGGTCTTCATCCGGTCACTTTCGAATTTAATTCTTGTTCTGACGGCTTTATGGATGGTGTTAAGCCGCTCGCGTAGTTTAGACACATAATCGTCCGTGGACATCGAAGAATCTTCAGGTCGACCAAACATTAGATCAGCAGGTAGTCTCAGTTCTTTCCCGAATAGCACGCAGGAGGGTGTCTGTCCGGTGGTCTCGTGTATGGATGTCCTGTAGGCCAGAAGGAATAAGGGAATGTGGCGATCCCAGTCGGTCTGATGATCGTTCACGAACATCCTCAGGTTGTTTTCCATAGTCGCATTAAATCGCTCTACCATGCCATCAGACCGAGGATGCAACGGAGTCGTTCTAGTTTTTCTTATTCCCATCAATTCACACACTCGTTGGAATATTTCTGATTCAAAATTTCGGCCCTGGTCAGTATGAATTTCCATAGGAACTCCAGTTGTTTATTATTGCCTCCGCCACGGTGGTTGCATCCTGGTTGGAGATTGCATAGGCTTCCGGCCACTTGCTGAAGTAATCCATCACAACGAGGATGTAGCGGTTGCTATCTTCAGTTCGGGGAAAGGGACCAGCGATATCCATGGCTATTCTTTCGAATGGCGCTCCAACGTTATACTGGTGCATTTTTCCTCGTGTTCTGGTTCTCGGACCTTTGTTAGAAGCACATACTTCGCATCTTCTACACCAGTCTTCCACATCCAATCTAGCATTCACCCAGTAATACCGTTCACGTAGTTTCTCTAAGGTCCTCTTCACACCAAAATGTCCACCTCCAGTCCCAGCATGCAGCTCTTTTATTACTTCTTTCGTCTTTTTCTTGGGCAATACAACTTGTAATCGCTTCTTGGTCCCGTCCGGACTTTCCCAGATTCTTTTAAGGACTCCATTCTCGAGCTTTAAGGAATCCCATTGGGCCCAATAACATTTCGTCGTAGAACTCAGTGAGCTTACGTCTGCCCATGTTGGTCGAGATTCTCCCGTCTCCTTCCATTTCATAATGGGTCCTAGGTCATCATCGGTTCGCTGTTCCTCAATCAGCACTGCGTCTTCCCAATTCTCTTGTCTGTCTACGGTGGTATGTAGGCAAAGAACTTGTTCTACCTCTTCTTTTCGTTCCACCGAAGAACAATGCTTGCTATTCCGTGGGCATAATCGTCTTGATAGGGCTTTAGCATTACCATGGTGTTTTCCTGGCCGATGCTCAATTTTGACATTATATTCCGGTTTGCTTCTTTCGGCGGTTGGCGTCTGTATTCTTCCAGATGGACATCCGCACCTCAGGTGCCCAGTACGTCTGCACTTCCAACATGTAATTGCTCGTTTCCTTTTGTTACAATCGCGTGAAATATGCCCATATTTGTCGCAAGTCCAACATTTGAAATTGTATTCTTGTTTACTTCCTTCGGTAGCTGACGTATGTCTTCTTCCAGAGTGACAGCCGCTACTCAAGTGTCCTGTACGTCCGCAATTCCAACATGTAACTTCTCGCTTCCTCTTGACACAATCGCGCGAAAGATGCCCCTGTTTGTCGCAAGTCCAACAGCGTGGGCGCTCACTCATCTCTTCTTTCGGTTTTGAAGACATGACTTCTTTCGCTATTTTTACCATTTCTTGCCGAAAAATTTCGCCATCTTCTTCAAAATTCAACCCAGCCTGCCGGATTCTAACATGTCCTTTGGATGCTTGTTTGGCTGCTTCATATTCCAGTGCGTGCGACAAAGCTTCGCCTGCAGTTATATGTCGAGACATGCGAAGGGCTTGCTGTATTTCGACATCTCGTACTCCATCGACAAACATTTGGGTGGATAGCTGGTCTGTAAAGTCTTGAGGGGCACTAGGATAAGCCAACCGCACAAGCCTTTCGACGTCCGCTTCGAATTGTTGAAGGCTTTCACTGCTACGTTGATATCGACTTTTTAATTGAGCCTGATACATTTGTTGTAGATGTTTATCACCGTAGCGCATCTCCAATCGGTCCACCAGAATTTTAAAATCGTTTTGTTGCATTTCTGGTATACCTTGTAGAACGTCGAGAGCTTCCCCACGTAGCGCTATGATCAGGGCAGTGGCTTTTTCCATTTCATTCCATTCATTTGCTTTGGCAGCAGCGTCGAATTGTTTGAGATAGACTGACCAAGAGATCTTCCCATCAAATGTTGGTGGTTTTATTCTCGACATTCTGACACTTCCTTCTTCGCTTTTGTTTAGTTTTGGGTACTCTTGAACGTTCAAATTGGCCTTCATTTCGTCTAATTCCTTTTGAAACTTTTTGTGCACAGCATTTAACTCCTCTTGAACTTCTGCTCTTACTTCCTTTATCTCTTCTTGAACTCCTTGGACTTCTACCCTTACTTCCTTTAATTCTTCTTGAACTTCTTCTCTTACTTCCTTTAATTCTTCATGCACTTCTACTTTTACTTCCTTTATCTGTTCTCTCAATCCTTCTTGTACTTTCTCCAATTTTTGTTTCATTTCTTCTTGACCTTTGTTTATATCTGATTTCATTTCTGCCATCATTTCTTCCTGGCTTGCATTCATTTCATCTTTGCCTGCTTTAATTTCTTCCTTCATTTCTTCCTGGCCTGCCTTCATTTCCACCTTCATTTCTTCCTGACCTGCTTTCATTTCCACCTTCATTTCTTCCTGACTTGCCTTCATTTCATCCTGACTTGCCTTCATTTCTTCCTGACTTGCCTTCATTTGTTTAAGCATTTCCATCAAAAATTTCATCTGCTCCTCCATTTTCGCTGCTTGACTTCTTGTTACTGGCATAAATCCCACTCCTGACACCAATTGTTACGTAATTCACAATTATCACGTAATTTTCTCTCAACACTTTTTATTAAATTAACTCCAACACAACAACGATACGATAGCTATTTCAATAACAACAACAACTCTATAACTATTTCGCTCGTCAATCGATTTATCTTCTCTTCTCGCTTATATCTGTCGCTCTCTTCTATCAAATACTATCAAGACTACTGTCAAACTGTCCAACGCTGTTCCTTATATAGTATTATGGACGTTTCTAGGCAACTCTCGAAACGTCCAGCAACTCTCGGACTTTCTGGAACGCGTCATAGGTTACTTCCACACAATTTTCGCAGTCGGCGCTTGTCAACGTCAGAATGACACATCTGTCACACTATGTTGGTTTTACATTTTGTAATATCAACATTTTTATTCTATCTATTGCGAATACATCGTCCATATATCGGGTCCAAAATTTTGGAAAATATTTATAATATAGGTATAATATCTTTAATTTAATTTTATAAAAACCTAAAATTAAATTGGCTAAAAAAGGAGAAAAAGGATTTCCCATTGGTGTGCCTTTAACCTATTTATAGATATTGTTTCTAAACTGGAATACATTTTGTGACATACAAATTTCGGTTAAGATTAACAATTCTTTAATTTTTAAATCAGTTAGCCAGATTTAAAAAATGGAAGGTTTCTAATAAAGGTACATTCGGGAATAATGAATCTACGTCAAAGGAAATAAGTTTGTCACTTTCTTTTAGGGTAACATTTTTCACTTTTTCAACTAATTCGATATTATTTTTGAAAGACAAATTTTCTGGTTTGGGAAGGGATTGATATTTATTACTTAACCATTTCGCTAAATTATAGGTGGGAGCGTTGATATTTGAAGCTATAGGTCTATAACTGTTATCTTTTTTGTGGATTTTTGGTAATGCGTATAATTTGGGTATAGTTTGAGCTAATTTGCCAATTTTTCATATGTTTTTAAAACTTCATCTACATCTCTATTCAATTTTTGAGAATTTGTGTTGTGAGGCTCGTATGGGCCTTTTTTTATTAACTCTAACATACAATTTTCATAATCTGATTTTTCGACAATACAAACAGCATTTCCTTTATCTGATTTAAGATAGAAACAATATTTGTCCTTTAAACTATTAATGGTCTCTAATTCTTTTTTGTCAAGATTAACTGTTTTCTTTTTATTATTATTCTCAAATTTAATTTTTTGAAGAAATTGTTTACATTCAAGTGTAATTTGCGATTTATTGTTTTCTGATAAATTGAAAATACATTTTTCTATGCAATCTACAAACGGCAGTGTCTTGGGTGTTAGGCAATGTTTTAGACCTTTGTTTAATAATTTTAGTTCCTCAATAGTAGATGTTAGCTTACTTTTGTTGTAAACAATATTGATATCTGAACTATGATCTATATTACGTATATTAAAATTGGAGTGTGATTTTCCTTTAAGGGTTCTGAATTTTTTAAACAGTCTTTCTTCTTTTTCTGAGATTTTTTGAACAAAACTAATTCAATCTTTTTAAAAAAGGAAATTGAATGTGAATTATAGGCTAACAAAGATTGTTTGGCAAATTTTGAAAATAAATACCTTAATTCGGAATTTAAAAACTTGTAACGTTTTTTTTTTTCTACGAAAAATACCGTTACTAAAGTTTTACTTATTTCGATTCAGTTTGTCTTTGTCTTGGTTCAGTTTTATTGATTATTTCTTAATTTTGATCGACCTTCCGTCTTATCATCAAGGCTAACAACCTTCGCGCAGGACTACGCGTTCCATAAAAGCATCGTTGAAAAATTTTCCAGTCGGTGCTCGAGGTCTTTTTCCTCGATCCTTGGCACCGACGAGACGTGACGTGTGTGTGTGTGTGTGTCTATTTTTCCGGTCATGTTCTGTGCTTGGTTTTGCGTAGGAGTTTTTTTTTGTGATAATTTTAAATATTTTATTTAAATTCATTCAGATTAACTTTTTCTTTAAATTCATTTCACGTTTAATTCAAATTGCTTTAATATTAATTGATTAATAATAATTTTTTTGGTCAAAATTTTTTTTAACTACCTTCTATCTTGGTAATCTTTGGGGTCCTTGAGGCCATTTGTAATTTAAAACATTTAATTAACCATTCTCCCTTTTATATTATATTATTTTTTATAAATTTAAATTTTTTATGGTATCTGTGTCTATGTTGAGTGAGTGGAGTTGATGTGACGACAGACACCCCCAATCCTTCCTTTTCTAATTTTTCCTGTATAGGCTTCTTCAATGCCGACAATATTTTAACTTTTTTTGTTTAAGATAATTTCCATCTTGTTTGTTCTTAATATTTGTCAGCCCACCCACCGTATAGTTCAGGCTCCAGACTGACACTGAGGCTGGGAGTACAGGTCGGGGTGAAGATACCACCTTATTCTGCTTTCCCAGGCTAAGGGACCTTTTGTAATACTAATTACTTCGTTTGGCCGACAATTACCTGCAGGCGGCTCATTATACATTTATATATATATATATCTCTAGAAGTTGGTCCCACACAGACATTGGGAAGGTAGCCTGGTAGTTCCACTCCATATAGAAGTCCCCCCCGAAGACCCCGAAAACAGCCCTAGTCCCAACATTGACGTAGAGCATAATCTTTAGTGGGCTGCAACTGTAAGTGTTGTTGTTCTTTTTTCTGTAAAATATCTAAATATACTCTTCAAGCTGTGTTTTGTGTTTTTTTAATGAGAGCTTCGAGCCTTCTATCGCATCAGGATTTTTCTGGAACCACCGATACCCTACCCGGTGCTTAATAAAATTTTCTTTGATTTCATTGTTTTCTTTGTTTGACAAAGTGGCGCCCGAGCATATATTCTTTTTATTATTTCATAGTAATTTATTTTAAATTTGATTAATTCATTTTTTAATAACTAACTATTATTATTTTCGAAACACTAAGTAATAGTTTTGTTAAAAACTGTGGCTTGAAGTTGTTGAGCATCTTCTGGGAGTAATTCTTGTGAATAGGGATCTTGATGTGGATGAAATTTGGAAACAATTTTTCTTTCTTGCAGTCCAATAGAAACTTGATATCAGCTTTGATGTGGCACATCTTGGTTCTTAACTTTAGTAAACAATTTTTATTTTTATTTAATTTTATTTAATACTAATGTCTAATAACTATACTTATACTGTATTATTACAAAAAAGGGCTCTGCACGTTTAAAAATTAATAAATAAATAAATATCCATTATTAGGTACATAGGCTAGGTATGTATATTTTGTAACTTTTTCTGTGTTTTCTGCTTTATAAGTGAACCCTTTTTTTTTCTTCTTTTTCCATCGCTTAGTAGCCCAAACTCCATAAACCTCGACATACTGGCTTCAACTCCGACCCTTACTTTCTATAGGTTTTATCATCTGTTTCTAGGCCGGAAGATTCGTGGTTAAATAGTAATTCTACCACAGATAATGAGAAGATTTTAATAATATTAATTAGAAATATGTGATGATAATATTAACCCACCCCAGCTACGTGGAGAATTAAGAAAACGGAAGTGAATTTGAACTATTAGGATTAATAAAAACGGTTATCCGTTACACTACCCTAATTGCCTGTAATTTGCTGGACATTTTACTATACCCTCATTGATTCCATCGAATGTGTGCATTTTATCTGATTACCCCATTATTATTGATTAGTACTGATATTTACATAATTGTAAATTGGTCTAGTAATCGAACAGTGTCTGACGGTTTACAGTTTCCTCTATAATGTGTTTTCGTATGCCTAAATAGGTTTAATACATGCAAAAGTATTTGCCATTGTCTTTTGTGTACTTAAGTTCTTTGCTTTCTTCACAGAACGTCTAATTATATAAGAGCTTTATTGTAACATATTGTTATATCTACATCTCCCCTCACATAAGTAAAAAAAAACAAAAAGAATTAAAAAAACGCAAACATTTTATCAGTATATATTTAAAAAACATACTTCCCTTCCTTTTAATTATTTATTTTCCTGTATCTCCCTCCCCCTTTTCCCACCTCTCCTTTTTAAAAACTGCCTCAATAGGTCCAGACCACTACCATCCGCCTTTATTATCCTCCCAAGTTGCTCCTCCTCTTTCTTCCCTATTACTTCTTCTAATACATGCTCCATTGATTCACTCTTCTCTCCACATATTCTACACAATCTCTTACCTTCTTCCATCCAAAACTTATTTTCATTACATTCATTCCCCATTCTGAACCTAGCTATTATTTCTATATCTAATCCTTCTCTTAGGTACCCCGGGACCTCATCCCCTTGCCAATCTTCCCATGTAAATTTTTTCATTCCTTTCCCGTATCTTGATTCCCATATTTTTCTCAAATCCTCACCTCTTACTATTTCATTGCATCTTTTCCCCACCATCCTACTTACTTTCAATCCCTCTCCTCTCTATTCCTCCATTTGTTCTTTGTTTATTTTCATTTCTATTAGTGCTTTTTCCCTTTCCCCATCATATTTATTTTTTGTCCCTATCCCCAAAACTTTTTTCTTCCATAACTCTTTTCTTATGTCCCCTTCCGGTAATTCTCCCAATTTTTCCTCATATTTTACCGCCCTCATTCTTGAATCTTCTACCATTTTCCCACATTTTGTTTCCCTTCTTATAATGTAATCTGGCGTACTTCTTTCTAAGCCTAGAACCCATTTTATATACTTTTTATATATATTTTCCACTACTCTATACTCTTTCCATCCCCATATCTCTACTCCATAAAAAACTATACTTTTTAGTAATGTTTTAAACAGTACTATCCTTCTCTCCCAGTTATTTCTACACAGTTTCTTTCCTATTCCCCATATTCTCCCCAGCAATGCGTTCGCCTTAGCTACCTGATTATTTACGTGCTCCTCGTCCTTATTATTTTCTGTCATTATGTACCCCAAATATCTATATTTTTTAACTCTTTCAATCAGATTCCCCTTCCATCTCAATTCCTCTTTCTCTTTACTCTTCCTACCTCTTACTTCTCCAAAAACTGTTACTTTGGTTTTTTCCTCATTCAGCTGCAGATGTTTTTTCTCTAAATACTTTTCCAAACTTTTTGACATCTCCCTCATTGCCCCCCAACTTGTCGCTAATAACGCTATATCATCCGCGTACGCTATTGTCCATATCTTTTTTTTCCTATCACTATTCCCCCCTCATTTACTTTACTTATTGTTTCTTCTAAATCACTTATATATACATTAAATATCTGTGTACTTATCTTGCATCCCTGTTTAACCCCTTTTCCTATCCACATTTCCTTGCTCTCCCTTTTACCCACCCTTACAACCCCACTCGTTTTCCTATATAATTCCATTATTCTTACTATCAACTCCTCCTCTATCTTACTTTTCTTTAACATTCTCTCTATTTCTTTTCTATCTACTGAATCATATGCCATCTTTAAGTCTACTACCATCATGTATACCTTTTGTTTTTTCTCCGTATGCGATTCTATTGCATTCTTTAGAATGTATATGGCATCTATTGTTCCCCTTCCCTCCCTAAATCCAAATTGGGTTTTGTTTAATACCTTATTTTTATTCAATTGTTCTTTTAATCTATTCTTTATTATTTCCGTATGTATTTTGTAACCCGTGTCCATTAGTGTAATTCCTCTGTAATTTGTTGTGCTTTCTCTATTACCCTTTTTAAAAATTGGCACTATTACTCCACACTTCCATTCCCTTGGTATTTCATTCTTGTTCCATATACTCGTTACTATTTCGTGCATTTTTTTTTCAATTATTATTATTGTATAAATCCACGCCTCCCCCGGAATTCCATCCCTCCCTGTTGCTTTTTTTTTGACAATGCTCCAATTCCTGTTCTAATCTCCTCTATATCCACTTTCTCATACTCTTTCCCCCTTTTTTCCTCCCATTTTGTTTCACATTGTTTTACTATCCTTTCCTCTTTCCCTTCTAACATTTTTTTAAAATATTCATACCATTCATCCTCTGTAATGCTTTCACTCACCTTCCTCCCTTTCATTTTTCTGTTTTTATTCACTATTTTCCAAAATTCTTCCGTTCTTTTAGACGTCTGTAATTCTTTTACTATTTCGTTACTGTATTCTTCCTTACTTCTCTTAATCTGTTCCCTATACTCATGTTTCTTTTCTTTGAAAAAATCTTCATTACATTCATTCCTTCTCCATTTTCCTAGCGCTACCTTGTATTCTTTTTTTGTTTTCCAACATTCTTCATTCCACTATTTCTCATTATGTTCCCTTAATATAATCTTTTTTTTAACTAAACATTCATTCATCATCTCTTTCATCTCTTTCCAGTTTCTTACCCCTTCCACCATCTTACATATTCTTATTTTATATTCCTCTCTTGCTTCTTGCGACCAATCGTTTATCTCCTTGTATTCATTCTTCTCCTTATGTTCCTTCCACCCTTCTTCCTATTCAACTACTATAGGTAAGTGGTACGACCCTATTATCTCTTTTATTGTTAATTTATTAATTTCCCCCCATGCCCTTCCATTTACCAACGCATAATCAATAACTGATTTACCCTTCCCTATAAATGTATATTCTCCTGCCCTGTCCCCTTCGCATAACATATTTAGTGTACATAACCCGTTTCCCACACACCATTTTATAAACTTCTTCCCTTCCCCATCTATGTATTCATCCCTAGAATTTCTCTCCGTTTTTATTTCCTCGACTATCGCTCCATTTTCTCTACCTATTCTTATATTAAAGTCTCCTATTATTAATACATTAAAGTCTTTATAATTTTCCATCTGTTCTTCTATCTTTTCTAATTTCTTATTTTTTTCTTCATTCAAATATACAAATATTATCACCCATTTTCCCCTTTGTTTACTACCATCTACTATAATTACTCCCTTTTCTATTTCATTAACTTCAGCCTGTACTTCTTTTTTAATTCCCACTAACATTCCCCCCTTTGCTCTTCCCTTTTTCTTAAGCCTTTCCGCACTATAATTTTTCCAATTGTACCCCCCCCCCCGTCTAACTTACTCTCTAACCCTTCCATGTCTTTGTCCTCCACCCACGTCTCACTTAATAGCACCATTTCATAGTTTTTTATCTCCTCCCAAAACCATCTTTCCTTGTTCTTTAATCCCGCCACGTTCCATGCAATTGTCGACATCTTCTTCGTTCCACTTTCTAATTTAGGTCCATACTTTGTCCTCCAGTTCTTCTTATCTCCTGTCGAAACCCCATTTCTTTCTTCTTATCTTCCCTTTCTTCCAATTTTTCGGTTCCTTCGTTCCATACCCATACTTGATCTTCTATAAATACCTTCTTATATCCCGCTTTGATTTTAATATCTGCTTTCTTTCTTCTTTCTTCCCTTATTATTTCTTCTATTTTTTCTCTAATCCTTCTCTCTTCCTTTGTTAGATCCCAATTTATGAACACATTTGTGCCCTTAAGATTCCTACTGTTCCTTAATATATTCATCTTTTCTTCAAAATTTGCTACTTTTGCTCCAAACATCGCGTTCTTTATTTTCCATACTTTTAGTATTGTTGCCTGGACTCCTAATTTCTCTCTTATGTATTCTTCTATCTCCTTTTTCCATTCTCCTTCACCAAGTTCTAGCCCTTTTATGATGATGTTTGTTTTCCTTTCCTCTCTATTTATTCTTTCCATCTCTTTTTCCACCTCCTTTATTCTGTTCTCATACTTTTCCTGTTTTCCGTTCTCTCCCCTTTTTCCATGCACTCCTTCTTTTAATGTATCCATTTCAAAGTTTATTTCTTCTAATTTCTCCTTAGTTTTTTTTCTAATTCTGTTATTCTTTGTTTAATTACTTTATTTTTTTCCTGTATTTCTTTGAACTTTTGGTTTAAATTTCTCCATCTTTTTTCCTCTTCTTTATCTTTTTTTTCTTGATTTTCTATGTTTTCCTTCTATCTTAGCGAATTTTCTATTCTCATCTCCTCTAGGAACTTCATAATGTCGTCCATTTTATCTCTGCTCGCCGACCCACTGCTATTTTGTTTCCTGTTTTGGTTTTTTATTCCTTTTTCTTCTGTTTCGATTGTCGCTGCTTTTCTTTTCTTGCTTTCCTCTCCATTATCTTTTCTGTTGATCCAATTCGTTATCTCACTTCCTACTGAATTGCTTCTATTTCTATTGGCCAACTTTCATCCTTGTATTTTTAAACTTTACTTGATCTGACTTGTACTGCTTGGCATATATATAATAGATGTTATATGCGGCAAGGTACTGGTTTTAAGTCTATGTTTAAAAAAGGACATAAAAAGAGCTAATCTCACGGTATAAAAACTCCGAAAAAACTATCGGTAAAAGTTCCTATTGAACTGTATGTGAAAGAAAATGAAACTTTTGAAATTTGTAGCTCCTAGACGCGTGCACTTATACCGTTGAAACTTGCACAATTAAAGTGTAATTTTGGGACGAATACATGGTAAAAAACACATTATAATTGGCCTTGTTTTTCCCACTAAAATGTTAAAACAACCCGGAGCACGATTTTAATGCCTTTCTTCGTCAACAGACACTCAAATACTCAAGAACGTCTAATTAGTAACTACTAATTATAATCACCGGTGGTGCAGCAATGTTTACGTACCTATATGAATATATTTTCATCAGAAATTTCGCTAGTTATCGAAGTTTAAGCAGTTTCATCAATCCGAAATTCAACCAGTTAAAATGATAGTTGTAAACACGAAACTCTCTGGAGTTGTGGTTATTATTATTACAACTTTAAACTCCTCCGGTCATATGCAAGGCATGCACCGCATTTAATCTCTGATAACAGGGGCTTGTAATAAGTTTACCCGAAGCTCTTCTTTACACATAATGCTTAAAAGCAAACACGGATATGCTGCAGAATACCAACAAATCTTGTTATTTATGTGTCTCTTTGACCATTAAAGTTATGATGTGCCACAAAATATTCTTGTACAACCAATTTATCGTTTGATTTTGGCAGTAGTTCAACATAATATTATAAGTGACCAAAAATTGATGGGTCCTTTAACAAGAAACCATAACATTTACCTATTACAGAAATACTATTAATTCTTGCTACACTGAAAACAAAAGATACAACTTTCTTTTAGTTCTTGCTGATTGGGGTAAGGAGGACCAATGTTTCGATCAATTTTTGTTTTCTTAAGTAGGTACCTCGCGTGGTGATTATATTAGAACTGGGGGCAACTAATATTGCACGGACTATTAATAATTCCTTTTTGATGAAGCTTAATTTTCATGTGGGTTGATGCAGTGAAGATGTCATTACTTATGCACAACAGAAGCAGAGAGCCTTAAAGGAGAACTTTGGAGGTGCTCCTATAGTATTAATATTTTTTTAATGTATTGCAAAATAATTTTTCGCCAAAGTTCACTTATTCAGGTATACATTGTTCAAGAAACAATCGCTGCAAATGTCTTCCTGGATAGATAGATTAAAACTCCAAAACCCTTCTCTTTAATGAATTTTGTTTGTGTATAAAACCAAGCCAGACAAAATTTGGAAATACTAAATATTCTTCAACGATAAAGTGTATTTTATTATCTAAAGGACGCCCATTCATTATGTGAGTTAAAAATTAGGGGAATAGGTTCAGCTAAATCTTACCAAATCCTATTTAACAGAAGACGGTCATTAAAAATATCATTTTTAACCTTTTAAATGAAATATTGCCATAATTCCTCTCTTCTTTAATTAACACCCATTAAAGAGTACATTCCACGGGAAGGGTAGTTTTAGCGAATCTTACTAAATCTCACTAAAGAGTAAATTTTAAGTTGAGGCAAAGGGTTTCTACCAGCGGCGGCTCGTGGTCGAATACGAAGGGGGTTCACAAAGTTAATAACATGTAGGTAATATCAGAACATGAAGCGTATTTCACGATGTTGTAAATGCACCGCAGGCGAAGATTTTTGATATTTTTAGGAGAAACAAATACTTATGGCATTTAATAACACAATAAATAAAACCCTTACGTTTACTTATACAGGAAATCCATTCGTCTATGTTTTAAATTAGCAAAAACACTCAACAGGATTACCGGCAAAAATCAGACACGGAAAGCAAAATAATGCGTTTAATTTATTACACCCACACAACCACGAAGTTTTTTTATACTGTTCTACTTTAAACACACGTTTGAACTTTTTATTGTTTAGGTACACTCTTGTGTCAGCTGTAGTTTTGGGTAAGGTGGACCCCTTTTCTTTATTTCGAAACGATTTTGAAAATTATTTGAATTTTCTTTAATATATTTTATCGAACACGACTCCATCATTTACGTAATATTTTAATTAACACGTATTATGCAATAAATTGTGCGTCATTTACAATTAGTGGACTCTGAAATCTGAACATGCTTCTGAACATACTGGACATTTTCACCAGGTGGCAGGCTGGCAGGCTAACCGAAGTTGCAAAACCCTGGCAGAATGTCGGGTAGCCGTGCCGACGTAGCACGACATTAATCCGGCTGATTCCGGCTTCTCGTGCAGTGCACCTAAACGCTGTATGTTGAGTGTATTTTATCTTCCATTTCACGCGTCCGACTACCTCTCTCTCTAACACATGGACATCAAACGGAGTATCGCTAACGTGATATGTTCAGAATCAAAACTTGAACCAAAAAAGTTACGTGAAGTCGTCAACGACACAACAAAAATTTAAATATTTTCTATGGGTTACGGGTTGGTGTTTTGTAACTATGAACTATGAAATGGCAAAAGAGATATATATTATACGATAATCATCAATAATATAATAAATATTAAAAGGATAAAATTATATGATGAAACTAGTTAAATTTTTAAGGGGGTTCACTGAACAAATGCACCTATAGTAAACCGCCACTGGTTTCTACCACATCTTACTAAAGCTGAAAGGGGTGTCAAAATTAAATGAAAATAATTTATGTAGCTTGGTATAATTGCATAAATAATATTTTCATAGGAACAAGTACTTTAACTCATGTGAAGGGGTTAAAATAAGTCTCGGAAGGAACTAAGCATTATAATAAATTACACATATAGTTGTGAAGATATTGATTCAATGTTTGGTATGGTCGTATAAATAAATTGGTAAGCCAGGGATGTAAAAATGCATATTTCAAAAAAGGTTTAAGGGGCGGCATTACCCTCCGTTACGTTGGTTATTACCGTACTTATATAAACCAGATATAAACAAAGGTCACAAACGCAATATATTTCGTATAAAAACATAAATAATGATTTCAGTTGCATATAATAAAATAAAGACCATTCAGCTTGAAAATAAAACAAAATAAACAAATACGGTCTATAGTAAATTGTTGATGCTGCAAACAAGTGTTGACAAATTTTGTTTTTCTGGTTATCTGCATATCTCAACTGATAGAATTCCCATCCTTGTAGAATAATAATGACCTCTTGTTATTCTATAGGGGGATAATGGCTTACGTATAACGGGAATACCCAAATCTACTAGATAGGTTAAAAAAAATATTAAGACGTTATTTTTAATTTTTCAACTTAACTTTCAGACTAAATATTAACCACAAACACTGCTTGTTCGTACACTGACAGCACTGTTTTGAAAAACCAATTTAACCACTGTTCATAGTAATCAAAAAGTTGCAGTGGTCTTGTATGACATCATATAGGAAACTTTTTGTCGATGTGGGAAACTTCCATAGAGATATTAGAATAGAGTGCGCGAGAGGACTGTTTTTGCGATATCAGCTTAGAAAGAGAACGTTGCATATGGGCCCCGTTTATCTCTCTCTAACACTTCACGCGATTGGCTGCTCTCTTCCGGGCTATGGCTACTACACTTTTTCCCTCTCAATGCTTATACAGCCGGGAGGGGAGCAGCCAATGGCGTGCTTTGTTAGAGAGAGACAGACGGGGCGGGCCCATATGCAGCGTTCTCTTTCTAACCTGATATCGCTGCCACTTACAGGCTAGCATTGGACAAGCCCACTCTATTCTTATACCTCTATGGAAATTTCTGTTGATAGGTACATTGTTTTACTTCTTTTTTTTTCTTTCGCACGTCAGTCATGACCTACTAATTGGGTTTAAAAAGAAGTTATTCACCTTTTGTATTGATTTTATTCTAAGTACACAATAGGAAAGAGTTGTATTGCAAAAATTATAACAAGATTAGGAAAAGACTGACATAACTACTGTTCTGCCTTTATAGCAAGAAAGGGTAATACTATATTAGTATAAACCCTCGTGATTGTTTGGTCGATTGAACTCTGACGTTAAGGCCTTTCTGTTAGCTACAAATGCTACTGACCTACATAATTTCTGGTGTGCCATCTCCATAATAACAATCACCTTAGCTAATTTTTTCAACAAAGGAATTGCTATATAAGGAACTTTGAACTTAACGTCCAATGTTTTAGTAAAGTAATGAGAGACGCTTGTTAAATTATCAATGTTACAAAAGGGTCATAATATCTTTAAAGTCTTTATTTCGTTATTACACACAGATGTTTAAATGACGCTTTTAATAATATTAGAAATTTAACAGTCAAGTCGCTACGGTACTAGAAAATGTTGAAGTTTACTGAAGGATTTAATCAGTCAGTAGATGATGAAAATCAACGTGAAACTCATCTTTGTCTTATATGATCCCCCTAAATATTAAAGACAAAATTAGAATTTAAACCTTAGAATTAATGAGATTTCTACTGATTTACCTACTCTAAGCACGCACTTCGGCAAGCTTAAAAGATACTCGGTTTATTATATGGTACGTGTTATAATATTGAACCTGAAATCCATGTCTGGAATCCTGCTTCTTAATTTGCACGATTTTGCGGCACTTTAAATTCCATACTTCATTAATAAATCAGTTAATACTCGACATAATGTTCTTTTTAAGTAAGTAACGAAGTTGAACATGACGGTGCATTTGTAAGGAAATTACACAAAAACAAACAAGGAACAGAAAAATGACTTCAACATGTTGCTATATTGACTGTTGTAATTATAAAAAATTAAACGTATTGGCTACGCCTAACTTATCTTTAAAACAAATTTTCTTTAAATTGGAAAGTTATTTTTTCAAAGTGCATTCTATCTTTTAACAGTAACTTATTATGCTGGCTTTAGTCAGTACTTCAGTATTTCTATAATATATCGTCGCCTAAATAAAAAATCCTCGTATGTCCTTAAGGAGTAATTTTACAGTAGACAAATAAAACTAAATTACTGAATTTCAGTTTCGTGTAGGTGTTACTTATCGGCTACATATATTTTTTTATTATGGTACCTAATGAATTAGCTTTATTTTAGTAATGTTTTATAAAAATCAGGTAAATTAGTGGATATACGAGGTTTGCATGAAGGCATTGCATCTAATAAAAAATAAATAGGGTTGTAATACTGGTATTTTGGCGTAAGAAGTAGTTCAAACGTTAAACTATTGAAATATAATGGTAGAGTGGAAATACTCGTAATACTCGTAACTCCTCAATGAACTTAATTCAACCAAGTACGAAAAACACTTAAGTCCATATTTACACTTTGTGGAGTATTTTAGTAATAAACAGAAAAATTTACTGAGAAATATTTATGAGATAACTACAAACGAATTCTTACCAGCATATAAAGGCACAATTTTCAATTTAAGCCACAAACTTCTACAAGTTGGAAACAAAAATTTCACAATACAACAGTAAACTGGGACTTGCGAGGTTTGCGTTTTGACGTAGGAGGGCCGTGGACTTACGAGATATGTTTGGAGCAAATTACAGAATTTGTAGTACGTTGTCAATTCCGAGGTTTTCGTGAAGGGTAGGTTTGTCTACACATTAATGGATGGTGTTAAAACTCCATTTTGAAAAAAAACTGAGTTGAAATGCTTCTTAGTTTTTATCTGGTGGTGAAAACCGGACCCATTGGGCAGTCGGGGTATTTTGGCCAAGTTACTGACCCTGAAGGGTTAAATTATTTTACAGGGAATATTTAAAGTTATCTTTATATTGGACTTTTCAAATTACCCCGAACGTGCTCCAACAATAGACATCGTCCAGTACCTAAATTATCACTAGTAAAATTGTTTGAATAGAATTGAACATTTTTTATTACATCACACATTTCTAACAATCAATTACTGTTACCACGATATTTATCACCTCTCAATATCTGACACTAATTTATACTTCCAAAAGCATTAACACAATTATCAGTATTATATTGCTTACTGCTTCGCATGTTCACTCATCAATATCACCTTCTTTGCTAAGTAAGTAGAACTGAACTGAACTGCAGTAAAAAACTTAAAAAACTTGTGGGTGCTTCATTACCACCATTATTGGTGGACGGGCTGTCCCTCCGACCTACACTCTGGTGCAAAGTCGGAGGGTAGGATGGAAAGCCCTCTTCAGCCTCCTTTAGGAATCGTGGGAATGGGTGGGTGGTAGTTTGGGGGAGAAAGATGAGACGGACGAAATGAAAACAGAAGAGAAGTGAAAGGTACTTTAGAAAGCTGTTATAATCTCCGTAACATACTATAGGACACTCTTGTTGCTTTTTTCTAGCAGCGGGTTGCCTTCCTATACGTGGCAATATTATTTATAATTGCATTTTTGTAGCTTTTTGTAATCATGTTATTTTAATTATTTATTGTTTATTTACTAATTTTGTTACAATTATTTTTTCAAAGCAATGTGTTTATGTAAACCTTATCGTCAGAGTAATTACAACCACTTATTGATCTCAGTAAGTTTAGAAAAGGCTTTACCTAAAATTTTACCGTTAACTAAATAAACTTTTTTGGTTTGAAGATCTTGTTTCGTGTTTAAAAATAAAACCCTCTTAAAATTTACTTACTTAGCTCTGAGTCTACCAATTACAAAATTGTAAAGGAGCAGGGAGATTATACGTGCCCTATTAGGTCATTAATTGCAGTATAGCCGTTTAATAGCAAGTGACCAACGAAAATGGCAAAAACGATTTCTCAAATGAATGATGTGCAATTTTTCCGCACTGAGCATTATGCAAATGTGCAACTGCAATTTCGTCGCGGAGTAAAGCGTAAATCTCCGGCAACTCGTGTTGAATTATTTAGTACCATTTTTATAGAGAGGGAGAGAGGCTTTTGAGAAAAGCTTTGCATATACATAACTTCGTTTACACATTTTAAAGAAGGCAATACGTTCCATAAATAATCAAGTTATGAATCACGTACAGTGATTACTATTAAGCTAGGTTCCTATCCAGAAAGTAGACATACCTCAAAGGTATTAACTAAAAGGTTTAATGTTAAATGTTAAACAACAAGTTATAAAATTAGGGCGCATGCTATTTAATCCCAGATACAACTAGAAAACTTAGAGCTTTAATATCTAATGGAAGGTATTATTTACTGATTACACATTTGCAATATTCGCTTATTACAAGTTTACGCAATGCAACAATCTTCAACAAAATGTTTTCCAAATTAATAAGAAAATTAAGATTTCCTTGGAAATAAACTAAATGAAATATAAAAAACCGAAAGTTCCACCCTATAACATTTAAAAATCATAAAAGCGTTTGACACCCAATGCAGTACCCACTGTTAGAAAATTAATTAGAATAGATTCTAGTCCTTTCACTAAAAATATAAAATGTAATTATGAAATATAAAAATTGGGACAAACACTGTAGTGAAATTCATTAAAGTTAAATAATTTTACATTTTTTCGTAAGGTTCGATAAGAATAGACAACACGAATGAAACATGTGATAAGCTTTCGAATTTATGCATATTTAATTTTAAAGGGATATATTTCTTGACAATTTTGTGTAGAATTTGGTATTTTACTGATGTAACGTTTTTACAATTGCTATAAAAAAGATCTTCCTTTGATAACACCTGAAGCTGGAAATCGGAAGCTAGTGTCTACCACTACTCGGTTATTAGGTCAATTGGTAATGATTTAAATAAGAACAATCAGATCAGGTATGGGTTACAGATCAAGAGGGAAAAGTAATTCAGAGGAGGTTAGGATAGTGTAGCGGGTAAACCCCCAAACTAAACAATAATATGCTCTCTAGTATTTAGTTATTAAGTGTTATTATATTATTGTTAACTATTCTGTATTCGTTTATTATTATTTAATAAACTATTTAAATTATGTTTTAAATCAATTACATTTTTTAGCGTCCGGATATAAATACTAACTTTATACGTATGGGACATAAGAAAACATAATTTATGTCCTGAATTTTAAATAGTTTTTCCTTGTATTTCTTTTTAAATGCCATTATATAAAGTTTATTAATGAGAAAGTACCTACTTAAAGCAGTATTTTTTCGGATCATTCAACTTTATTATTTCAAATACTTGCATCCACATTAAATATTTTATACTATTTGTTGAACATTGTATTTGCTATAAATGTGTACATTTTAAAATGTTTCCCAAAATGCACTGCCAAAACTATAAAGGAATCATAAAATGATAAATTAATGTTTGTTCAGCAGCATATGTTTGACGGCATCTTATGTCTGGACGCTAAACAAAAGTTTATAGCAGAAATTCTGATTTAAAATCTCACATTTTTGATTTATTTGCATGAGTTTCCTCGGTTATGATGCACAACGATAACGCTCCGCCACGCTCTGCTCGAAGAGAATCAGAGCAATAGATCTCATTGTTCCAAAGTTTGAACACGCCACCGCAAATAGCGAACACACATCCAACCGAACGCGGACCACGTCAAACGCTAACACGAGGAGAATTACACACACACAATGTACAAAGTTTTCAAATGTTCTTGTCTCGTCTATTCGGAAATTGAGGATGATGTTATCTACCAAGGGGTCATTACGAAAAGGAACTTTTCTTATCTGCCACTCTAATTGAAAAATAAAGCAAAGTAGTAAAACTGAGAAAAGCAGTAGATTTTCGCCACTTAGCAAAACCAATTGTCAACATTTATTTTTTAAGGCGATTCCTCTCTTTAGATAACTTTACTTTGCTACGGATGTTCTTGTACATTTATATCTATACATGTTTGACACAAAATTCGAAAACTGATTTGGATGAATTTTTCAACCACTCCTAGAGTTGGACATCAAACTAAAGCAGCATAAACTAAATTACCACAGCACAGTTTTGTTACTCTTATGAAATTTG
Organism: Agrilus mali; assembly: GCA_029378335.1. Classification (NCBI taxonomy): domain Eukaryota; kingdom Metazoa; phylum Arthropoda; class Insecta; order Coleoptera; family Buprestidae; genus Agrilus; species Agrilus mali. Next base: position 13,599,472 of record CM055655.1, on the reverse strand, counting down.
GATGTTAGTAAAACAGTACAACTGAAGTTGCGGAATAAAAAAATATAACAATTTATTAATTACATTATTGTATATTAGGCTTGAGTTAGGTTACGTGATTTTCTTTTTAAATATCCACTAATATTGTCTTTACCAGCTTTTATAAATACTACATTGATGTTTCAAAAAATTACCCATGCCTTCCAATTCCTATCCAATCTCCTCTCACAGATCCCATTATCTTTATAGTTACCTTTTCAACCGATGCGATGTCGAAAAGAACACGTAAATCGTATCTTAGCTGCGTTGACGTGCGATTAATACTCGTGTATAAGTTCGATTAGGTCAGGTAAGGTTGTATTAAGTGAGGTCAGGACTCACTGTTTAAACTGGTGTACGAAATATGCACCTAACAAAGAATAGAGTAGGGAAATATAAATAATTTCTAAACAAGTAAAGCTTCAAGCTTCAAATGCTTTTATTGCTAAATATAATCTGCAAGTTCTACGAACGTCCTAAAAGGACCAACGCGCTTAGTATCGTTGATACGCAAATAAAAGTACTTTTAAGAATTTTATTGAGCAACAAGGACGAAAGGAAATGAAATATCTATCACCATAAGTAATATTTGTTATAAATTATAATAAAGAAAACTCTGTGGTTTAAGTTTCAAAAGATTTATTTATAAATCGCTACAATTGTTTCGTTACACAGTAACTTCATCAGGCGATGACATAACAACTTACTATTGTTAATTAGGCAATCTTCTTAAGTAGGTACAAATGTTTAGGGTGGGACGATCCTATGTTTACAAGTTTAAATTTTAGAGGGGTGAATTACTTATTTCTAGTTGGTCGTTTAATATTGTGTTATTTCTGTTGTGTTTATTTATTTCTAGCATTTTAAAAAGGTTTAATTTTTGTCCCTTATCAATACAATGTAAAATTTCAAAATTAGTGCCAAAATTATGATTTTCGGCCAATAGATGTTCAGCATATGTGGAATGAGATTTTTTCAGTGTATATGCCTTGTAATGTTCGTTTATCCTTTCTTGAAATGATCTTCCCGTCTGTCCTATGTAAACTTTTTCACAGTGTCTGTGTCGACGATGTGTTAGTATGTTTTACTGGTACTAACAGACAATTAAACACATTTTTTTAATCACATAAATAGCATACATCCTAAAATACAATTTACCATTGAAAATGAAATAAACAATTCCATCAATTTTTTAGACCTCACTATTAGTAAAGAAAACAACAATCACAACTTTTCAATATATCACAAACCCACCCACACAGATATGATAATACATTCTACATCGTTTCACCCAATTTCACAAAAGTTAGCAACGTTCCATTCTATGTTGTACAGGCTAATTAATTTACCCCTTTCCAAAGAAAACTATGACTCAGAATTAAATAGAATTTACAAAATAGCTGAAAACAATGGCTGTTACAAATGTTTAATAACCCAACTTTTAAATAAAAAAATAATGAAAATACATTAAATCAGGTATATCTGAGTTATAACAAAGATAAAAAACAAAAATCATATACTTCACTTACATATTTAGGCAACATCACTAAAAAAATTGGTAACTTACTAGAAAGAAAGAGCGACCGTCTAGTTATATACAAAACAAATAACTCTTTAGGTAGTAAAATCAGAAACAATAAAAAAAAAACAGATAAAAACTTTAAATCAGGAGTTTATAAGCTAAAGTGCAGACACTGTGAAAAAGTTTACATAGGACAGACGGGAAGATCATTTCAAGAAAGGATAATTTAACATAGAAGGCATATACACTGAAAAAATCTCATTCCACATATGCTGAACATCTATTGGTCGAAAATCATAATTTTAACACTAATTTTGAAATTTTACATTGTATTATTAAGGGACAAAAATTAAACCTTTTTGAAATGCTAGAAATAAATAAACACAACAGAAATAACACAATATTAAACGACCAACTAGAAACCATCTTAAATTTAAACTTGTAAACATAGGATCGTCCCACCCTAAACATTTGTACCTACTTAAGAAGATTGCCTAATTAACAATAGTTAGTCGTTATGTCATCTCCTAATGAAGTTACTGTGTAACGAAACAATTGTAGCGATTTATAAATAAATCTTTTGAAACTTAAACCACAGAGTTTTCTTTATTATAATTAATATGGAGTTTCAAACATTGAGTGCCTCAACAATTACTAGTAATATTTGTGTTAATGTATTCATAAATTTTAGAAGAAGAGTCTGAATAAATTTTTAGTAGGTAACAATTAATTGCAAAGTGTCTCTTCCACTATATGCACACATCGGCATATTTAAAGAAACAGATATAAAATTTTATTCTTTCCTCTATAGTATACATATTGTTAATCTCTAACAGATAGTCTCTTAAATCAAAGTAAGGTGAAGAAACTTGGTAAAACGCAATTTTGGTTACAAAATTTTTTTATTGTAAAATAATCCACAATAATTATTTCGTCAAACCGTAGCTTGTTCAGGTGGAAGAAATAATTATTGTGGATTATTTTACAATAAAAAAATTTTGTAACATAAATTGTGTTTTACTAAGTATTTATTATGGAGTAACAACAAGTGAAAGCCTCATCTATATTATTTATAGAAGAAGAAACTGAAATGGATTTTACAAAAGTTGTACTTTTTGCAGCCTGTTGAATAAAATAAATCAGAGATGTCTGGTTCAAACATAGTATTGGTGTTAAACAGAATAACTCCATTGTATACTAGTCGTGTCGAATTTCCCCCATTTAAAATCGATTTTTGGCTTTTAACCATTTTTTAATTAAAAAGACTTAAGCTCGTCTGTAGTTACTAAACAAAAAAGTGATAGAATCGATTGCGAAACTTAAGAAAAAGATAGCAACTGCACTTTATCCTCTTTTTTCCTTATTCATTATATACATAATAAAACGAAACTGTGCAAAATTTCAGCGTTTTTGGTCCAATGGTTTAGCCTGGACGTTAACAAGTCAGTGAACTAGTCATGTATGTATATTGTATACAGATGAGAAACAAAAGGATCCGAATTTGAGAATTTTGTGTTACATGTATTTAAAATGGACCGAATATAATATTAGGGTACGAAAGCTTTTCTTTTTATCTAATCAACTGAACCTGTGAGATTGCATAATTTCGTTAAGACTGATAACACACTATTGTGATGAACAGTAGGGCAAGATCCGTACCCTGTCACTCTATTCGATACATTTAAAATACATGTAACAGAAAATTCCTATGTTCGGATCCTTTTGTTCTAGTAGTGTATAGATTTGAGCTTACTGTTTCTTTAATTTTACCGGTGTGTGTATTACAAATAGAGCCATGTTACATATATCTATGCTGGTAACCATCAATAAGAGGATCACAGGGACGGCATCCTTTGCTGGTAATCAATATTACATTTATGTATACAGATGTGAGACGGTCAACCAGTTTAATCTAAACACATTTCACTCCCTTCAGTAGCAGCGTACACCACCTGACGAATACAAAACACCACATAGGTATGCAGATAATTGAATATTAGGGATCGTCTATCTGGTTTAATATATTGCCAATTACAGGTAATGTGATATTCTTACTATTAGCTCATGCAAAATGTTACTGTATACCTTTGTCATATACCTACTGAGCTGTTCTGCAACTAGCTGTGAGCTTGACAAACTAATACGTACACGAAACATATCAAATTATTATATCAAAGCATTTGGTATAATGACTCTAAGATTAAATTAGGTTTCACAGTCGTCATACGATTGATAAAATCGAGCGAAGTGGTGTATTGTTCTTATTATCAGTTCGTTTTCACGTTGAACTGCCCTAGTCCAAGTTTTTTTTTATAGGTAAGAGCACCATACATAAAAGGGTCTGTACACTGAGGATTATTTAACGTATTTGAACTGTTAAAAAATACAAGCAGTGGAAGAAGAAGCAATAAACGTGTAAGAGAGAGAGATAATATAATATTGCCACTATTTGTCCACATTGAAACGTACTATTTTTCAGTAAGTACACCTATGCAGTATGCCTATGTCTAAAGTTAGAAGCATGTGTAAAACCATAAGCCTTCCTCTGCAACGCATACTCCGCAACCTCCTTAATAAGTGCCTACTCAAGTACCATTATACAATTCCAATAAAACATTTTATTTAGATTCTGTCCAAAATTTGGTAATACATAGTAATTAATTAATTAATTAATTAAATCTACCTTCTGAGATACGTAGTCTGAAACGTTACTTAAAGAATATTTTCTCATCTATGCGATGCAGTAGCTGATATTTCCAATTACGAAAAAGAAATATTCTCTTCTCTTCCAATATTGTATTCGTAAGCCAATTTTTCTGCTCTTTACTGCAAATTTAAATTAAGTTGGTAATAAGACCGTCGGGCTTTTGTCTATCCTTTTAAATAAATTCAATGTACGAGACTCGTATTTTGTACCATTTGTTAAAACGTCGCACCGCATTCTCTTCAAGCTTGAACGTGGGATACGAATGTCGTGCTAATTGAACGCAAACCTGACTATGCCTCACATTTACTAGGAAGAAGATGCACTGGCTTCCATTTTACGTTGTACTGATTTTATAGAGGACTAAAGGAAATTAACTTGGCATGAAGATAAACACTAATTACATCTAGTGCATGCTTATTTTTACAAGAGTTACAGGCTAATTTGCTGAAATTTATGACTGTTATTTAAAGCTAACTTGGCTTAAATTGCTTCCCATCCGTGCCTGAAGGTTAAAATCCTAATTATGTGTTATTTTCTTTCCACTACAAATTTGATATCCACGATAAACGGAAATAAAACCGGAAACACATAAAGTGGTGGTTTATGAGTCCTCAAAACTTTTATCAACATCTTCAAACGTTTTGTAGAGGGTAATCGAGTGTACATATATAAGTACAACTGCAGCTGATTCTTTTTCGTATTTCTAACACATTAATAGTACATTATGTACACAAAAAATGGGTTAAAGTGGCCTAGGAACTAGGCTATGTGCTATCAAGGAAAGTCGTAAAAAGTTAAACATTTCACCCCATAAAATCTTACCTAAGTATTGGTAACGACTGATAAAATTTATACTATGTGAAATTATCGGCCTTATGAGCACATTTTCATCATAAATTTTATGTAAACCATATGTTGAATAGAGTTTATACTAATAAATTGCTAAAATATTATAAAATAATTATAATCGATCGAACGGATTACTATTATTGATAATTGTAAATTATCCTAAAGTATTCCTAGATGTCTTACTAGCAAGTGCGCATGAATTAAAGTTTAGATTGAGATATCGAATTTTCATACGAGAGAAATTGTGGAAGACTACATTTTGTCTGCTTATCTTATATTTGTCATGGATCAATTATTTATGTTTTCCAACAACTGGAATTTAGAGAACATTTTCAAGTGAATTTTAGAAGATCAAATTTTGATAAGGGAAACAGCGTCTCTTAAGACTTACAAAATCTATTTATTTCCAATTATATGTTCATACGGTTTCTGAATTATTTATGAAAATATAAGATGAAAATAGGTCTCTTATTTCCCCTTATGTCCTGAAAAATGTATTTCAAAGGGACGCATTTATTAGGGGTCATACATCTTCTATTGGTCTAATTTTTCTTCGATGTTTTTATACATTTAAAATATTTGAGATATTTAACAGCGAGGTCGACTAAAATTTATTAAGTCAAGCAAGGTAACTTATTCAATAATACGAACAATGACAAGATTGGAATTTTCCTTTAATTTGCTTATGAGTAATAATATGTACTTATGTGTCATAGGAAGTGTCAACTTCCATTTTCAGTTGATCACCCTGTATGATGGTAGGTATTACCGCTTTATTACACGTAACGGATTTTGAGTCAGTGTCATAAATACGTATCGCTCAATCACTTCAAAATGTGCTCAAATTGAGTATATTTGGAACCTTTTCCCAGGCTCTTATCACATTCACATATACCGCCTTAAATGATATCATTTGCGTCTATGCAATACACACAAGACTCGTTATACCTGTCTTCTCGCTAATGGTTGTAGTAAGTGATGGATGAAGCTATTAAGTGCCTCTTCGTAATATAAATTTGCTTGAATATACGGAAGATCGGAGAAAAGGAAGAAGAAGAAAAAGAAATTACCGAGCTTACCTAAGCCGTTTTACTTGTGACGAATCACGGAGAGAGTGTGAGGAGAAATATAATTTTTTCTGAAGGCTCTCTGCAAAATATTTTTCACTAAGTGAAACAGTTCATTCAACAGTGATTGAAGTTACATTTCCTGATTAATAAAGCTTCTTATTTAATTAATAGCAAAAGTAAGATTATCAAAATTAATTATTATAATTATGGCTATATTATTTTTTTAATGTAGAAACCTAAATCCATAAGAGATTGTGATCAAGAACAAAAACACTCAGAAGACACCAGAGTAGTTGTAGCCTAAATATTGGGACAAGAGTACCATGGAACACGCTCTATTAACCTGAAAAATAAAAATAAAATTAAAATAGTTTTAGATGTTTATTTTTATCATCACATTATCACCTTCATGAATCGCTTTGTTAGTTTGTGGTGTTGTAAAACAAGCCATTGTTAGACCATCCCTTCAAAGTGTTGGTGACAAAGCTCAAGATTTTATTTTTGATTGCTTCAATATAAGGAAAGTATTTTGAAGGTTGTCATGGAAAGGAAACGTATACATACGCATAATCTTGCAAGGTATCAATTTTCATAAAATTTATTATGCTGAACACGAGGAAAATCATGGAAGTTCTTTGCAGGAAGTGCCGAATATAACCGTTTTCCTTTTTAGGTATTTGTCAAAAAATAAGCTTACACGTAAACATCAATGACCTGTGTACAAGGAAGAGACTTGAAAGATTTAATTTTATTTCATATTGATATTGTGAGCATTGATGTTGATCAGTATCAGTATCTTTTACAAAAAAAAAAGGTTCTGTTTATGTAATACTCTTTAGTTAAGGGAAAAAATTTGAATCAGGAATTTGTTATTAAAAATCATCATCTGATGATAAAACTACAAAGCGAAACAATTGCTACCATAAATGGCCATAGTGCGGTATTAGTTCTCCTCGTACTGTGAAAATACTGATTTATCGTTTATTCGACTATTTTTCACATGTTTGCGATATTCCGTTAAACCAGAATTTCCTCCTGATAGGCTAAATAGTGATAGACGAGAGTCCTCGACTTCAGCATGTTATTAATAAGAATGTCTGGGATGGATTCCTATTCCGATTCACTTCACACTAATATCCTTCATGTTATCATCAATTTTTTCACTCAGAAAATATTTTGAAAAGATTGAAAGCCAAGTTTGGTAAAATGACCAGACACAAAACCTACATACATTCTTAGGATAATAAAAAGTCTTCTAGAATGATGTGTATAAGCATTGATTTCTTTTCGTCTCATCATATCGAAAGAGATCGTCCTTCAACAGTATTAGAAAGTTCACCTGAAATTGAAATAAATAGTATAATCCGAAAAGTCATATTTACATGGCAATACCAACCCCTAAACCGAACCAAATAGTCAAGAATTCGAGGAATCATTAGAACACCCTCATTTAATCTAAACTTATAGCCTAAAATAATAACATGTGAATAACACACTCTCAATTAGAATTACATTTTTTCACAGTTGAGTGGAAGCTAGGCTTGTGTTATGTTTTGATGAAGGTCTTATTCACTAGCAAAAATGTGTTCCTAAATCGTACGTACAAAAATGAGATGCATTTGCATTTAATCTACCCTCGTACATTTATTAAAAACTATCAGTAGATGATAAACAGATTTTGTACATTTAAAAGCGACTAGCTTTTGAAAATTACTATGTGGTTTAAAGTTGAACTAGATCACGTATAGTTGAATTATAGCGTTTCAAAGAATGTCTGAAGAAAAAGTTCATCAAAATGAATGAATGTCTTGATTTAGCAGTGAATAATGGTAAATTGTAGCTTTTAACGAAGCTGAATGAGATGCATACATTTTTCGTTAAGTAAGTTGGGCGGAAAACTGTTCGTAGTTCTAAAAGAAAAGCAAGCGGAGCTTGAGTGAAAAATCGCCATATTCTCCACAAGTTACTGAACAAAACGCCACATCTGTATTTCGAGAATCATCTCGTTCTTAATATGTGACGTAAGAAAGGAAGTTTTAAATGAAGCCCATCAACTTTAACGTCGTATCTCTTTTCTCTTAGCTGCAATGAGGAACAAAAGATCGTTGCAACTTTTAAACAAACTCTTAAATTTAACATCACGATCGCGTTCCATCGTATTTTTCACTGGGACTTTTCAGACGAGCAGGAAATAGCTGATATCGATCATTCCCCTTGCTCGTTGGATTTAGTCGTATGCAATTTTTTTTCTCCGCTAGCGGGCGGAAATGGAGTTAAAAGGATGGCTGAGCAGTAATCTGTTGGTAGGTGCTTCCAAAGGATTACAGCTTAGTGGCTTGAATAAACTGGATTGATTTCATGATGCTTTTGCTTTTTTAATGCAAACACACGTAACGGAGAGTAGCTACCAATGGCCGAAGGCAAGAGAAAAAAGTCATACGCTCATTTAAACTTTCAGTATGTAAAGGTATGTCAGTTTATTTGGCCCTTTTATGATAAACGAATTGCTGACTTTACTTCACAAAAGAGCAAATGTCGGTGCAACGGAAATACCTCCAGGGATAGGTCGTGCTGTATTAAATTTTAAAAAACTAGTTTCATTACAGTTGTCTGATAAACGTACATACAGATTTTCCCTTACATATCTAATACTTACTAAAGCAGTAATTTATTTAACACAATTATAATAACTTAAATACTTTCGTATCGCACAATAATAAATTTAATTATGACTTAAACAACAAAAAAAAGCTAATTAAAAAATTATATATAAAACTACTTTTGTATTTATTTGTCAACTAAGGAAATTTGGGGCGATAATTGTCACCCGCTACACCACCTTAAACATTCTAACTCGTTTATTTGACTGCTTGATTATTCACTTACTAATTACAAAAATGATCTTTTTATACTGCCCCACATAGTGCCCAACCGGAACTTTGGAAGTTGGTCACGGCCTACATATGCCGTGCAAATATGTCGAAGTAAAAAGTAAAATTAACACGTTGCACATTGAAATTGACAAAAAGGTAATATAAGGAAAGGCTATAGGAGGATAAGAATGGGTAGGATGCCCCCAAACGGATTGTGCTGATTTTTTTTCTGGTGATTACTACCAACATAAGATTAAGATTTGCCAACTTTTAGCTCTTAATATTGTACCGTTGGAAAGTGAGGTTTAAAAAAAAAAAAAAAATCGAAAAAAATTTATATCTTTTCAACGGTTCAATCGATTTGGCTGAAATTTTAGTATGTTTTGCATATTTTTATAACAAAAGAAGAAAAAAAATTATTAATATTAAAAGAAAATTTTAACCCCCCTAAAAACATTATTCCATAAAAAAATTTTTTTTTATATACTGATGGTCTTGGTACAATTACCAAATTTTTTATTTTTCTAACACTATTTTTCACAACATATGGTTTTTTCAAAATTTTTTCCGGGTGCGTCATAGTTGAAAAAAAATAAAATGTCAAAAAATTATTTTTTTTTAAGTTAGGCTTTATGTCCAGTCACGTAAAGTTTTTTGTAGATTTCCAAATGTATTTGACGTTGTATAAAATTTTTTCTAATTTTTTTTTCCAGATGCGTCGCAGTAAAAACAATAGAATATCTAGAAATATTTTTTTTTTAGGTTATGTTAGTCGTACAATTATCAAAATCTTTTTGTACGTTTTTGACCCTATCAAACGCAACATATAATTTTTTCAAAATTTTCCTCTGCGTGCGTCATAGTTAAAAATAATAAAATGTCTAGAAATTATTTTTTTTGAGGTTATGTTGGTTATACAATTATCTAATTCTTCCTGTATGTTTTTAACCTTATTTGACGCAATATATAAGGTTTGTTCCAAGTGACGCAGGAACCGTTCAGGAACGGTACTGATCATGCGCATTATGTAAAACGCGTTCCAAGTGAGCCGTGACCGTTCCAGAACGGTTTCGAAAGCGTTCCAAGTGAAGCTGTGACGGTTCAAGTACCGTAACAGAACGGTCATATCAGTACTCGACTGGGATTAGGAACCGTGTGGACTGAAAGTGGACTGACATGCGTAGTACGGTCGGCGCGTGACTTGTACATCGTATTTTTATTGATATTGTTAAGTTTAATTTGGTTTGGGACTAAATTGATTGAAATGTGTTCCGTCGCTATTCGGAGAAACAATTTTAATTCTATATAAAATTAAAATCATTATTATTATTAAGTCTTATTCTGATATTCACATTGTTAATCGTTCATTTAATTCTAATCTTACAAGTTACATTCCATTGTATAACAATTAGTGACGGTACCTGGTAGTAAAAGCCCCACTAGGGTTGTAATTTCCAAATTCACAATAATAGTTGCTAGGTATTGTTATATCTATTATCATTAGTATCATTTGTAACGGCCCACGATTAGCATTTGTACATATTTTGTTTATGAATCATCCTACTTGTTTTGCTACCTGCTTGTACTTTCACCCCTTCTTGTGCATTTGTCGTTTGTAAAATAAGTCTTCATACACAGTATTCTATAGTCAGTCAGCCATCAGTATTCAGACAGTAATTATTCAGTTATTATACACTCAATTTCAAATGTTGAATGAAGAAATAATAAAAAACGAAGGCTATTTAGGTAAGTACATCTATACAGTATAAAAACGCCGGAATATCTCATATTTATTTTAGAAGATATTGTTCCAAACTATTCGGAAGTTTTCTGCCAACATTTTAGATTATCGAGAAACAGTGTGAAGTTGTTTTTATCATCCATTTTTTTAAATTTAAACTCCCACACTGAAAACTTATTTAAATAAAATCTAACTCGACCGTGGCGCCAACTGAGCGAGAGTGATCTAACTGTAACCAGTAACGAAACGATCCACGAAAACGTTCCAAGTTAAGCCATTCCGGTACGACCAGAGAATTACGACATGCGCACAAAAACCACCCTTCACGGTTCTGTTACCGTAACGTTACGATCCAAAAAGTTCACTTGGAACAAACCTATAATTTGCTCGTAATTTCATCCTGAGTAGTTGTAGTTAAAAAATAATGTACTGATTATAAATTCTGAACGCCATTTACATTGTTCAATAAGTTGATGCTATCCCACTACAGTCCCATAGAAGCCCTGATAGTGGGGGTAACGGAGTAGCACGATGGAGGGGATGCTCGGTTAGGTCTTAAGCGCTGCGACTCGTGCGGTCATAACCCACGAGCGGGCAAACGTTAAAGACGTATATAAAAAACTTCGCCGAATCCACAATACATTCTTTCAATTTACTCTTTACATATACCAATTTAAATCATTCAACATTTTTCTTTCTTTCTCACCTGTTTTTCTCTTCTAATTAGTTAGTAGTAAAAATTATTAGTTTTACTTATTTTATTTTAATGGCTGAGGTAAGTGCACAAAGGAAATGTGTCGGCTGCGGCCGTCCGTTACGGAAGATTTCAGGTTCTCGAAAGAGAATAGATTTTTTTCCAGAGGCACCGGAAAGGTTTTGGCTCTCACTGATGTTATTTGTAACAATTGCAGAATAAATTCTTATAAGAGAGTTAAAAAAGAAGAAATATCTCAAGATAATGTACTTGATTTATGCATGAGTGTATGGCAAGGTTCTCTTACAGATGAACCATTATCACAATCAAGTTCTTTAGATCCGACTTTTTCTGCTGATCTGCGACAAAATCCAACGGAAGATTTGATTGAACATGTGGAACTTCCCATTTCGCGAACTCTTGCAACACATAAATATTGTTGTACCTATCTGTTCTACACAAAAAGATTTGACTATTATTTCAAATGGAGCTCGAGTACAATCATACACGAAACGTAGAATATTTATTCCAGTAGGAAATCGTTGTTGTCGCAGTCATTTGATTAAAGATCGTATTTATCATGAAGACTTAATATTGATTAAAGTTTATTCTCATTATTCGACAATGACAGTTGACGAAGTAAAAAAATACTTGTATGTCGGATGAATGTAACTTGACTTAATTTAATAAACTAGGCAATTTTAATTTGTCTGAGGAACAGCTTCGTGTATTTACTGGTCTGAATTGGCAGAATATCGAAGAACCTCGGTCAATGATGTTATCAATGAGAGACACGGCTGATCGTTCAGTAACTTAAGCTCTTATTGTATTTTTGATGAGGCTTCGTACTGGTAACTCAAATAAGATGATCGCCAGTATTTTGCAACTTGAAAATGAGCAGCTGGTGTCACAATACTCATTATCAGTTAAGTATTAATTCGTTTGAAAAAGATGCACTTCCAACCAGATTCGGACTCAATGCTATGTCTCGAATGGATCTTATTAATAAGAATACTGCACAAATCGCCTTAGATCTTTACGGTTTTAAAGATCAGTTAATCCTGATATGTGATGGAACTTATGCTTACCATCAAAAGAGTTCCAATAACAGTTACCAAAGAAAATCATATTCTGGGAATAAAAAACAACATCTTTGCAAGCAACAATTGATTTTAACTCTTTGCTCCCTATCTGACAATAGGATTTCAAGAACATACATGCATTATTTGAAAAGTCAGTTATCGAGTTTGTCCATAAGAATGCCATAGTCAACTCTATTGAATGCCTTCGCATAGTCAGTCACAATAGCATCCAGGTGATAGCCAGCATCAATTGCCTCTGCTGCTGCATCTGTTAGTATGCTCAATTTGGTCGCAATTGATTTACCCCGTACAAAATCATGTTGATTTTTATGAAATTGATATTGAAAATAATCTAGGATGTCTAAATAATAAATTCAAATATCTTTGCAACTGAAATTAATACAGTTATAGACATATAGTTTACATTAGAGTTTCTTTGCTCTGATTTAAAGACAGGAGTAATGATACCATTTTTAAGTCTTTTAGGGAAGATGATATCTGTACACCCCTTTGTATATGTAAGCAGGAATATTGTCACTACCTGTTACTTTTATTGGTTTTAAATGTTTAATACTATGTAATATCTGCCCTTTTGTTTGGGTTTTGAGGATACACTAACCTGATCTGATTTTTGTTATACAGAGGCAAAGTACCTACTATGCAAAAGCATCCGTTATGGTTTAGGGATCATCATAGTATAATTGTACATTATCCGCCATTTCAGATGGAATGCCACTTTAATTTGTTTTAGTGTTCATAAAAGACCAAAAGCTATTCGGATCATGAGATATATTACTCTCTAGATTCTTAAGGTATATTTCAAGTCCATATTTGGTCTGTGTCTCTATACATATTTACTCTTAAGTCCCTATATTTATTAAAAATGTAAAAATTACAACCTTTTTTTATTTTCTTACGCACCTTGCTATTTCGGCTGATCTTCTTAATCAAATCATGTGAATATGTGAAATATAAGCACTATGTGATACTATGCGCCAAAGACACTGAAGTTAACGCAAATGGCATGTCTGTGTGCTATGTACTAAGGGTTCAGTGATGAATGGTGAGGTTTACAGGTTAGGTTAGGTTAGGTTAGGTTAGGTTAGGTATATATTTTTATCTACATGGCATATTAAGCATGAAAGACATAGGGAAACCCTATTATGAATACGGGTATCAAACCCAATTTCTTGAAACAAACATTATATAAACGTAGCGCGTTCTATTATAATATTATAGCTGATTTTTTAGTGTCCTCTAAAGAAATATTTCACTGTATTACGCTCCAGAAACAGATACGTTAATTAAGGTGTCCTTATTGTAGCCCTTTGTACCAAGGCTTCCGTCATGTGCACTAGAAATAAGTACTAAGCACAAAGAGTTAGGTTATGGTGGGATAATAAATAATAATGAATTTACTTTACTTACTATCCTATCCAACAGGGATTATGAACTATACACTAACACCAAGGTTATCTGTTAAGCTTGCTTAATTTTGGTTTCCCTGAAAGTCTTGTAGATATCGCTGTGCATCATCAATCGTACTTGATTAACCAACAAGGATTAGGATTTATTTATGGCGTGATAGCGTGTGAAGTATTATTCAGTAAGGAACATGTGCTATGTACTAACAACAAAAGAAGTAAGGTAATTTCGGTGTTTTTGAATGGCTTGCCTATATTTCTATGGGTATAGTAAGACTTAGATAATGTGGATGAAGAACGAGAAAACCGCTTTTTACGTACAAGGATGAAGGTTAAATTATGGTGAAATAAAGTTACACGGATTGATGTGGCAATACGAGTGTAGGATTTCGCACTAAATACTTGCGAATGGTTTGTGGTGAGTGTATTTCACCGAGAGAGTCTTGGTCTGCACATCAATTACAATAAAATAGTTTGTTTTAATTTGTGATATTTGTAGGTTACAAATTTCTTCTCTTGATTCAAGAGCCTTAGTATTTCTAGACATCGAGAAAAGCACATCTTGGGGTTTAAAAGGATACTGCAAACTTTAATATTTAAATTAATAATAATATTATAGATATCAAAAACCTGGCGATGTGCATATCACTTATACATAATTAAATCATTGCGCTTGTCTAGACTTGAGTACTAGGATATAACTAAAAACTGAATTGTTTGTTTAAATACAAATATTTAATATATTCTACTGGGTATTTAACTAATTACTTAAAAACGACTAGGTTCTTGACAGAATTCCTTGATCTTGCAAAATTGTCGACGTGATTCTTTTGACTTTGTATGGATTTTTTGTCTTGATTCAAGGTTCTTGTGCGACCCTAATGGTGTGATAAGTTTTTTTTTATTCATATTTTGCCGTGGTTAATTTGTTATGCAGGTATTTTGTAACGTGCTTATTCTATTCTCAAGCATTTTAGGTATGGTTCCAAGATTTTTTTTTCCCGTGAAATTTCTAAATAAATAAATAAATAAATAAATAAGTAAATTACTTGGCTTTTAGATTTACTCGGAAGCTAAGTACTTACATGTAGACTTTTTTGTAGCCCTTGGTATTTCAATAATTCTCTAATGGATTATTGTTAAAGGCATATCCATAGATGGTCTCATGAACTTCTTCGCCGTTTAAGAGACTTGAAGCATAAAGCGAGAACACAAACTGAGTTAGCAGCGTTCAATTTATAAAGTTTTTGACATGCTAGGTACGCTTATGTGTTTAGGTGGGTAATAACAGAGGTTTCTTAGATTTAAATAGGTTTCGCATAAACTGTGACACTGACAGATTATTACTTTCGAGTGAACCAGCCAGTTTTACTCTTTAGCCTGTTTGCCAAAGCTCGAGAGGAATTTAACGAGCTTAAATTTGCAAGGGTTTCTTGTAGTTACAAAATTTGTGTACTTAACTCTGTAGTTGTTACACAGCGAAAGGTTTTCTCACAGGACACAGTCGTGATCAGAAACAAAAAAAGATAAAACTACCTAGTTCCAAATGACCAAAACTATTTTGCTTAACAGAAGTGTACAAAATAAGGTCTGCTTAATAATACCATCAATCACTGTGTACTGTATGCTCATTTTCATAATTTTATATGTCCTCGTAATTACTCAAATGTTTTCAATTGTGTCTCAATTGAGAGAACACATTTCTAATAAAACTAATTCTTCTTATAAAACTGCTACAATATGAAAATGAGATTTTCATTACAGTGTCACTTTGAAGTTTCCAAAAATTGTTTAGCAATGTTCGAAAGAAGTGCAAAAAGCAAAAGAAGGCGAATATCTGCACAGCTACGAGCGATAAAAAATAATTCGTATCGTCAAACTCGGAAGAAAAATGGTCAACTTTAGGCAAAGTAGTTACAAGTGTTTCTTGGGTTGGTGAATGAACCCATTTTAAACGTGACTTGAATTAGAAAAAGGAACATTATCTCAAACTATTACCCTCTTAAAAGTAATGGAATTACGTTGGTTTCACGATTTGACTTTAATTACAAGAGGGGAAAAAGAATTTAAAGGGAGATAATTTGCATTAATAATTTGGCCTTTCCTTCAAAGAAAGTGAGAAGAATGCCCCATTAATTATTCATAATAAACGTTTCGATCCTGAAAAGTGTTAACGACCTACTGAACTATTTTTTATCATAATTATATCTTATGTGGTAAGTCATAAAACAAATTAATGATATGAATTTTTTTATTGTATACGGAGCGTTTCAAGAAGAATTACAAATATTTTGGGAAAATATGCTCTTAAACGTCATATGATCTATTTTGGTGTTCAGCCATAGCAAGGATGAATAAAAGTTTAATTAAATTTTATACTTTGATCGTTTCCACGAAGTCAAGTCTAGCTTGCAACTATAGAATGGTCAAAGCTCCAAGGTCTTCAAACTTAAACATCTCTTCTTGTTTCTCCTATATAAAAAATAGGTGAAGAGGTGTGCAACAATGTACAGTTTTTTAATGATATTATATCCATAACCTTGTGTTCCTTCTTTATGCATGTGCACATAAAATGTCGCGTTTAGCAACGCTTTTGGAAGGAAAATTACAACAGTTAAACTGCAACCGGCATCGACTGACATTTCGATGTGTACAATCATAAAGCTAAAGCAGTTCATTTGAATATACGAGTAAATTTACCATTAGAAAAGTAAGTACCCTTTTTCATTCTACGAGATGGTAAACTAACTACTGACGTGACAAGAAAGCTGCAATATTAGCAATATAGTATGTAAATACAGAAATACAACCCTACAGAAATGAATAAATAGTATAACCAAGCACTTAATTATCTGTTGGTGTAGAAAATAAATTTACACTGATAGCTTTGTCGGTTATAGTTTAATATTACAAAAGTAATAATTTTATTACGTTTGGAATGTGAAGACAAAATAACTTAGGCCGATAGTATTCTAATAGAAGTAAAGTTGACCGCAAATTCTGTAAGATTTATTGTGAAATAAATACAATACAATTATAAAAAATAGCCACATTTCGCACATGTATACAATGTAAAGAAATTCTCATATATAAAAAGTAAGCCAATACAAAGAAATCATGAAACGCTGCATTGTATTAAATCGAAGCACTCATTTCATACTTTACTCTGTGGTTGTATAAAATTCTGATGAGACTGTTTTCTTAAACAGCAGCAGGTAACATTATACATAACAAAAACTATGACATCCTACACACCTTATCATTTTTCCTCCCTTACTTCTTTGCCTTCTCCTCCTTATTACCATTTCACTTCTGTTCCTTCTCCTTATCGTACCCTTTTTATTCTTTTTACTTCCACTTCTTTTCCCTCTCCTCCTCGTTCTTCTCCTTTTTCTTTTTTTCCTTCATCTATTTTCCTCCTCCTCATTACCATGCTCCTTCTTCTCCTTCTACTTGTTCTCATCCTTCTTCTTATCTGTCTTTTCTTCCTGTCCTTGCATCGTCACCTCTTCCTGCCTTTGCTCTGCCTCTTCCTTCTGGTCGTCCCCCTTTTGTTCCTCCCCCGTCTCCTCCTTCTTCTCTTGCCCCTGCTTCACCGGTTTCTTCTTATTCTTCTTCCTCTTCTTCTTCTTCTTCTTTTCCTGCCCCTTTTCCAGCCCTTATCCCAGATTATCTGGGGTCAGGCTTCTTTTATTCTGAGTTGTCAATTACTCTTTCGGATCCCCCTCGCCAATTGACCATCACGTGACTTGCAGCAAACCTCTTCCGCTGGGTTGTGTATTAATGTTGAGTACAACCTTCACGGAGAAATTGTCCTACCTAACTATGGCGATCGTGTTTTATTAATTTTTTGTATTTTGTAAATATTTCTTCATGTAATTGTATTTGTGTACCTTTAATGTGTAAATAAGCATTATTTTCTTGTAATTTTATTTTTATACTGTCTCTTTACTTGCTCTGTGCCTGTTCTCCTCTTAACGATAATTTAATTGCTGAAGTACTTTCCTAATAGCCCTTTGACAATTCAGCTCTTTGTACTATCTGCATAATGTCTCTTTCTTCTGTCTAATTGCTATTTTATGTTGGCTTTCTTCGGTGTATTTGGTTCAATTTTTATTTCTCAATATTTCTTATTATCGGCATATCCAAATTTTACTACTATCCTGTCGGATTCTTACTTTCATTTACATATTCTAACTCCTCCTTATCAATCTTCCTGCTCTTCTAATCTAGAAACTATCAACAATTCTGATCTCAAGACTTCCTTGTGCTAGTTCTAGTTTCATCTACGTTCGTTTCTTTGTCTCCAAGCTTCGGTTTAACCATTACTTATATATGTTTCAACCATTTACATTTTCTTGTTTATTATTATCTTACAGAGCCCCTAATAACTATTTACGAAGAGTAAATATTTTAGGCCTTCCCCTGCTTTTCCTTAGTCTTATTTTCGCTTCAAACATGTCCTTACCTAACCCATCATGTTTGACTTCCTTAGCACCTTTTGTTCTTCTACTCTTTCTTTGGGTACCTACACATTCTCAACTTTTTTATCCATGATGGTTTCTCATTCGGCCATAACATCAATAGGATGTGTCAAATTATCGTAAATAGAGTCACATTGTAAGAATGCAATTAAATTTGTAAAAAGTACAAAAATATAAACGCTTTGAAGGAACGCAGGCACTGAGAATGTCTCACGAAAAACAGTAGCTTGCAATAAAACTAACTTGTGGAAGAAATGTATTTAAACAATCTGTATTTACACCCACATAAGATTTAGCTTTCAGTTTAATGGGTTTGTTAATATTCAGAATTACCAAATAGTAATTAATATTAGTGTAAGTGACAAGAATCCTCATCAGTCCTATCAATATTAGATGCGTGTGAAATGCAAGTCATTGATTCTGTAGTCGATTAAATTTTTACCGTTATTGCATACGCAACTTCCATTGGTCAATTGAACCACTTATTTATTCAATTAAGTGTATCGCTTGTATTATTTATAGGAGGTGCATGTGCATTATGCACAATACATCCCTCTAACGATAAAACTCACGCAAACGTTGGCATTCATACTACGTAGAATCGAGGAAATGATAAAATTAGTTTTAGATATGTATGTAAATCTTCGCCTACCAAGAGTAGGTTGCGGTTTTGTCTGTATATGTTATTAAGGCCATCCTGGCTTTATGGGCTCATTTATCGGGAAAATTAGAACTAAGAGATCGTTGAGTCCGTTTCAGAAGCGTTTCATCCCATTCGATTTATTTCTCACCAGACGTGGCTGCCGTCATTGAAAGCAACCGCTGAAAGGAAAGCTCTTAATTAATGACTAAAGTCGATACTAGAAGTAAATCTCTGAATTCTATCTAAGCTTAACGTGAATAAATAGATTGCATTATTGATTTTCAACCAAAATCGATTAAGATAAAATAAAAGACGTGTACTGATGGAATATTAAGTCAAGCTTTCATTATTTTGATTTAAGTACTTAAATAGGTAGCTTAATTAAGTGCAAAATAAATGACGTACTCAGTTGATATAAAGTAGCCCAGCTGTCTACACTAACTTAAAATAGATGTTTCTAATCCTGTCATTGCCAGCTGCCTGATCAAATAATAAATTGACTTTCTGTTTTCTAGTAAGTAAGGATATAATAAGAGTTTCTCATATATACTTTGTAAAGCATCTGAACAAGTAGTTGTAGGATAGTAGCAAAAACGTTTTCTACTTAAGTTCCTACATAATTTAAGTAGGTTTTTTCTATTAATATTTTTTAGAGTATAAACAGGTTGGGGACAAAAAATGTTTATTCCTAAATCTGTAACATTTTGTTTCCGTTTTGTAGACCGAAAGAAGAAAATACAAATTCCTTCTGTATATTCTTATTTTGATGAGGCAAGAATGTTTTTCATTTCAGATTAAAAAGGTGTACTAATTTAATGAAGCAGTAATTAATAGTAACATCGATCAAAAGTACAATCGACGAAACAAGGTTTTTTTCTTTGAGTTAAAACAAGTATCAATGAAACAGGAATAAATTGCGTTGTAGTACTGCTCGTGGGTTTTTATAGAATCTTTTTCTAACAAGGATTCTTACGGCGTGCTGATGAGAATAAAGGAGTTCAAAATCACAATCTGCGCCTGGCAGGGCCTCGGAAGAATATTGAGCCACAAAGAACACATAGTATTTGTATCTTTCTGTATCTATTGTCTACTGATGCTTTACCTAATGAAAATTGTTAAACGCATAATTGTGACAATTCTGCAACAACTGTAAGGGTTCAGATAATTGGAAAACAGTAAGGACTATTGCAATTACTCTGGCTATTTTAAAAACTAGTTTGCAAATAACCGGTCTGACTAATTTGGACTGACCGATGCACCCCTTCGTCTCTTGCTGTTGTTGAATATCCTTTACTTGTTTTATTATTACTTGGCTATTACTTACTTGCATAAAAGAGTAAATAAAATAACACAGAGTTGAAATTAAAAACAATAAAAAATTACTTGAATAGAAATCCAAAATGTCTACGTAGATTAGAATGTTTAGGGAGGTTAGTACAATTCTTATCTAAGAAGGCGATAGTTCAAGTATTATTGCCAATTGTTTCAAGAGAGAATGCTTGATCAACAAATTTTATGCATCCAAAAATAAATCTGATCTTAATTTTCAAATTTTGAATATTTATCAACTCCTACGATTGGGGGTTTCAATAGTTAAACAGAGGGCGTAAATGGCAAAGGGAGTGTCCAGAATGTAAAGTAAGAGAAGGGAAGGAGGTATGGAAAGGGTAAGGGTAGCCCGAACAATTCACAAGGTTCATGACCTGACATTAACAAAATTTCCAAGACGCTACATTTGCCTGGGTTAGGCGCAATAGGTCCAATAAACTTTTATAAATTTGGACAAAATCAAACTAACAATGTTATCAAGGATATCGGATCATAAAACTGAATATTTCGACACAAATGGATAATAGCACGAACAATAACACGAATAATAATAATAGAATATTGAACCCCCTTTCTTAGAACTAAATACCTACAACATAAATATTTAATGGGGTTTTACTTGGATAGTTAAGTTGTACTAATATAATAATAATTTTTATACTAATCTTAACAATTGAGTTCACCAACACATTACTCAAAATTTTGCTCCTAGTTGGGGGTTACCCTTTTATATATTATTTCCCAACTTATAATCTAATCAAATATTTTTGGATGAGATTTTAGTACAAGAACTCCTGAGTCGTTCTTTGTTAGAAGTCCATATTATTGCTACGCAGAACCAGTCACATATATTATTTTAAAGTTTATAAACATACCCAAAATCTGTATTAATAAGACTTCAATATACACACTCATACCTATATTCAATTTAGTTTATATACCAAGTTAGTTCTTTGTCAACCTTTGAATGAACAAGTTAAAAGTAAATCACTCAGAATCTTTTAAAAGTGTTTTATTTTGTATTACCCATTTCCTACATTCTTTTATAGTTTGTATTTCCGTTAAAATTTTGGGGAAACCTCCCCTTGCAATACGAGTATTATAATAAAAACACATGTAACACTGAAACATATAAATTTAATTTGTCATTAGATTATAATCAGATTATCCAATTTCATATATATGTATAGATGTATAGTTGGAAGACTTTTTTGATCTAATGTATAAAAATCAATAGGTACAGCTTGATTACTCTAAGATGAGCTCTGAAGGTTTTACAGTCAGTGTAGAAGAAAGAAAGAGAACGCATTCGGAGGAAGAAAGATACAATCAACGCTCGACAAATTACGACAAATAAATATACTAGTTTTAAGACAGGGGTGCTTGATGTCTCCTCTCCGGTAGTCGTTAATTTAGTTTATACCTGAATTTCCCTATACTGTTATGTACCCAAAATTACTATAGGTACCTAGATAACCTTTCAGTAATGAAACGTGTTTATACAGTAGCATTTTGCACACTATATTGGCAGCTTTTATATTCTTTAAAATATAATAATTATATAAAATATTTCGACCATTTTTAAATGAATAGTCGGGAGATTCAGTATGCGCCCTGACAAGTACTCTGCTTCAAACCAAGCATGCTAATGCATCTCTGTGGCTATCGCCAGCAAGGCGTTACCTTTTGCCATTGCGCATCTTAAGAACTAGTAACCCCGGAGACCATTCTAGAGTAATTTTACTGTACTCACAGTGTATTCTGAGCAAAAACCAATTAAACATGGTAGTCAGTAAACGCCCTCGCATTCACCATCCCCGGATTGTTTGTGTTCGGCATTCCCTCTACTTTGTTTTAACTTTCCGATTATAACTTAGTTCCAACTAATCAGATTAGCCATAATTTGGGCTTAAACCACCATGGATCGCTCTTCATAATCGTAAAAATATAGCATTAAATTTAGTTAAGCCGTTGTCGGCTTTTATGCGAACATTATCAAAACAGCGATTCTGATCCGTATTATGTGCAGGTTGATTTAAATGATCCTACCCTTAAATTGTAAGCCCTTGTTGAACACATGTTTCACAAATTTTTATTTTCTGCCATACTAAGCTCATATTCGCATATGACTGTTGAAAGGGTCATTTGTGGCCCAAAAGTAACTTATTTAACTGTTTTGTTTTCTATGTAAAGAGGTTTATATTGCGGAATAAATACGCCACAAAAATTGAGCTAATTTGGACTAAGTGAGAATACGAGAACAATTACTGTAATGCGATATAACATAATTTAGATTAAACCAACGTATTCCATACAAATGGGTGTAAGGAAGTCAACGCATAGTTTAAAAAAAATCATCAAAATTTCACATATTATACGAAAAAAACTAAATAGATGGCGAGGAAATACCCTTAATTTAAATAAAACAGATTTCTTTATTGTTGCCTTTATGTAATATTAATTTACTTATTCATTGCCATGCATACTAAGCATAATCTTTTAGAAAGAACGTTTAAGTAGTTCTTGCACTTTACCCTTAAATTTAGTGCATTCCGTTATAAAGTATCTATATACATCTATGTATTTCATTAACAGTTTCCTTCACCGTAGTATAAGGATTATGTTGTTTGAAAAACTAAGAAGACTATAATCCTCTTCTGTAAAAGCGTTCAAAATTAAGTAGCTTCGCGTCATAAAAATACTTTCGAAGGTAGGTCTTCAACACAACTAGAGCTTTCAAAGTTTTATGGCTGTTTATGTATTCGATATTTAAATTTAACGTACATGGGGTGTCTATAAACATCAAAGCTGTATTAAATTGGCAGTCACGCACAAACCTATTCTGGCGTTTTCACCCCATAAAACAGATTATGATGGTATACCTACACTAGAAAACGTATTGATCCGTTCAGCGTATATCTCGAATTACATGTAATATGTTCTGAATTTGGATAAGAAAACTATTTTTACAGAAATCGTTATTCGTCAACAGAAAAATTCTAGCGTTTTAGAACTTCGTATTAAAAGCAATATTCTACTTGTGGTTAAAATGTCTTACGCAGGGGGTGAGAGGAAAAGTAAGGAGATTAACGCGCAAGATTTTGCAAAATTATGATCCCCTTGCCACCCCCGTAGCACACCGTAACGTTTCCTTTTACTCCGTCCAAACGTTACGGAACACGCAAATGACAAATACAAGAAAATCCCCAGAAATTTTTACTCTCAATAAAAACATAACGTTATTTTATATGTTGAATTGTAAGAATTCACGAAAAAAACATCTCCCACTAATTGAGGCTGGTTTTACGTAGGCGTAAGGAGAAGTAAAATTGGAATACAGGAATAATTGTTCAGTAGTAGGTATTGTACGTGTTTGAACAGAACAACATAGGGGGCCATTCGTTTATTACGTAAGACGGTTTTTACTAGTTTGTAACCCCCTTCCTCCCTTAAATAAGAAAAAATAAGACTAGGCCGACCCCTCCCCCCGTTTAATATTTATTACGTAATAATCTAAAGGAAAAATGAATATACGCGTGGTTGGTTTTGATGTTTATTTTTAAAACTTACAATTTAAAGGAACGCTTACAATCATGTTGGATGGAATCATTTTAATCGTTTGGATATAATCACCTACATAACATTTTCAGTCCAGGGGCTCAAAACCCACTCAGAAAGTGAATCTGCCACTGGAACATCTCTAATATGAGGTGTTGCTTCTTCTAGGAAGAAACAGCACTAGCGCGGTTGCGTATATTTGTGATCTTACGTAAGAAATATCAAGAATCCCTCCCACCCCCTTGTAAGAAAAAATAACACATGGTCGACCCCCTCTCCCCATAAATCGTCTTACGTAATAAATGAATAGCCCCATATCGCAATTATTATTAGAAATAAAAGAACTTAGCAACGGTTTCGTTGATATATAATAAGAACTTTATAAAGATAATAATTTGCCTTATTTCTTCTCATAATAATGGAACAGAAGAAGCTTTACTCTTTAAAAGAAAAAAGTAAATAATTCACAAACTGAAAGACAAGTTAAAATTGCACAAATTACGAAAAATAGTTGTTTGGTTTTGAATTTGATCTTTCAAGAATTTCGTAAAATTTATACGCCTTTTGTTTATATTTTTGCCTGAATTAGGTATTACCAATAAGAAACTAATAAATACCACAAACCTTTTACTTTCAATATGTCTAAGATACTTGTGTAGCATGCTAGATCTGTGAATTTTTACATTCTGTTACATTACTATAATTTACAAGTAAAACTGTTAAACTTTTAAAGCCGTTTGTTTTAATTTTTAACCGAAAGTAATTTTTAAACTATTTTAAAATTTTAACGTATATAAGATGACCTAAAGAGTCAAACGTATTTTTTACTTAAGACGCGTTTAGTTGGATTATAAATATGATCCCTACTGCTAGCCATTAAACATAGTTCTTCCCGTCGATAGGGTTCAATCAAATGACCAGCAGAATTTACCCCTAGACTTTTTTCTCCGAGAGAACATAAAATCGGAAGAGTACACTAATAAACCCAACAATGTTGATGACCGTAAAGTCCGACGGATAAGGGAACAAATAAGATTGATAGAACGTCAAGTAGGTACTCTTAACGATTCTCAAGATTTCGATATGACCAGGCCGGTCATTGATTATAGTCAATTTATAGTTGTTTTTGAGGATTTATTGTTTGAAATTTAATTTAAAGATTTTTAATATTGAAATTTCTACTTTATGTCTCGTGAAAAAACATCAGACAAAAAATCTGAAGGTGGACTACAATTAGGGTTGCCATCTCTAAAATCCGGCAACCAGGACAAGAAGCGTAAAAGCCCCAGATATTGATGCTTGCAACCCGGACATGTTAGCAGAGTTTTTCTTTAAGTTACTTACTTAGTAAAATAAAGAATAGTTTTGATTTTTATTTATTTATACATTAAATTTAGTCTTCTAAAGAAGCAAGACGAAACATTCTTAATGTTTTAAGAATTGTTAGAAGTCTTACGTTTTTTATTTCTTTAAATAAAACAAAAATTTATTCTTTTAATATCTCAAGTAATTTGATAACCTTTAAATTCGGACTACAAATTAAACCCTGCTCGTACACTTCCCGGACTCCCTCTAAACTAGCACAAATCCGGGAAAACCTGGACTGATGGCAACTCTAATTACAGTCAATAACGAAAGATTGCTTGGGATCTCTAGTTTACAAGTAAATTTTAATAGACAGATTTCTATGATTAAGGGATATCGATACGTTGTATCAGATTGTTACTATTTTAATCGTAAAGCATTCAAGTAATACTCCACTTAATTGAATAGATCCAAATGGGAAGAAAAATCGAAATTTATCTAAGGAGTTATTTACTAGCGAAAATTTGTAGTCTGTAACAAAATTATGCTTTTAGAAGTAGATTGGTTTGTAAAAACTTATTTTTCGATACTGAATACTATCCTAAGAAAACAAAATGGAGTTTTGGTTTGGAATTGCTCTGGAGATGCTTTGGCATCCTTTGGTTGTCTGATTAGTCATTTTTACCATCTGCTAATATCCAAATAAAAGAAATGGCAATTCCGAAGAGTTTTATCGGAAGTTTCATGACCATTTTTAACATTACTGAACGTTAATTGGTATTTTAATGTGAATTATTCGTTATGGTAGGTATTGCTTTGAAACAGAATTTTCTAACATGAAAATCTTTTAGAATTACTAGCAGCAATACTTGGCGTTGCTCGGGTAAGAATATATTACACATTTGATGGAACATTCTAGAATATTCGCGAATTTAGAACTATCCAGAACATTCCATAATGATTCAAAACATTTTCTAACCTTTTGTAACATTCTGAAACATTCTTGAATGATCTTCAAGGCTTTATGGAACGTTCTTGAACATTGCCAAATTATTTTGAAATGTTATAATAAAACATTATTTTACTTCTTAGTACATATTTGAACTCCCTGTAACATTCTAAAAAAATCTGCTTCATTCTCATCCCCACTCCGTGTTGTTTGCTTAGTGGGTAGTGACATCAGTAGACGCCTGGCGGGGATGACTAATCGAGTGATAATAATTGATCAGTTAGCGACCACTGAGAGTTGAAGATTATTACAGTACTAATATCGCTATTAAAAATTGGGTGTTAGTGGTAGAAGGGGAAAATTTAGGGTTGTATGTATTTTTCAATGCCACATAAAAAAAATTTGTTCAAAAAATACAAACAAAAGGTTAAGGGTGGACAACCCTTATAACTTAGGGGTATGAAAAATAGATAGTAGCCGATTCTCAGACCTACTGAATATGCATATAAAATTTCATAAAATTGGTCAAGCCGGTTCGGAGGAGTATGGTAACTAACACTATGACACGAGAATTTTCTATATTAGATGATCGTATGTATTTGTATATTTTTTTATTGTACACAGCAGGTTAGTATGCATAATAAATGTAGTTTTATGATTCGTACCTCTAGATTATGGAAACGTAAAGATGCTCCATGCAATTGACTCCAACTACATTACACCAAGTTTTGCAATTTATTAATTGAACCTTTCAACGTAACATGCATTAAAATCAGGTTCCTGACGTGAAGTAATACAACTAGATAAAACTGCTACAATAACTAGGTACATGGCTACATGTTTCACACTGTCGAACACAAAATTAAATCAGGAATTGAAAGCAAAAACAACTTTAGAAAATTGCGCAGTGCCGTATTTGGATTAAATACTGAACAAAAAATGTGACTGATAGTGTGCACTTACGGCTTTCGCAGCTATTGTTTTGAGGTGAAGTGCTTTGGATTTTTTGGCAGTTATCTTGACAAAATATGAATTCCTAGCGTTGCTCTCACGCTCATAATTGGAATTTTACAGGTTGTTTTGATCTACTTTTAACCTGAACAATGTTTAGCATTTCATTGTAACCTGAAATATTAATAAACTGTACATATATACTCATTAAGAAAGGAAATACCGGAAGAACTTTATTAATTTTGTAATATATAACAATAAGTATTTGCTGAAATATTTCCTTGCAACACTCATAACCAGGATAGAAATATTATTTATTTTGCCAATTTGGTAGAGAGGAGGTAATGTGACTTCAGTTGCCCATCGTTTTTAAAATTTTTATCAAGGTAGGTACTCCCTTTTTAGAAAAATAAAAATATTGTATTATACCATAAATGGAACTCGAAGCCACTATGTATACATAGATTAGAAAGCAGATGTTTTGTTAGAATTACAGAATCCTTAAGCAACATAATGCCACACTCCATAACCATTTATTTTCCATTATGGTTTTATACTTATTGGATAATATCGACTGAAATACCTAATTAACAAAATTGGAAAATATGTCTATTGATCACCTTTTTCGTCATAATAGAAGTTCTATTTTAACAATGAAATTTGTAATATACAGTATTATAAGTATGTTTGTTATATCAAGAAGCCGCTGATAGTAATGATTTACTCAGATTTCATTAATCTATATGGTTTCCATTTTTCCCCTGATTCAATATATGGAAAAGAAGCTAAAAATAGGGGCTCAAAAATTTTACTTCAATATATGTTCTTTCGATCCCTCTATTTGGCCTTTTTTTAGTTAAACTACTTTTTTTTAATTCATATAAGTTGTTAAAACAATGTTTAGTTGATTTCTTTTTCCTTACTTTCTCAGGAATTTACTACAACCAGATTATTACGTATTAATAAATTATATTAAAATTCATTGAGTTGCTTAGAATTTATTAAGGTAATTTAGAAATTCGTTATAATGCAAATTACAGCAAAAGCTAGCAAACGTTTAGTGTACCGTAATATTAAATAAAAATCAGCTTTGCTAACTTTATAATATCAAGGTACAGTATAGCTCGTAATAAAATAAAAATATAATGTGTTTCATGTCGCTAATACTTTGCTTATTTTTTATGCATATCTTTAAGTGTGATGGTAATATTTATTGAATCAATAAAAGAAATCTAATTGATTTCGGGAAATGTTGAAGATACAGGTTGATCAGATAAATAAATACGCAGTTTCGCAAATCTATTTTTTCTTCATAAAAAACAAACAGTTTTGAGAAACATTGCCCAAAATTATAATTATTTGTAAATTGACCAACCTGGGTCCTCAATATTCCTTGGAATTTTGAAATAAATTTCAGTGGTAAAGAATCGGAATCTACACCTTAAATAATAAAATAAATGCTTTTATACAAAGTGGTGGTATCAGACATAACAAGAAGTATTAAATGTTTTCATTATTTTATTGTAATATGGTTTACCAAAATTTATGTTTGTACACTCTATGATGGACCAGTGTTGGTAAAATCACCTCTGACTATTTTTGTAGGTATTAAATGTAAATTATTATTATATTATAGGTAAATTAACTAGGGAAATAGACCAAAAACGAAGGACATTATTTATGAGTTTGTGGCCCAGCTATGTACCTCCGGAAGATCGTCAGGTCCGAATTAAAGCATAAATAAACTTTAAACAGATGTTGAAATTAAAAAATTATCAAATAAAATAAGAAAGAGTTACAAAAATCGAAATACTAATTTCAACTTCACAGGTAACAAATTTTCATGATTTTCAAAAAGCTTCTTTTTAACCAGAATCATCTAAGTCATCTGACTAAATATTTAAAGCCCAAATAAAAGCCAAAAGCTGCCGTTTCAGTCCCCTAATACGCAACATACAAGAGATCCCTTACGGTGCGGATGCTATGAAAGGTCGTCAAATATTGTAAAGTTAGGCAATGTGCCTACTTCGAGAGTCAATTCTACTATTAGACCAGGGTCGATAATTTTTGAAACCAAAAAAATTATAGGAGTATAAAATCCATTGGAAAAGGAAGAGAATATAACAGATATAAAAGGAAAAATAAATTACGGGAGATCTGAGGTCGAGAGGGGGAAGGGGTGAGTTTTTAAGGGTAAAAAACGGTTTTCCTTGATTTCCGGAAAAACTACAACTCTTATGGAGAAAGTTAAATGGCAAAGTTGTAGGTAATAAAAACATCTACAACTTTTCTATTTACACTTTTTTTCACATGACCTCATATGTGAAAAATTCAAATAACCAACTTTTTGGTTTTTTGTTTTTACCTTTTACAAAAAAATTTTTTTTTCACGAAATTTGGTGAGAACTAACCTATTTATGTACCAAACACGCTATAATCTTTTTTATTTGAAATATTTTTTTTTCACCTTATTTTTACTTAATATCGAAAAAGCACCCTAATTTTCAATCGAAAATTCTCACGTCAAGATATCTGCTACATTAAAAACGTTGGTGGGCTTTTTCTTCGCTGAAATTTCTACTTTCTGATGGTGTGAAAAAAATATACATTACTATGGTAAGTTTTCTCAGGAAATGCAAAAAAAAAAACGAAGGGAATTTTATCTAAAAAATGTGACCGCTGCTATTTTTTTCAGTAAAAAAGTTTATTTATTAAATTCTAATTACATTTATGTCATAGAAAATCTCATAATATATAAATATACATGTAAATCACTATTGAATTCACATACTTTATACTGATTACTGTATTCATTATAATATTTTCAAAAACGTTAATTTAGTTTTCTTTGTTTTTGCATTTCCTGAGAAAACTTACTATGGTAATATATATTTTTTTCACACCATCAGAAAGTAGAGATTTCAACGAAGAAAAAGCCCACCAACATTTATAAAAAAGCAGATATAAAAAATATTTCTAATCAAAAAAATTACAGCGTGTTTGGGATATTAATAGGTAAGTTTTCAAAAAATTCGTGAAAAAAGAATTTTTTTTGTAAAAGATAATAATTATAAACCAAAAAGTTGGTTATTTGAATTTTTCACATAAATTTTGAGGTGATGTGAAAGAAGTGTAAAAAGAAAAGTTGTAGATGTTTTTATTACCTACAACTTTGTCATTTAACTTTTTTCCATAAGAGTTGTAGTTTTTCCGGAAATCTAGGAAAACCGTTTTTTACCTTTAAAAACTCACCCCCTTCCCCTTCCCGACCTCAGATCGCCCGTATTTTTTCCTTTTCCAATGTGTTTAATGCTACTATAATTTTTTTTTTTCACTTTTTACTATTATTGAAGGCTTCAGCACTGGTCTATGTATCTTTGACGTTGGTTTACTTGCATTTATTTGGTAATGTTTACAACAGTTAAGGCGTAGTTAAGATTAAATTATGACGACATCATAGAATTGGCATTAATAGAAACCTATCAGTAAATGCTTACGACAGTAGTAGAGATTAAAGCTGTGAAAAGTAAAATTAGGTCAAACCGGTGCGCGGCAAATGGAATTAGGCGTCACAATGTGAACCCAAATATTTGCATTGTGGGATTTCAGCTAAAATCCATTCATATAAAGCAGGCGCTGGAAAATGTCCTTTTAGCACAAGTGCAAAAGGCATTTCACCGCAACAGTGCCATAAATTAATGCTACTGTAAATATTTACCACAATAAACCCATTTGCCTTTTGCCGCAACTCAATTTTGTTAAGAATGCTTTTTGGGTATGAAGTATAAAGCAATTTTTTTCAGTACATTTGCTATTCAGCGAGGTTGGCACAAATAAAGGGTTGTTTATTTACCTATTATTTAGAAGTACCTGCTGCTTCTCAAAAATTTACAGGTTCATAATTCCAAAAACCTGATAAAGTGGAATTCCTATAGGTTTGTTTTGACGTTCACAATGCACTTTTCTCTGTACTACTTAACAGAGGAATTTAAATATTAATAAGGGAAGTTATGAATATAAAAGAGAGCACATATTTCCTTTTAGTAAAAAGGAAAAAATAAAACAAACCAGAAATGTAAAATTTATTTCAAGTCATAAGACCTGCATTTCGACTTCCGGTATAACCGGATATAAATCGAACTTGAAAATATTTTTAAAAGAAGCTGCATAAACAAAAACCAAAAAAGTTTCAGAATTGAATTCCTTCTACTAATTCATATACTTCTAATAGCTCATCAACTTGAAGAATCCTGTATATAGAGACGCTGTTATGTATGAAAATATATAAAATAACCTTTTTATCTAGATATGCATTTGGAATATTGTAAACTCTGAACTTTTCTGAGAACTGTAAATGGCATCGCTTGTATTGCTGCTCTCTCCGCAACATTTCATTTGCCGTCACTAAAATTCAGACTAATTGAACTATCCAAACAGTTTTCTGAATTATTACTGTTTTTTCGGTTATTAAAAATTAAAGGTTTACTTCTAATTTAGTTTCTACAGATTGTTGCAAAGAAAATTAATATTAAATTTAATTCAATGTTAATATTTTGTGGGTTGGCTTTAAAGAAAACCAATGCAAAAAATCATCTTCTTTGGATTGAGTAGCAGTTAGGTCTCAATTTCATAAAACTAACTTTAAACGAAAAATGGATACGTTTAGACTTTCGCCAGGACAGGAGCATTGACCCTGACGTTTTAATTGTGTTCTTAATTGAAAATTATTTGCAAGAAAGTTTTTTCTGTCTGTGTGCAATTAATTCAAGAGTCTTGATAATAGGCTTTAAAGTGATATTGTGCTTTAATGTTTAAATCGTGTTCATCACAAATCCTAGGGAGGTGCTTAACGCTTAATGATAAACATCCATTTAGAGACTAAAGCAATTACTATTCTCAAGGTCGACCAAAAGTACGTTACTGTGTATGTGCCTAAGCAGAGCGAAAATTTAATAAATAAATATTTAGGTTTTTAATAAAAGTTTGTTGAAACTTTTCCATCATCTGATATTACCAGTATGTAGTGAAACGATATTAATGTGAGTACAAAATATATTAGTTATTTTAATTATTAATTAAAAACGTTCTCACTTTTAAGTGTCATGCACTATACTAGTTTTTTATTAGGTACAGAATGTTTAAGTTTTTATTAAACTGCATAAAGATGACAACACTCTTAACATAACTTCTTAATCCAGTAAATGTTCGACGAGAACTTGATCTACCTCAATTTATACGTTAGTACTCTCGCCTTGATCTTGTATTGAACGAATTCTTAGAAATCAGAAGTCTCATAAAACTCTACGAGTATATAAGTGTTTTTTCTACCTTGTATAATGAGCATGCGGGCATTACCATCACAAAATTCCACAATTTCCCTTCTTAATCAACTAATTGAAATATCCAGTACGACAACATCTAGGAAACAGTGAAAATCTTATCGTAGAAAAGTAGTAAAGAAGCATTAAGCTGAAGACACTAAATTCCAGTTGCCGATGGAAACGAATCCTATTTCACTGGGATTGGCGCAAGGGTTCATGCTGCCTGAGACAAGACATGGATTTGACTCCTCATATCTTCTCTGTATGAAATGAAAATGCTTCTCTGCCACCGAAGGGTTTAGTCAATACGAAGATTGATTTGCCAAATGGAAAATTTCCATTGTCGGAAAAAGTTTGTGAATAATATAAATTTGCATTGTCAATGAATTTTTAAAACAATATTCAAATAAATCCGATCATGTCCTATAGAATGGGGTCAAAAACCATGTATAAAATAACTTTATTTTCGAAAAATTTGTTCAAACTAAAGGTCATTTTCGTGAATTTCATGTGCACCTCCTGATACAAAATTTGGAGCATAATACATTGCTAATTAGAAAAAAGTGTATCCCCATAAATAAAAAACAAAGTTGACTTCCTGATGACCTGAAAGATCAATTTCAATGGGTTATGTTTCATAAATTACACCATGTACATGGCATATCGAAATCCAATTAAAGACGCAGACATTACCCACTTTAGAACCGAAATATCTAAAACATTTTGTTTTTCCTTTGACTGCCACAGTTTAAAAGTTTTGAGCACCCTGTATGTAATTTACGCCATCCCTCGTACAGTAATTACGCCCACGACCGCAATTATTCGTATAACTTAATATTTCCAGAGACGCACAACTTGAAATATTCTTTACCTACAAAAATATATTATCGTACCTACATTTACTTACCCAACTAAGTATGTTAATTCGTAAGAGGTAATTTTAAACACAATAGGAACTGTAGAACAATTTGCTTCGAGTAGATTAACAAAGTGGCAGATGCGAAGCACACTCAGCGCCCCTTCTTTCATTCCGTAGGTATATATACGTTAGTTGGGTAGTTACTACGGTTCCCATGAGGAACACAAACAGTTGTTTAGAATAAATTTACTTTCTTGGAACAAATGAGGTTCAGAAGGTCTTATTTAGGAAGTAAATCAGGCAAAATCCGTTACGATTGAAACAAGGAGAAGGTTTGACTGACAGTGCAAAAACAACGGTAAAGTTAAGGGTTACCAGAAATCGATTTGGGATTTCAGTTGGTATAATAAGTAGTTTCAGTTAAATCCATCTGCTAAACGTCGTACGAAATAGTCATTAATGCTTAATAGAAGACTTTGGGGAACTAAACAAATAAAAAAATACTTCATTTTAAGAAACAGCGATATTTAATGACTTTTCTAGTAAGTACCCACTACTATTTTAGTTATTTTAATGATTCCATGTAACTAGTGGTAATTTATTTTACACAATTTCCCTAACGATTACTTATTTATATTCACAAACGCTTATTTATCTGACGCTGTATTAAATATCACCCTTCATTGCTACTGTTCACATCACTTATTCCAATTACCGACTCTAAACTCTTCTATTTATATTGTTATCAAATATATCTCGTATCTATATCTGTATTACACGGTGTGCGTCCAGAAGTACATATTATGCATTGCCAGTGATTGTAGCCCGTGGCGCTTACACAGCGAGCTATACAAAAAATCTGTTAGTAATGCTCATTAATTTTATCCCACATTTGCTTTACTTTTACAATATCATTTATAACAAGTAGCAAATGTATTTTGTATTCTATTCAGTATTAAGAATGATTTAGTGGAATCTAGGACAAAAATCCTTGGGAAATGAAAACCGGAAAAAAACAAAATATATAGTGCGTGGAGTCCCTCCGCGCGGAAGAAGTGAAACTTCGTAATATGGAAATGAAAATAGGAAAGGGTAGAAATTGATTTTTAGTGAACTCATATTGTTTCTTTAAGACAAACTTTATTAACATTGCTTACAATTCATAATTGGTCGCATCTTTTAATTATCATTTCAGCAAATTTCACGACACTCACACTGTTTACTTCGCTGCATAGCAAGAAGACCACGCGCATGTGCTGATCAACCGACTCACTCTCTTTCTATCTCCTACTTTCCACCTTTGTGTATCTTTCTTTCTCTGTCCCTTTTGCATTGGAATATTGGACGCTACTCGTTGCTAACGCTCGCACTGGCCTGCAACAGGTATACTACGCGCATGCGTTTGAGTACCACGCATTCAGTCTCGCTCTGTGCCACGCATTCATTCTCGCTCTGTGTCTTTCTATTCCCTCCTCCATGGTAGCGTTAAACGTTCAACGCAACCTTGTTGAAAGTCGCATTAGAAGTTTCACTACTACACGCATGCGTTTGAGTGCCACGCATTCACTCTCGCTTTGTGCCACGCATTCATTCTCGCTCTGTCTCTTTCTATTCTCCCTCCATGGTAGCGTTAAACGTTTCACGTAACCTTGTTGGAAGTCGCATTAGAAGATTCAATTCAAAAAAATGCCCCTTTGGAAGGAAATGTAGGCAAAATCATTATTAATTTGTTAAAATATTCAAAAACTTTTCCCTTGTATTTATTTTTAAATAATATTTAGTAAAATTATTAGTCTTAGTCAGTTTATATGGTGCTTGTAATGTTTGTGTAAGTTGTATGTGTAGCCATCTAAACATAGTTGGTACCCTTGTTCTTTGACTGAACTATACTATTGCAATTTAATTTTTGTGTGAATTTCACGCCTTCACTTAACACCTTTGTACAACGATTAAAGAGGAGGTCCGGTATTTAAATTGTGTTCACTTGCAAATGGAAAACCTCATGGTGCGGGGTAAAAACCCAACAAATATTCATAATTCTTATCAAAATTTGTATGGACTAAAATTACTTTCAATTCCAATATAAATTTGGGCTCCCGATACAGGATAAATAGTTATTTTGGGCATTGTATGCAAAATTTCCAAATTGTTGGATATTTTGCCCGTTGCTTAGTTGTCCGTCGCGGCTAGTGTTGTTTTATGACATCATACCTGTCAATTTATTTTGTAATTCAGTTTGGTTCACATTCTTTGAGAGTTCAATTTAGTATTTTAATTTATTTCGTCTCTATACCGTGAGTTCGATTCAAACCTGTATTAAGTGATGACGGGTAGTCGTTAAACCGACATACAACTTGGTTAAACAAATTGCATTTACCCAATAGTTGTAAGATTGCTTAAATTGCTGTCTATAGTTAGAACCCAATTACTAAACAAAAAGATATGAAGTAATGCTTCTGCCCCAAACAGAATGACCTTATATTTAGTAACTGTTATGATTGTTAAATTTAGCTGGTTTAATTTGGATAATTGAAATTTAGGTAAGAGTGCGATTTCTGGGGCACCATGATTTGAAGGTCGTTTTAGACGTAATCGAGGTCGCTGACAATGGGAAAATAATAAAAGAAAATCCTACTCGCTTGGTTTTCCAGATATCGAATTCGAAAGTCGAAAAATCAAATTGAAAATTTTTATGAAACAAATGTGTTTTATTATGTAAATGGCCGTGACAAACACGAAAAAAATGGTTATAAAATTCCAGGTACTATATTTCTCGAGATATTGAACCAAAAATGTGAAAAAATAATCATTTAATTGAAAACAGTTCCGCTTCCGTGGGCACACTACAGCCAAAAGCCTTATAAAGGTAAATCGAGGTCGCTGAACACGTTGGTATTGAATCGATATATCGATTATATTCGGAGATATTGAGCGCGAAAAGTGCATAGCACTTTTCGGTGGTGCATAGCACTTCAAACCATTCAATCATAGCGACAGTTTCATACCGTAACCTAAGCAAAACCCTCTTGGTGGTGCATAGCACTTAAAACATTTTAATCATAGCGACCACTAAAACCAATTGAGACATCGATTCGAAACCACCACCAACACCTCAATTTATCTTTATAGGACCAAAAGCCATTTGTATAAGCCTACAGGCTATATGAATGTGCCCACGGAAACGGAACTCTTGTCCGATTTTCGATCTTCGAAAACCAATTTATTCAAGTAGCATAATCCAGTATCCTTTTATCGCTTAGAGAATATTAGAAACGTTGTAATATACATATCTCTTGGCTCTTTGCGATAAAAAAATTGTAAGTAGATAAACATTTTCCTAATTAAAAAACAAAAAAAAATACTGTGTAGGTAGTTTAAGCGTTTCTAGAAGGTTTTTTTTCTGCGGTGGCAAAAGCTCGACATCATGAAGATCTTTAATTTTAAAACAAGATAAGTAACCAACTTTCCAAATTCAAAAATTTCTATCCTTGCCATTTTGTTTCAATTATTACTCAGCTAAGTATATTTTTAATTGGTTTCTGTTTAAATTCACTTTACAGTCATAAACACGTATAGAAGCAAATGCGAGCTGAAAGTGAATGCCTTGTAATTTATAGGAATAACGTACCATTAGAAAAAAAAACCCTCGATCCAACTCAATTAGCAGGCGTGGTGATTTATAACCATTGTATAACACAAAGCTTTTGAATTTATTATGCAAACATTCGAAACGATAGAATCCTCAACTTTATACTAATAGGTAGTTGTTAGTTTCAGATTTAATTAGCTAAATGACGTGAAATATTCAACTACAAGGTGCTACAGTAATAAAATCATATTTAATCTAAAAACTTAGCAATACCATTCTTATTCTGCTTGCAAGACCATGAGGAATGTTATAGGAGTAAAAAGATAAGAATTAAGTGCTTTGGTCATCGATATTCGCCGTAAAAGTTTTTACAATCCAGGTCATTTAGTCGGTGCAATAGGTATTTCGTACACTTTATTCAATATTTATTATATAATGGAAGGGCAAAACAGTTTTTTTGGGATATTTATGCTTTACGTTAATAATAATAAATAAATAATAATGTACCGTATACAAAATTAAAGGTTTCTGTATTCTTCGCTCATTAAAAAGAGTGTGAGATAATCAGTAGCTCACGTGTACGTAGGTAACTAAAATCATTATCTACATAGATACGTGAAATTTAACAATTTTTTTCGCAAAAGCAGATAAGTTCATGCAAAAAGAACTTCTCACGTACATATCGTGGACGTACGGTCTTTCGGCCCTGAGGGACAACATATTTGTTTGTGTACAGTATGGATAAAACAAACATAAAAGTTAGTCGTAACTGTAGAATAATTTTATTGTATCTTTGGTCTTTGATTAGCGGTTTTAGCGAAATATAACAGATTCACTTCATGCTAAATACCAATTCATACAATACAATCAACAAATGCCAACAGTTACGCATTTGTCAAGAGGTGAAAAGCATTCGATTATACATTTAGGATTCGTGCTACTATTGAAATATTTCATTCCATAAGTATATTTGTGTATACTGATGGAGACCTGATTAAATTTATACATTGTAACTTTTTTTAATATCGTTATGTAAATACTTTACGTATTTTTATGTACCTTCACTTTTCAATTTTAAATAAAAAACCTCAAAAATATGTGTAAAAAGTACATATTTTCTGTCTGCATAAAACATTCGCTTGGTTATCTGTCCGCACAATTTTGTAAATCAATTTCTTTAAACACAATAGGCGGAAGTTTTAAAGATACAAAATATAGTATCTACTTATACTAATCCAGTAATATTTATTATTCAGTTTTTTAAATCATCAATTAGTTTAAAATAAATTTGCTAACTGACTCTAGTACGTTCCTCCTTAATTCCTCTCTTCTTAATTTTCAAGTGAAAGACCTTCAATTTTATTGTTAGAATTGTAATAAGAGTTTAGTTACTAAAGAATTTTATATAAAACTTAACATTAAAATATTTCATTCCACATTTTTTTAAAAAATTATTCGTTTGAAGTGAGAACCTTTTTACGTCCATCAAGCATGCTTTTTGGCTTCGTTATTCAAAAGTTTACAGCAATAGAGAAGAAGAGGCTACGTATTCTTAAGACAGTTTCTGTAACTATGTTCCTTGGAGAACACGGAAATGCTATTTAATCCATTTTTCTCGTTGATTGCTATCGATCTTACGTTAGTTAAAGATTCAGACTTGAGACTTCCGCTTTTTAAAACGATTTTTTTTGTTTCTCTTCAGATGTAGATGGAGATCCAAGTGGAGATTTAAACGACTTGGGAGTTACATTTCCGTCACCGGAAGAGATCAAACCGGTAGAATTTGTGACGGAGAACAGCACGATTATCACATCTCAAACCGGATCAAAGGCTCTATTACCTTGTGTCATCAGCAACATTGGAGACGGAATGGTAAGTCGTAATTTTAAAGATTGTTCGTTTAACACATTATTTAATAATGGAAATAAATGGTTAAAAGTGGTCCAAATTACACTTTTTGAACGTGTAAATTCAAGATAGTTACTATCGTAATTGATAAAATTGCTTATCTCTCCATGCACTTTCACCATCTTGCCCGATAGTTAATCATTTGATATTAGTTTCACTTCCTAGTACAAACTACCCTCTAAAGTAATCTAAATCAATGAAACAAACAAACAGAGCAGGCACTTCCACCTTGTTTATTTTACCAGCAGTGTTTATAGTAGGAGGGAAACCTAGTGGATAATTGTTGATGAACAGGACTATTATGCACATAGGAGGATTACATGTAAACACTTTGCATGTTGGGATGTCTGTACTGCCAGCGGACAGCAATTACGAGCGGTTACAATATCTTGCTGTGCATCATCAATACACGAACTATTGACAGTTGAAACATTCCACGTACAGAATTAACGGATATATAGCTCACGAAAATCACACCATGTAAATAATACAGGACTCTTGTTCACAATAATAAAACCTGCGAACCTTTAATAATACTGGTAGGTATCAAAAAATATTATGTGTTTCAATATTTATTAAATTAACAAGAGATATTTAAAATATTGATCTTTAAATGAAAATAGAAATACCTATTTCGATTTTCTATTCTTATACATTTATTCTCTAGGTGCCTCATTAATTTTTGTTTAAAATTATTTATTTAACAGCGTTTAAAACTAGTTGTAAGGAGAATCGTTCTTCTGCAGCATCCAGATGACCATCCACTGATTGATGACTAGTTTTTCTCTGACTTTTCCGGTATGTGCTTTAACAGCCCGAATGTAACGCCCGCTCCCAAAAACCTGTAAAGAACATTTTCCTTGCGGATGTTATTTTTTATTGAAAATATAAACTGAGATTTTTATCAGATTTTTTTCACAAATGTACGACTTTCATAATCTCAATAAAGAATTATTTTTAAACATTTCATTATTTTTAACTGTAAATGCACCTGAAAAGAGAATCCGAAAAAATCTGAAAAACGTGGAATGACGTCAAAAACGTTAGAAAAGAATGTCTTAGTAAACATAACATAAAAAACAATGATTTTTAGATATTTTATTGCTTTTAACTATGGCACACCCGGAAAAAAATTCGAAAAATCTCAATTGCGTAGAATGAAGTCGTATAAAAATAAAAGGAAAATTTTTGTGATTGCATATTGCAAAACAAATTTCTTTAAATACTTTTTTGAGATTATAAATGTTTTTTCATGTTGGTAATTATTACTTGAATTCACGGCAATCATATCTAAAATATATCAAAATTTGAGCCAAATCAGCCAAGCCGTTTAAAATACTGTGACGTGTTCGGTCACAGAAAACACAATTAACAAAACAAAACAACGAATTTATTTAATTACTAAAATTAATTTGACTACACTACAGTTATGAACAAGTCCGCACAATTTATTTCACTAAAAGTCTATTTTCCCGTTCGCGTCTACTATAAATACTCGCTATACTATAGACACTATGACTTCTTTCGCCTGGTAATTCGCCTATCGATGCCTTCGCTACCAAACATCAGCTGTTCACTGACTGTTCACTATCAACTTACTCGGTGTGAGTGTCTCGTCCGCCTTTTATAGTCTTCTCAGCCTTTTTCTAGGGTATTCTACAGCCGTCTAGTAATCCAATTGTTTTCCCATTGATCTTTGCTGGTGTTTTCTAGATGTTTCAGGAAAGCCGAGAATATTCCTTATGTAATCAGGGAAGATGTTCATTAATTATGCTTACACCAACTTAATTGGCAAGTACTCGTAACACTGCCCCCTTCTTAGAATTGATCGTCCCGATCAATGTCTTGACCTTTGTAGGGCGCCAAGCGGTCCAAGTGTACAACTTTCATCTTGGCCTTTGGTCCTCTCTGAATACGGTAGACCACGTCATTCAGCCTTCTGACCACAGTGTAAGGTCCTTCCCAGGCTCGCTGTAGCTTCGGTGAGCGTCCTTTCCGACGGACAGGATTGTAAAGCCACACCTGGTCCCCTTCTCTGAATCCTGTGCTGTTGGCTCTCCGGTCGTACCTGGTCTTCATGCGGTCACTCCCTACTTGGATTTTGTTACGAACGACTCTATGGATGGTATCGAGTCGTTCCTCTAGCTGCTGTGCGTAGTCGGTAACCGAAGGTCGCCGATCTTCTGGGTGTCCAAACCGGATGTCCATCGGTAACTTCAGCTCTCTTCCAAATAAAATGCTGGCTGGTGTTCTGCCGGTGGTCTCATGAACCGCACTTCGATAGACCAACAGGAACAAAGGTATGTGCTGGTCCCAGTCTGTCTGATGATCGTTGACAACCATTTTCAAATTGGTTCCCAGCGTCGCGTTAAACCGCTCGACCATTCCGTCAGATTGTGGATGTAATGGAGTGGTCCTAGTTTTCTGTACTCCTAGCAGCTCACAGACTTCCCGGAATACCGTGGATTCGAAGTTCCGTCCCTGGTCAGAGTGGATCTCCATCGGAACTCCATACCGACTGATCCATTGGTTCACCAGCATTCCAGCGACCGTAGTAGCTTCTTGGTTTGGGATTGCGTACACTTCGGGCCATTTGCTAAAATAGTCCATCACTACCAAGATGTACTTATTGCCAGCAGTTGTTGTTGGGAATGGTCCTGCTACGTCCAGAGGTATTCTCTCAAATGGGGCACCAACATTGTACTGCTTCATTCGCCCTCGGCTTCGAGTCTGAGGTCCCTTGGCTGACGCACACGTTGGACACTTCCTACACCAATTTTCGACGTCTCTTCTACACTTTAGCCAATAAAATCGCTCTCGCACCTTCTCCAACGTCTTTGTTACTCCGAAGTGTCCTCCACCAACACCTCCATGGACTTCTGTCAGCACCTCGTTGACTCTGTTCTTCGGGAGAACTACTTGATATCGAATTTTAGTTCCGTCAGGGCTTTCCCACACTCGTTTTAGTACCCCATTCTCGACGATGAGCGAATCCCATAAGGCCCAATAGCTCTTCGTGATGGTACTCGTACTACTAACATCTGTCCAGGTAGGTCGTGCTGTTCCTGCCTTTTTCCACCGCAGTATCGGTTTAATGTCTTCGTCGTTATCTTGGTCTTTCGCTAGGTCTTCGTTCTGCCAGTGTTCTTCAGGTTCCACCATCGTCTGACAGATCCTTGCCAAGTTGACTGGTTCTTTCTTTTCGGCGGCCATGCAATGTTTGCAGTTCTTCGAGCATGGTCTTCGCGAGAGGGTATCAGCGTTACCATGTTGTTTTCCAGCACGATGCTCGATGCTGAAGTCGTATACTTGTGCCGCTGTAGCCATCGAGCCAGTTGTCCCTCTGGGTTTTTAAATTGCAGCAGCCATTTCAGGGACGCATGGTCTGTCCTTAACAGGAGTTTTCGTCCGTAGAGATACTTATGGAAATGTTCGAGAGTTTTGACGACTGCCAGCAATTCTCTACGGGTCACGCAAAAGTTTCGCTCCGGCTTTGACAGTGCCTTACTGAAGTAGCCAATGACTTTTTCTTTTCCTTCCTGCATCTGCGACAGTACACCACCAATTCCTACATTGCTGGCATCCGTATCGACAATGAAGTCTGTGTCGAACTGTGGGTACGTCAGTATTGGTGCTTGAGAAAGGGTAGACTTCAGTGTTTCAAAAGCTTGCTGACATCGTTCTGACCATTGGAAAGGGACACCATCCACTGTTAACTTGTGGAGCGGTCGAGCTATATCTGCAAATCCCTTTACGAATCGTCGGTAATAGGAACACAGCCCCAAAAAGCTTCTGAGGTCGTGTTGGTTCTTCGGGACAGGCCATCTTCTCACAGCTTCAGTCTTGTCATGATCAGTCCTTATTCCTTCTGAGGTGATAACGTGGCCAAGATATTTCACCTCCTTACAGAACAGATGGCATTTCTTGGGTCTGAGTTTCAACTTGGCTGCTGAAAGCTTCTTGATCACTTCTTCGACATTCTGGAGGTGGTCTTCGAATGTCTTTCCCAGTACTATCACGTCGTCTAGGTACACCAGACAAACCTTCCAATTGAGCCCTTGTAGCACATTTTCCATAAGTCGCTCGAAGGTGGCGGGAGCGTTACATAGTCCAAATGGCATAACGTTAAAGTGCCACAGCCCATAACCAGTCGTGAATGCGGTCTTCTGCTTGTCTTGTGGATCCAGTTCCACTTGCCAGTATCCACTCTTCAAATCTAACGTTGAAAACCATTTGGCACCAACCAAGCTGTCAAGGGTGTCGTCGATTCTGGGTAAGGGATAGCTGTCCTTTAAGGTAACGTCGTTGAGCTTCTTGTAGTCAACGCTGAACCTGGTCGATCCATCCTTCTTCCTAACCAACACTATCGGAGAAGCCCAAGCACTTTGTGATGGTTCGATTACCCCCTGTTCTTACATGTTCTTCACCAGGTTGTTGACTTCTTCTTGCTTAGCCCATGGAACTCTTCTAGATGGTTGTTTAATAGGACGAGCTGATCCCGTGTCTATACGGTGGTATGTCAGATTCGTTCTTCCAAAGTCGTTGTCAGAGAGGGCGAAGACGTTTCGATACTTGTTGAGCAGTTCTTCGAACTTTCTAATTTGTTCGCTGTTAAGGTTTGTGGCCAAACGCTGCACTAAGTCTCGAAGAACGGTTGGAAGCGGTTCGCTCTCTGCCCTTGAGGATTCAGCTTCGACTTCGCATTGGAGGATGGACACCACGGGTTCAAGGACTCCTACTTCCATTCCTTTACACACTTTTTGCTCGAAGTCCTTCAGATTGACCACTCTGACAGATGCGTTCGGCGTCCCAGTTCGAATTAGTGTTCGTCCTATCAGTATGGCTTTCTGTGTCAAATCCGGGTTTTTGGCTTCTACTATCCCCACCAAACCTTCCGCACCTTCGCCGTCGATGTTTATTTTGAGAACTACCTCGGATCTGGCAGGTAGTAATCGGTCTTCTGCTACGATGACCTTTCGAAGACCGTACTCTTTGGTGGGGTTTGTCATCACCAACTCTTCCTTGCCGATGCGTAAAATTCCGGAGCCCAAATCCAGATTAATTTTGTTTCGTTCAAGAAGATCCAATCCAATGATCACGTCGTCGGCGACATCGGCTACCAGTGCCTTGTGTCGAAGGCATACTTCTCCCAGTCTCAACTCGATGTCGCATTCTCCTCTAATCGGCTCTGTTTTTCCGGTACCTGTGGTCAAACGTAGCTTCCTCTGCAGGGGACGGATTCTCCACTCATTAACGATGTTCGGCCGGATTATGGTCTTAGAAGATCCCGTATCGACCACCATTCT
Organism: Agrilus mali; assembly: GCA_029378335.1. Lineage (NCBI taxonomy): Eukaryota > Metazoa > Arthropoda > Insecta > Coleoptera > Buprestidae > Agrilus > Agrilus mali. The sequence goes on along the minus strand of CM055655.1, from coordinate 13,555,290 downwards.
AACCTTCTTGTTGTTGATGTGACCTTCGACGAATAAGGACTTGCTTCCGTTTAGTTGGGAAACGACGATTTCTGCTGGGGCTTGGTGGGGAGAAGCCAACTTGCGCCCCTCAAAGTTGGCTGATCTTAGTTTCCCGACTGCTGTCGGTCCGCACGGCGTTCTTCGGCCGGTAAGTCTCGCCGTAAATGTCCGTGCCTTCCACATTCCCAGCACCTTGGTCTTCCTTTGTTTTGGCCACAGTCTCGGGAAAAGTGACCGACCTTCCCGCATTCCCAACATTTGGCCGATTCTCTCTTGTCGTTGATGGTAGTCTTCTTGACAGTTTCGGCGCATTCTTTAATCAGCCTTGTGACTTCATTCTTGTATTCGTCGTCTTCAACAGCTGTTTGGCGTACACGCACGTGCCCTTTGGAAGCTTGTTTTGCAGCTTCGAATTCTAAGGCGTGCGCCAGTGCGTCACTCACAGTCTTATGGCGGGCCAAACGGAGAACTTGCTGTAAGTCGGTGTCCCTCACGCCATCGACGAATGTTTGGACTGCTAGCTGGTCTGCGAAGTCCTACGGAGCGGTAGGATAGGCCAATCTAACTAGACGTTCCACATCGGCCTCGAATTCTTGTAGAGTTTCTGATGTCCTCTGATTGCGACACTTAGTTGGGTTTGGTACACTTGTTGTAAATGTTTGTCGCCATATTTCATTTCAAGTCGCTCTAGCAGCGCAGAGAGGTCTCGTTGTTGGCGCTCTGGAATACCTTGAAGGACATCCAATGCTTCTCCTCGTAGGGCTATGACCAGCGCCGTTGCTTTCTCAAAATCGTTCCAGTTGTTTGCTTTTGCCGCTGCCTCGAACTGTCGTTTGTACACAGACCAGCAAACTTTTCCGTCGAAAGTCGGTGGTTTAATTCTAATCGCTTTCGCAGTCTCTTCAGGCTTTACATCACTAGCCGGTTTTGTGTTCTCGAACTTCTGTCGTATCTTCTCTACTTCCTTTTGTACCTCTTCTTTCAACTCATCTCTTAGCTTCTCTTGTCTCGCCTCCAATTCTTGTCGTACTTCTTTTAATTCTTCTTGCACTTCGGTTCTGACTTCCTTCAGCTTTACCCTTAATTCTTCCTGTATCGCTTCCATCTTTTCTTGTCCAGCTTCTATTTTATTCTTCAATTCTTCTTGTGCCAATTTCATTTCTTCCTGTCCAGCTTCCATTTTATTCCTCAATTCTTCCTTCATTTCTTCCTGGCCTGCCTTCATTTCTTCCTGGCCTGCCTTCATTTCTGTTTTCATTTCTTTCATCATTTCCATTAAAGCCTTTATTTGTTCCTCTATTATTGCCGATTGTTTTCTTGTTACTGGCATAAGGTTTCAAAATTTTTCTTCTCTTCGGACCTCTTCTACGATCTGTCGCACTAACTTTCTTCGGGAATCTTCAATTCCCTTACTATCGCACTCCTGACACCAAATGTGACGTGTTCGGTCACAGAAAACACAATTAACAAAACAAAACAACGAATTTATTTAATTACTAAAATTAATTTGACTACACTACAGTTATGAACAAGTCCGCACAATTTATTTCACTAAAAGTCTATTTTCCCGTTCGCGTCTATTATAAATACTCGCTATACTATAGACACTATGACTTCTTTCGCCTGGTAATTCGCCTATCGGTCGCTTCGCTTCCAAACATCAGCTGTTACTGTCAACTAACTCGGTGTGAGTGTCTCGTCCGCCTTTTATAGTCTTCTCAGCCTTTTTGTAGGGTATTCTTCAGCCGTCTAGTAATCCAATTGTTTTCCCATTGATCTTTGCTGGTGTTTTCTAGATGTTTCAGGAAAGCCGAGAATATTCCTTATGTAATCAGGGAAGATGTTCATTAATTATGCTCACACCAACTTAATTGGCAAGTACTCGTAACAATACATTAATTTTTTATTTCGATTTCTTAAAACTAATAACCCTTCTTACTGGCATTCTTTAAGGGACTGAATTTTAACAGATCTTAACCCTGTATTGTGGCAGTTACCCGAAAAAATCTCAACGCTATCGGTTCTTGGGCTTCTTATCCATACTTATCGCCCTATAGCCCTTGGCTCCGAATGGGAGAAGAAAGGATGGATAGGAATGAGGGAGGTAAAAGCTTCCTTGAGTTCAGTTGAAGGTTCATTTATGTTTCAATAGAATAAAGCGAGTGGCAGAGTCTGGTCGTTTATACATGACTTCTCATTCGGAAGGTCACCGGTTTAATTTCAAATACGAGTGCTCTTGTTTAAATTTTTCTGTTATCTTGGATCACCCAGGTATATTCTAGGGCATGGATAATACTCCACACATGAAAAATCTTTTACTTCTCTTCTACTTTCCTTTCGTTCGTCTCATCTTTTTCTCCCCAATATCCACAACCAGCCTTTATTCATTTCTACCATCCCTAAAGGAGGCTAAAGAGAGCTAATGTGTAGGTCGGAGAGATCTTCACTATAGTAGATAGTGAGAATAAAAGTACCAAAAAGAGTATATTGGATTTTTATCCACATAAGTATGTGGATAATGAATCAAAATTTCGGCAGAGTATTATTTAGTAATTTACAATTCATAATTAACGCCTTCGCGTAGGCACTAAAATGTAGGTAACCATATACAAATTAAATTACACGTTAATTGGAGAAGTAGATACTTGATATTTTCCATATTTTGCAAATAAAAAGTTTCTTGTGCTCTTAAGACCTATTTTATGGTAGACTCTGTACATACTATACATATTGTTCTTAATTAAACGTAAATTTCCAAGTGTGTACCATTTCGTAAAGTGAAAACTTTCTGGTGCGTTTAATTTCCATAACATAATTATAATTCTCTCCAAGCGGAAATTCAATCTCCGTCGTTCGCCAATTTTCTGTGCTTCTGCAGTAAAATATTTCGACGGTTCTTCTTGTATCCGCTTGGGTAAATTCACCTTTTCCATTCCGACTAAAACTTATGTTGACAGAATGCACAACTGCTTTCGAAAAGTCGAAAGCGAGAAAGCTCAGGCGGCCAAAATCTCTTTAGCAAACAGTTCGGGGAGCCTACTGCTCGACTAAAAGCAATTATACAGTTGAACATTATTAATTTCGTTACAGTATAACCTCAGTCGGCTTTTAAACAATAAAGGCGTCATCGTCGACAGCAAATATCTTATCATAACTTAATATTAACGGAGAAAATCACAAGAGAGCAAATTAAGCTGATGAAGTTTTGGAATGAATGGGCGGAAAGTTAAGAGACCGGAAAATATTGCTCTAACTGGTACTTTAGGTTACGTGTATATTCATTAATTGCAATTTACTGCGAAGGTGCTTAATTAATTATGAAAAGTAAATATAGTTAACACAATTCGACTGTTTCTTATCAAAAATTTCTCAAATTGTTTATTTGTTCAATCATCTCTGAATATAAAATAAAGGAGGTCATAGACAATATGAAATTCTATGAAAATTAATGAAATGTTACTTTTTCTTGTCTATTATTATTATTCATTATTAAGTCTTCAATTTGAAGTTTCTAGCGATTTCATAAAATCTCTTTTTAATACCACACCTCATTTATTTGAAGTGTAATTTGAAATTCACTGATACCCCGGGAAAATAAAAAAAAAATCAAGTTTTCTATCGATTTCTAAAAACAAACGTCACTGCAGTTCCATAGTTCATTTATTTCATGTTTAATTTGAAATTCGTCGAGGACATTCCCTAAAAGAAAAGTTCCTGAGTCAAAAACACCCCGAATTTCTGATTTTCTAGTTTGTTGAACCCGTAGGTACCTCCATATTTTCTTATTCTACGCCAATATTCGCAAACTAAAACAAACGTTTCACACCGACTGCCTCATTTCTCAATTCCTCTTCTGCATCATAAGTTGAATTTTAACATCCACCACCACGAAATTGAAAAACTTCACTGTATCCCTAAACTATTTTAAGTATTAATCTAATTTAACCGTTCCCACATCTTGAGAGATGTTTCATAATCCTACTTTGCTTATTTCTCATTGGCTTCAATAGCGGCCTCTTCTTTTCTAGTGTTTCTTTGCCTTCTTGTATATTTTCAATTTTTTTCAATTTACAATATGACCAACTAACACCACACTTTAATCGTGTTAGGTTCCTGGCCGTCTGCATTCTATTATTCTTTATATTTCTAACTTTTTCACGCTTTCTTAATCTTTTTACACGTGTACCAGTTGACCCCTCTATTCACAATTATTGTTCTATTGCTTCTTCCTTTCTCCATTTCCAGAAACCCACGAATCCCTTACTAATTACACCTTCTATAAACATCACAATATTAATTACTAATTGTAAAATTTATACGTCAATATGCTTCAATTTCCTCTAAAAACCGATCCTGTGATCCAGTACTGACACCGCTATAAGCCTGACCATCTCTCTTTATTTATCTATCATCTTCTTCGTCAATCTCGATCGCACTCTCATCCCATCCACCTAACTTGTATTTTCTTTATAAAAAAAGTAGAAGCAGTTTATCCAATAGTTTTCATCTACCTATCTGTATCTGAACAGTATCAATGAATCTATCTTCGACTCTTTATCTACCTAATGTATCTTAGATCTATATCTACCACTCTATCATCAATTAATTTATCAATTATCAAATATCAAACTAGTACGCCCAGTCACCGAAACAATTGTTTCCCTTTCTTATCATTGTATTTAACACCGATTTGTAAATAGTGTAAAAACATCTATAAAACCACAATCACTTGTCGTTATTTTTATTTATAATCCACAAAAAAACCACTTGGCCTCCATTAAGTTGTAGTACAGGACAAAAAGAACAAAACGGAAGAAATTATGATATCCGGGCTTGTTGGCTGTGGTCTAGGATTGTTTCTTCTTCGGTGAGAATACCGATGAAGTTGTTTATCCGACGCCCACGCTGCTTTCCCTGAGGATTCCAACCACAGTTGTTGCCTAAACGTCGGACAAACAATTTCATCGGTGTTCTCACCAAAGGAGAAACAATCCTAGACCACGGCCAACAAGCTCGGATATCATAATTTCTTCTGATAACGCTGACTGTGAAAGCCTAAGTCTTTTCATCAGAATACAACGGGTTCCTTTTCGATGTACTTTGTTAAAACCATCACCTGATGGAGCATTAATATAGCGAACAATATTGTAGTGGGCACCACAAACCTCTTGCTACTACGTATATTTTGTTACCTATTTTTCTTTAATATTAAGAATATCTTTTGTATACTGGGAACAGTAATATTTCAATCAATCAATTGGTTTGAATAGAATCGATAATAGGGTCTCACAGCTACACGATTTGACGTGCTGACCTGTTGAACAGAATAAGCAATGCTACTGAAGGTGGACAATACGTTACATCTTTTAAAGATCGTAGTATTTTTACTATCCGAATATTTTATCTAAATTTAATTTATGGCACTATAATACATCTAAAACGGATACCCAATTAAAATGCCTTTTATAGGATCTACAAGTACTCACAAAAACGATTATTAATGTGGAATGAATCGAACAATGTAAAGCTTTTATGATATCGTTATCGACTTGCTCCTGTTGTGAAGCCACCGAACAGTAATTACAAAACCCCAGGGACAAATAAAGCGCCACCTGCAATCTATCCAGTTACAAGTATCAAACTGGCGGTTATACACATTCTCGAAAGATAATATCCGATTTTAACTACCAGAAAACGGCCATATCGGTGCAATAACGCAGTAGGAATTGTCGGTAAATGTTTGTAGAAACGGGAATAACATTATTACTTTATGTTGCCAAGTTTGAGTTTACGTTAATGGCGCCGCCTCCCAATGGAGACTTTAAACGGTACAACTGTACCCATGTGAGAGAAACGGAGGACTTTACTGCGGCATTAAAGAATCTCGGTAATCTGCATGATGCAGCTATTCAGACAGGACACAAGAACTACAAGTGCATCCCTTATTATCTGGAATAAACTGATATTAAAGAAGGCTTCCGCGGGCAAAGTTGGTGTGCACAAGTTTAACTTAAGGACGTTCCCAAAGAGCAGTTGTGCTCAACTTGTTAAAAAAATCCCCCTATGTAAACTACCATGACTACAATGAAAAAAGGTTGAAATACAGTACATTCTTTCGCCTCTGCTCACATACGCAGAACTATAAAAATGATTCTATTGCGTCGTTTTTCAGATCTAGCAGCATTGTGTTTTTACTGTGCTTGAGATACGTGTTGTTTATGTAGAAAAAAATATATTACTAGTATTTTATGTTAGTTTAAAGTTTATGATGTGAATATGCTACTAATTTATATTAAATACGAGTAAATATTTTACTTGTTATAAAAATGAGCTCATTTTTAATATTTTTTATAACAAAACCAATATCGCTTGTCATAGTGATTTTTACAGAAAGATATTCGTTATATCTTTAATTAATAGTTTTCAGTTTTTTAAAACAATTGTAAAAAAAATACTATTGTTATTTAATAAAACATTCGCTTTAACATCGATCGGCAACGGGTTCCCATGTTAAATATGCAAATTGTAATAGTCAATATTTAGAAATTTACTACCGCAAGAACGATTGAAAAAAAATCCTACGTATAAAGGACACTTATAAGTATGTGTATTTTAAGTTTCAAAAGAATCGTAAGGAATTGATTTTTTTGGGAACGTACTTCGTATTACAGTTTTTGATCAAATGGTATTGAAACTTGAAATAGTAGCTTGATGATACAGAACTATTGAAGTTTTCTAGTAAACGAGGAAAAGAAAAAAAAGATGTAATAATGAGAGAACGTACAAAGAAGTACAGCAGATATTTGGAGAACTTGAGAATTTGGGAAGTTGACAACTGAAAGCGAAATATTACAAAATACGAATGCATGAATAACGAAGCTACAAATTGTTATGACAGATGTGGAAACTAAAAGAAAAAATGGGAAATGTGTATAGATGGAACTCCAAATTATTTTATTTGAAAATGAAGAAAAAATTTGCACTTAAGATAAATACCAGAAAATAAGACATATGAATGATATATTTTAATCCTTGAGAAACTGTGAAGGTATAGTAATATATGAAAAATTGAGAAAAATCGTCGAAAACTTCACATTTACATATTTAACAACGTATACATTTCGACCACCATATAGTCACCTTCAGTATGATTAAAACATTAAACTATGAAAACAAAAATAAGTATAATTTATACATTCTTAGACACAAGAAAGATGAGGGGATTGTTTATGTGATATATATCGAAATTTTTTTTTTGAAGTGAAAACTTCTATAGTACCGTTGTGATTTTAAAGTCTATGAAACGAAAAAGCGACAGTAAAAAGAGACAGAGTGGGAGAAAATGAGATAGGAAGCATTATACAGTGTTTCTTATTTGTGCTCTGCATCGTACCCCGTTCACTCGTGTTTACCAAGGCATAGTAACCAACATTTTTGAAGGTTTCACTTCTATCACGTGTGAATTGTACACATGATTTTTTTTATATTTATTGATGTAAACAGCTTCACTCGTAATTAGATTTAAATATTCCTGCATGGTTTTACCAATTAAAAATTGTTTAAATCAAATGAATGGTTGCTATTTAAAAAATGGGAAGCTACCCCAGATTTTTCCGGGTTATTATTTTTGAGGTGGAGAAAATGTTCCTTATATCTAATATGGATATTCCTTTTAGTTAAACAAATATAAACTTTGTTACAATTATTACAACTGATTTTATATACATATGCCAATTTATCTTTGGCATCGTCATTATAATTATAATATTTGTTTCTATTATAATTGCAATTTAACGAAATACCAATTTCGCTTTAAAAATAAAGCCAAGTAAAGTGCTCACAATTATGAGATTTATACTTATTTATCCCCGAAGTTTGTGACCCAGATATTTTTACTAAAATCTAATTATCTAAAACTCATAAAATTTATTACTGCGAGTTAATTCTCTAGAATTTATAGTTCTGACACGTGGACTAAGCGAAGCTCAGCCTCCTCGATATGTAAAACGATTAAAACGAAATCAAACACTTCCTCCTCACTTACATCATTTAAAATAAATGAGACAGTGGACTCTGTAACGTTTCCATTGTTTCATCCCATGATTGATGTCCTGCCCTGTTCAATGTTTCCGATGTTCTGCTCGTTAGGAGAACGAGAAGGGGAGAAAACAAATAACGTTATAAGCTTACATTATGGACGGTCGTTAATATCAAACTATTGAGGCTTTGATGGATGTTTCTGACATGAAAAGGAATTATTTAGTGGCTGTCAAATTTATAGCTTATTCCTGATACCCGTGTCTACTCTGGCACTTTTTCAAACCAATTTTAAATATGGTCTAAATGTAATCTGCCTACACTTAATTGTGGTAACCAATTATTTCAGGGAGTAATAAATTGTCAAAAAACGAAAAGTCAGAAATATACCCCCCCCTAGAAAACCTGCTATTGATTCACCTGCTGACCATTTTCTTATTCCTTGTGCCTTGTCATCTTCCAAGGAAATTCACAATAAACGTTTCACGAGACTCATTAAGTTTCAAGAACTCTGTATCTTGATCTTGACTTGATTAAAAACAAGATCAAGACTTTACCAGTTGTGGAGATTTCTGATCGTTCTCCAGCGGTAATGACTACACGTTTCCTATTTGTTTTTACCTGTAGTTACGTTTAGAATTACAGATAAATTTTGTTATCCATATCAAATTATTTTGTGTAGTTGTTCATAATAAACTGAAATAGACAAGTTATTTGACAGAATTGTCTACAGAGTAAGCTGCAACACGTTTGAGATTGCGATACACAGCTGGTAATTATAGCAAACTGAACTAAAAGTTCAAAGTTTTGTTTTGATTTATTGCAGTATTAGAGTACGTGAATTCTGCACCCAGCTTTCTTTTAACAAGCCAACATCCTGGTTTTTAAATGACAAATTAGTGCAATATACACTAACTATAACATTATTGTTTATATTTTCGTTTGTTTAAATAAAAAAACACAAATAGATAATTGGGTTTTTGGGTTTAAAGTTTAAGTTGACTTAATTTGAAATTTGAAAAGATAATATGAAGTAGGGTTTAACCCATAAAATAGTGCAACAAATTTTCAAATTACTATTTATTTATTTATTTAAACCGGGTTTTATTTAAAAATAATATTTCATTTTATACAATATTAGGTACTAGGAGAAAACGAATTCGATCAAATTGTGCACTGACATATGTATTCACATTTTATTTGATACCTACTGTTTATATCACCCTGTACCCCGTCGATTTCATATTTATGTTACATGTTCTAATTGATTAATTTCGCACCGTCTTCTATTTATATTATTATCGACTTCGCGAACTATCATGAATACCTTAAATCTCCAGAGAGACACATGTAGGATTGAAAAGTTAATGTTTAAAATGTTTCGATTTCTGAGGTGCTACCAATCCCACACTTTATGGAATTGAGTTTTAATCCTTTTAAAGTTGAAAACGAATAAAGGTCATAAAGCTATTGCGGCAGAACATTTGAGACAAATTGCCCTCCTTAAGCTAAGAAGTTAACTGTGGCGTTTCCTGAACGGTTTTATTTATTTTCAAACCATATTTTCTCTTTTAAGTAGACAATATCTGACTCGAGTCATTCCCCAACGGAGTAGCATTCGAGTAACAGTTCTTCCGTTTCATTTTAACCGTTCCGATAAAGAAGCGGATACTGCCATTGGAGACCTAGTTCTCGAAAATTTTACATATTTTGAGTATAACGACCGAAATCTGTTCTTAGCGCATTGATAAAACAACCACCAGAAGTCGAATTTGAATAGCAACTTCGACACACGGCGGCAGATGGTCGCTAAAATGGGTAACTTTCCTGATAAAGTAAAATTGGAAAAGTTTTGATACACTTCGAGCCGATATAAAACAGATATTATTGAAATAAACAGAATGGGATGCAACCCATTTATATGATACACGTGTATTTTAAGCCTAGGACAAGTTTTCAGGTTTGTGGTTGTCATCAGTGAAATGTTGTAAAAGTCGATAAAGGAGGTACATTTAAACTCAAAAAGTTTTACAATATCAGAAATTTTATACGGGACCGGCATATGGCCAAAATGTGTGTGACTTGAATTCAATTTACGTAGGTACCTACCTAAATTTTATAGGAAATCGTATCGGAGCTTGGAATATTGCGATGTTATTGATGTTAGGTACTACGTGTGTGTATAAACTGAATCGTTCAAAATATTATGGATATGTCCATTTTCACAAATCAAAATGTCAGTTCTATAAACTTTGAACATAGTACATATTAGACGTACGAAAAATTTAAGTGCAGATACATTTGATTGATAATAATACTGTGACGTGTTCGGTCACAGAAAACACAATTAACAAAACAAAACAACGAGTTTATTTAATTACTAAAATTAATTTGACTACACTACAGTTATGAACGAGTCCGCACAATTTATTTCACTAAAAGTCACTTTTTAATCGCCGTTCCGGTAGAAACTATTTATCGCTCTCTATGAACACTATCGCCTCTATGGTTCGCCTGTATCGCCTATCGATCGCTTTGCATCAGCTGTTACTGTAAACTGTCAACTAACTCGGTGTGAGTGTCTCGTCCGCTTTTACAGTCTTCTCAGCCTTTTTCTAGAGTATTCTACAGCCGTCTAGTAATTCAATTGTTTTCCCATTGATCTTTGCTGGTGTTTTCTAGATGTATCAGGAAAGCCGAGAATATTCCTTATGTAATCAGGGAAGATGTTCATTAATTATGCTCACACCAACTTAATTGGCAAGTACTCGTAACACTGCCCCCTTCTTAGAATTGATCATCCCGATCAATGTCTTGACCTTTGTAAGGCGCCAAGCGGTCCAAGTGTACAACTTTCATCTTGGCCTTTGGTCCTCTCTGAATACGGTAGACCACGTCATTCAGTCTTCTGACCACGGTGTAAGGTCCTTCCCAGGCTCGCTGTAGCTTCGGTGAGCGTCCTTTCCGACGGACAGGATTGTAGAGCCACACCTGGTCCCCTTCTCTGAATCCTGTGCTGTTGGCTCTCCGGTCGTACCTGGTCTTCATGCGGTCACTCCCTACTTGGATTTTGTTACGAACGGCTCTATGGATGGTATCGAGTCGTTCCTCTAGCTGCTGTGCGTAGTCGGTAGCTGAAGGTCGCCGATCTTCTGGGTGTCCAAACCATATGTCCATCGGTAACTTCAGCTCTCTTCCAAATAAAATGCTGGCTGGTGTTCTGCCGGTGGTCTCGTGAACCGCACTTCGATAGGCCAACAGGAACAAAGGTATATGCTGGTCCCAGTCTGTCTGATGATCGTTAACAACCATTTTCAAATTGGTTTCTAGCGTCGCGTTAAACCGTTCGACCATTCCGTCAGATTGTGGATGTAATGGAGTGGTCCTAGTTTTCTGTACTCCTAGCACCCTCACAGACTTCCCGGAATACTGCGGATTCAAAGTTCCGTCCCTGGTCAGAGTGGATCTCCATCGGAACTCCATACCGGCTGATCCATTGGTTGACCAACATTCCAGCGACCGTAGTAGCTTCTTGATTTGGGATTGCGTACACTTCAGGCCATTTGCTAAAATAGTCCATCACTACCAAGATGTACTTATTGCCAGCAGCTGTTGTTGGGAATGGTCCTGCTACGTCCAGAGCTATTCTCTCAAATGGGGCACCAACATTGTACTGTTTCATTCGCCCTCGGCTTCGAGTCTGAGGTCCCTTGGCTGACGCACACGTTGGGCACTTCCTACACCAATTTTCGACGTCTCTTCTACACTTTAGCCAATAGAATCGCTCTCGCACCTTCTCCAACGTCTTTGTTACTCCGAAGTGTCCTCCACCAACACCTCCATGGACTTCTGTCAGCACCTCGTTGACTCTGTTCTTCGGGAGAACTACTTGATGTCGAATTTTAGTTCCGTCAGGGCTTTCCCACACTCTTTTTAGTACCCCATTCTCGACAATGAGTGAATCCCATAAGGCCCAATAGCTCTTCGTGATGGTACTCGTACTACTAACATCTGCCCAGGTAGGTCGTGCTGTTTCTGCCTTTTTCCACCGCAGTATCGGTTTAATGTCTTCGTCGTTTTCTTGGTCTTTCGCCAGGTCTTCGTTCTGCCAGTGTTCTTCCGGTTCCACCATCGTTTGACAGATCCTTGCCAAGTTGACTGGTTCCTTCTTTTCGGCGGCCATGCAATGTTTGCAGTTCTTCGAGCATGGTCTTCGCGAGAAGGCATCAGCGTTACCATGTTGTTTTCCAGCACGATGCTCGATGCTGAAGTCGTATACTTGTAGCCGCTGTTGATCCGCACGGCGTTCTTCGGCCGGGTAGTTTCGCTGTAAATGTCCGTGCTTTCCACTTTCCCAGTACCTTAGTCTTCCTTTGTTTTGTCCACAGTCTCGGGAAAAATGACCGACCTTTCCACATTGCCAACATCTGGCCGATCTTCTTCTGTCATCGATTGTAGTTCTTTTCACAGTTTCGACGCATTTGTGGCGTTTAGGGCAGTCTAGCTGTAAATGTCCGCGCTTTCCACATTCCCAGCACCTTGGTCTTCCTTTATTTTGGCCACAGTCTCGGGAAAAGTGACCGACCTTCCCGCATTCCCAACATTTGGCCGATTCTCTCTTGTCGTTGATGGTAGTCTTCTTGACAGTTTCGACGCATTCTTAAATCAGCCTTGTGACTTCATTCTTGTATTGGTCGTCTTCAACAGCTGTTTGGCGTACACGCACGTGCCCTTTGGAAGCTTGTTTTGCAGCTTCGAATTCTAAGGCGTGCGCCAGTGCGTCACTCGCAGTCTTGTGGCGGGCCAAACGGAGAACTTGTTGTAAGTCGGTGTCCCTTACACCATCGACGAATGTTTGGACTGCTAGTTGGTCTGCGAAGTCCTGCGGAGCGGTAGGATAGGCCAATCTAACTAGACGTTCCACATCGGCCTCGAACTCCTGTAGATTTTCTGATGTCCTCTGATTGCGACACTTGAGTTGGGTTTGGTACACTTGTTGTAAATGTTTTTCGCCATACCTCATTTCAAGTCGCTCTAGCAGCGCAGAGAAGTCCCGTTGTTGGCGCTCTGGAATACCTTGAAGGACATCCAATGCTTCTCCTCGCAGGGCTATGACCAGCGCCGTTGCTTTCTCAAAATCGTTCCAGTTGTTTGCTTCTGCCGCTGCCTCGAACTGTCGTTTGTACACAGACCAGCAAACTTTTCCGTCGAAAGTCGGTGGTTTAATTCTAATCGTCTTGGCAGTGTCTTCGGACTTTACTTCACTTGCCGGTTTTGTGTTCTCGAACTTCTGTCTCATCTTCTCTACTTCCTTTTGTACTTCTTCTTTCAACTCATCTCTTAGCTTTTCTTGTCGTATCTCCAATTCTTGTCGTACTTCCTGTAACTCTTCTTTTAATCCTTCTTGCTCAATTTTTATTGTCCTTATATCTTCGACCAATTTCTCTTGAACTGCCTTAATTTCTTCTTTGCTTGCTTTAATTTCTTCCTTCATTTCTTCTTGTGCTAATTTCATTTCTTCCTGTCCAGCTTCCATTCTTTCTTGTCCAGCTTCCATTTTATTCTTCATTTCTTCCTGGCCTGCCTTCATTGCCTTCATCATTTCCATTAAAGCCTTTATTTGTTCTTCCATTATCGCTGATTGTTTTCTTGTTACTGGCATAAGGCTTCAAAATTCTTCTTCACTTCGGATCTCTGCTACGATCTGTCGCACTAACTTTCTTCGGGAATCTTCAATTCCATTACTATCCCACACCTGACACCAAATGTGACGTGTTCGGTCACAGAAAACACAATTAACAAAACAAAACAACGAGTTTATTTAATTACTAAAATTAATTTGACTACACTACAGTTATGAACGAGTCCGCACAATTTATTTCACTAAAAGTCACTTTTTAATCGCCGTTCCGGTAGACACTATTTATCGCTCTCTATGAACACTATCGCCTCTATGGTTCGCCTGTATCGCCTATCGATCGCTTTGCATCAGCTGTTACTGTAAACTGTCAACTAACTCGGTGTGAGTGTCTCGTCCGCTTTTATAGTCTTCTCAGCCTTTTTCTAGAGTATTCTACAGCCGTCTAGTAATTCAATTGTTTTCCCATTGATCTTTGCTGGTGTTTTCTAGATGTATCAGGAAAGCCGAGAATATTCCTTATGTAATCAGGGAAGATGTTCATTAATTATGCTCACACCAACTTAATTGGCAAGTACTCGTAACAATACACAATGATGTTAACATAAATAAATTGATTTTCTTAGATAGTTATCTAGCAAACCAAACCAAATATTAGTTTTTTCCAATTAGTAATTTCTTATAATCTTTGTGACCCGAAATTTTCTCATTTAATACTTTGACTATCATAACTGAAACCTATTAGCGTTTATATTTGATTCGTTGAATATTTTTTGTTAGACTTAGTTTTTATGCTCAATAAGTATAATAGGAGGCAGATAGTTGTAAATTGAAAAGAAACAAAATAACCTTCCATTTAGTCATTCGAACGGGATTGCTGTGGGAGATATATTTTTATCCTTATCAACGACTTCTTCAAAATATCATGTGTTACAGCCAAACTAATCCGCCTTTTTTTAACGCTATTATAGAACGTCTACAAGCGTTAAGGTTAAGAAGTGAAAATATTATTATCAAATTGATTTATTAATTAACATTTGGGAATTTCATGTAAATATTGTTACGAGTACTTGCCAATTAAGTTGGTGTGAGCACAATTAACGAACATCTTCCCTGATTACATAAGGAATATTCTCGGCTTTCCTGAAACATCTGGAAAACACCAGCAAAGATCAATGGGAAAACAATTGGAATACCAGACGGCTGTAGAATACCCTAGAAAAAGGCTGAGAAGACTATAAAAGCGGACGAGACACTCACACCGAGTTAGTTTACAGTGGACAGCTGATGTTTGGAAGCGATCGATAGGCGATACAGGCGAACCATAGTGGCGATAGAGAGTTCATAGAGAGCGATAGATAGTGTCTACCGGAACGGCGATTAAAGGAGACTTTTAGTGAAATAAATTGTGCAGACTTGTTTATAACTGTAGTGTAGTCAAATTAACTTTAGTACTTAAATAAATTCGTTGATTTGTTTTGTTAATTGTGTTTTCCGTGACTGAACACGTCACATTTGGTGTCAGAAGTGGCATAGTAAGGGAATTGAAGATTCCCGAAGAAAGTTAGTGCGACAGATCGTAGAAGAGGTCCGAAGAGAAAAAGAATTTTGAAGCCTTATGCCAGTAACAAGAAAACAATCAGCAATAATGGAAGAACAAATAAAGGCTTTAATAGAAATGATGAATGCAATGAAGGCAGGCCAGGAAGAAATGAAGGCAGGCCAGGAAGAAATGGAAGCTGGACAGGACGAAATGAAATTGGCACAAGAAGAATTGAAGAATAAAATAGAAGCTGGACAAGAAAAGATGGAAGCGATGCAAGAAGAATTGAGGGCAAAGCTGAAAGAAGTCAGAACCGAAGTGCAAGAAGAATTAAAGGAAGTACGACAAGAAGTGAAAGCGAAACAAGAGAAGCTAAGAGATGAGTTGAAAGAAGTACAAAAGGAAGTAGAGAAGATGCGACAGAAGTTCGAGAACACAAAACCGGCTAGTGAAGTAAAGTCCGAAGACACTGCGAAGACGATTAGAATTAAACCACCGACTTTCGACGGAAAAGTTTGCTGGTCTGTGTACAAACGACAGTTCGAGGCAGCAGCAGAAGCAAACAACTGGAACGATTTTGAGAAAGCAACGGCGCTGGTCATAGCCCTGCGAGGAGAAGCATTGGATGTCCTTCAAGGTATTCCAGAGCGCCAACAACGGGACTTCTCTGCGCTGCTAGAGCGACTTGAAATGATATACGGCGACAAACATTTGCAACAAGTGTACCAAACCCAACTAAAGTGTCGCAATCAGAAGACATCAGAAAATCTACAGGAGTTCGAGGCCGATGTGGAACGTCTAGTTAGATTGGAATATCCTACCGCTCCGCAGGACTTCGCAGACCAGCTAGCAGTCCAAACATTCGTCGATGGCGTGAGGGACACCGACTTACAGCAAGTTCTTAGTTTGGCCCGCCATAAGACTGCGAGCGAAGCACTGGCGCACGCCTTAGAAATCGAAACTGCAAAACAAGCTTCCAAGGGCCACGTGCGTGTACGCCAAACAGCTGTTGAACACGACGAATACAAGGATGAAGTCACAAGGCTGATTCAAGAAGGCGTTGAAACTGTCAAGAAGACTACCATCAACGACAAGAGAGAATCGACCAGATGTTGGCAATGTGGAAAGGTCGGTCATTTTTCCCGAGACTGTGGACAAAACAAAGGAAGACCAAGGTACTGGGAAAGTGGAAAGCACGGACATTTACAGCGAAACTACCCGGCCGAGGAACGCCGTGCGGATCAACAGCGGCTACAAGTCTACGACTTCAGCATCGAGCATCGTGCTGGAAAACAACATGGTAACGCTGATGCCCTCTCGCGAAGACCATGTACGAAGAACTGCAAACATTGCATGGCCGCCGAAAAGAAAGAACCAGTCAATTTGGCAAGGATCTGTCAGACGATGGTGGAACCTGAAGAACACTGGCAGAACGAAGACCTGGCGAAAGACCAAGATAACGACAAAGACATTAAACCGATACTGCGGTGAAAAAAGGCAGGAACAGCACGACCTACCTGGGCAGATGTTAGTAGTACGAGTACCATCACGAAGAGCTATTGGGCCTTATGGGATTCGCTCATCATCGAGAATGGGGTACTAAAAAGAGTGTGGGAAAGCCCTGACGGAACTAAAATTCGACATCAAGTAGTTCTCCCGAAGAACAGAGTCAACGAGGTGCTGACAGAAGTCCATGGAGGTGTTGGTGGAGGACACTTCGGAGTAACAAAGACGTTGGAGAAGGTGCGAGAGCTATTTTATTGGCTGAAGTGTAGAATAGACGTCGAAAATTGGTGAAGGAAGTGTCCAAAGTGTGAGTCAGCCAAGGGACCTCAGACTCGAAGCCGAGGGCGAATGAAACAGTACAATGTTGGTGCCCCATTTGAGAGAATAGCTCTGGACGTAGCAGGACCATTCCCAACAACAGCTGCTGGCAATAAGTACATCTTGGTAGTGATGAACTATTTTAGCAAATGGCCCGAAGTGTACGCAATCCCAAACCAAGAAGCTACTACGGTCGCTGGAATGCTGGTGAACCAATGGATCAGTCGGTATGGAGTTCCGATGGTGATCCACTCTGACCAGGGACGGAACTTCGAATCCACGGTATTCCGGGAAGTCTGTGAGCTGCTAGGAGTACAGAAAACTAGGACCACTCCATTACATCCACAATCTGACGGAATGGTCGAACGGTTTAACGCGACGCTGGAAACCAATTTGAAAATGGTTGACAGCGATCACCAGACAGACTGGGACCAGCACATACCTTTGTTCCTGTTGGCCTATCGAAGTGCGGTTCATGAGACCACCGGCAGAACACCAGCCAGCATTTTATTTGGAAGAGAGCTGAAGTTACCGATGGACATCCGGTTTGGACACCCAGAAGATCGGCGACCTTCGGCTACCGACTACGCACAGCAGCCAGAGGAACGACTCGATACCATCCATAGAGCCGTTCGTAACAAAATCCAAGTAGGGAGTGACGGCATGAAGACCAGGTACGACTGGAGAGCCAACAGCACAGGATTCAGAGAAGGGGACCAGGTGTGGCTTTACAATCCTGTCCGTCGAAAAGGGCGCTCACCTAAGCTACAGCGAGCCTGGAAAGGACCTTACACCGTGGTCAGAAGGCTGAATGACGTGGTTTACGGTATTCAGAGAGGACCAAAGGCCAAGATGAAAGTTGTACACTTGGACCGCTTGGCGCCCTACAAAGGTCAAGACATTGATCGGGACGATCAATTCTAAGAAGGGGGCAGTGTTACGAGTACTTGCCAATTAAGTTGGTGTGAGCACAATTAACGAACATCTTCCCTGATTACATAAGGAATATTCTCGGCTTTCCTGAAACATCTAGAAAACACCAGCAAAGATCAATGGGAAAACAATTGGAATACTAGACGGCTGTAGAATGCCCTAGAAAAAGGCTGAGAAGACTATAAAAGCGGACGAGACACTCACACCGAGTTAGTTTACAGTGGACAGCTAATGTTTGGAAGCGATCGATAGGCGATACAGGCGAACCATAGTGGCGATAGAGAGTTCATAGAGAGCGATAGATAGTGTCTACCGGAACGGCGATTAAAGGAGACTTTTAGTGAAATAAATTGTGCAGACTTGTTTATAACAGTAGTGTAGTCAAATTAACTTTAGTACTTAAATAAATTCGTTGATTTGTTTTGTTAATTGTGTTTTCCGTGACTGAACACGTCACAATATTAAGGAATAAAGAAAAATTTAAATATATAAGCAAATATAAATTAATTAATAAAAATTGACCTACAGATATTTACAGTTATTGCTCCAATGTCCATAATGATTTTAGTGAGTAATATCTAGGAGAAAACGAATTCGATCAAATTGTGGTCGGACATTTGGGAGGGAGATTAAAGATCGGATTGTAAGTAGTACATTCACTAAAGTGATCTTAGTCGAGAAAATGAGTTTTTATTCCCTAGAAAATAGCCCACTCGCAAAGCACAATGCCTACCCATTTTAGCACTGTGACGCATAGAGTATCCGATCATAACCTCGCGCCTTTAGAACCTTACCACAGTCGCCGGAAGCTGATTGTATTGTTATAAAATCTATGTTGTTGCATTTCATAAACAAATAATTATTAAAAATAAATAATGTCAGCAATTTCATTATTAATTAATTTACCCAAATACATTTTTTGCATGAGTAATGAGCGTAAAGGCGGAAAACAAACACAACCTTCACATATTTGGGCATTTCATCATAAAATCTCTATAAATTACTAACTTTTAACGTTGTTACTAAACTTCAAACGACTAAGCTAGTACTTACTTAAGATGGAGGAGGTATGGTGCAAACGTATTGCAACTACAGTAATGCTTATATTTATACTTAGTTAAGTCGGATTTATTTTCGTATCTGTGCAAACGGACATCATTTGTATATACTCAGTTTTTCGTCGTCCCAGCTTCGCGTAGAGCCGACCTAACACGACGCGACGTGACATTTTTTCCTTCCATGTATGAATGTATGAACGCCCCCATAAAATATTTTTTAATAAAAGCCTCATAGATCAAAGCATTTCTGAGTGAATAATATGATCCTTTCATAACTCAATTACAATGCTTGGCTGCATCACGCAGACCCATCAGTTTAAATTAAACGAATATCATTACGTTACGAATTTCGAACATTTGCATTTAAATTGTCCATTTCCTTTTAATAAAAAAATGCAAATAAATAGCAATACGGGTGTACATACCTTAAGCCAAAGGGGAAATACCTCATTTCATAAGCTCTATTTCTCCTCTTCGTATTCCAATTATTTTCAGATTGCAATTGCACAACTCGCTTTATGGAGACCCTCTGTAGTACTTAATTGATCAAACGAAACGAATAAAGTATCAAAGACCTTTTGGAGATAGAGGTTGATCTACAAAAAAGTACATGTCCTCAAATCTGGATTTCGTTTTGCTAATGTATTTGTGAAACAGAAAATATTAAAATTTTTGCCTTCACGGCTGAAATACAACTTGTAAACTTCGCCTATTACATACCTAGGTACATAGCTTAGGTATAGAATAAGATATGCATCGATAAAAAATATACGTACTGGGACTTCATTGGCAAATTTTAGGTGACATCATTTTTAAAACATTTTATAATCAAATATAATAATATAGGTAAGATGTTTTACACCTTAAACACTATTCGGAGATGTGTCGACTTGTTTGTCTAGTTTGTACGGCATGTATCTCCTGAAAATAAAACCGTCGAGCGATAGATCTTAGGGTCAACTATCGAATGTTACCTGGCCTCAGCCTCAGTCAAAAGTAAAAGTAAGTGAACACATAAAGGATAACTATTAACAGCCTTATTCATAGTCAGTTAGTAGTGACTACTAGCAAGCTACTAAGAGCGTACTAAGAAAATCGTATTCATAATGACATTTGGTAGACTACTAAGCTTAGTAGCTACTAAGAAATTTAGTAGCGTGGTAGTCTATGTTTAAGCGGTACAAATATGATAAACGTAACCTCGAGTGGTAGATTTTAAATTAATCTTACGGCTTTTAAGAAGCGAGTTATTGGTACAAAATACAAAATTAAAAAGAATACCACAAGAATAAGATGGAAAATGGAAAGGATTTATAAAATTGAATTGAAAAATTAAAAATCAAACTGGTATATGTCATGTTAATTTATTTCAGTGGGCAGTTATCCTTTAAAAATTATTACAATCGTTTTTGCTGAAATAATTACAAACTTTATTGAATTAACATCTTGTTTGTATATTTTAAAATAAATTGCGTGAACAAGTAATATTTTATTCTTAAGATAATGGTAATAATGATTCGTAAATGAAAAATTGATGAATTCATCTGTCATTTATTCAGGCTAAGAATATAAGTACAAACCTTAATTTATTTATTTATTTGTCAGTAAACACATCCCACTGAGAGAAATAAATCCTATTTGTAGACCGGACAAAATAAAGGTGATTAATATTAGAAGTTGATTTCTTGTTTCGAGAACTCCATTGCATTTTTATACAACTCTGGGTTGTTTAAATTGTCCTTTATTGATTAGGAAAGATTGTTACGTATTCTTCTTTGGGTATTTAGTCCTGGGTAGTTGATGATATATCCCATTATTCACTGTATTAGCGTTTACTTGTTGAAAGTCCATATTAAATAAGCAATCAAAGAAAACACTTTTAAGAGTTTCAAAATTATTTTTATTGACCACAACGATCGTTTCACCACACTGTGGCACTAAAGCTAATTTCGATCTAGAATTAAATAAGATTATTAAAATAGCCGTAAATAATGGTTATAATAAAACAATGGTAGTACAACTTCTTAATAAAAAGCTTTATAAAAAAACCTTAAACTCAATATACCCTATAGTAAAATCAAAATCAAACACATTTAGTACGTTTTCATTTTTAGGAAATATTACCAAAAAAATTAGTAAACAAATTCCCAATAATTTTTGTATCATTTAAAACAAATCATTCTTCAGGGTTACTTATAAGAAATGATAAAGATAATATAGAAAATAAACTGAAATCTGATGTTTATAAATTAAAATGTGGTGAGTGTAACTATGTATACATAGGACAAACTGGTCGTTCATTTCAAGAACGTATCAGAGAACATAGGAAATGTTTTGAAAATCAAAAATGTACATCTGCATATGCAGAACACTTAATAAATTTAAACCATTCATTTAATGATAATTTTGAAACCTTTCATTTAGCAAATAAAAGTCAAAAATTGAATCTTTTAGAATGTTTAGAGATCAATAATTATAATGATTTAGGAATTTTAATAAATAACCAGATTGAAGTAAATAACTCACCCCTACTAAATTTAAAACTTTGCAACCCCACCCTTTAGGTTAAGTAGACTTGTAGATACATGTATATATAAAGTTTGAAATTATAAGTTTATGTATTGTAATTCATTCACCTGATGAAGCCACAGTGTGGTGAAACGATCGTTGTGGTCAATAAAAATAATTTTGAAACTCTTAAAAGTGTTTTCTTTGATTGCTTATTTATATATCCCATTGTTTGGATGGGGTTGGTGTTGCAGTTTGTACATTGTAGGGTAGTTATTCATTAGGTATATATGTGTTAAATATGTATAGCCAATTCTGAGTATTTTTTGTAATGTAACTTCTTAAATTGATAATTTTTTCGATATTATAGTAATTGTTATCGGAATGTTGAACATAAATAACAGCTACACTACTACAAAAATAAGTAACAGAAAACACATAAGCAATTCTTCCATGCACTGTATTGAATAATAAGCATAATACGTTAACTTAAAAGTAAGGTTAAGCTGTTAAACGTCAAAAATACCGATATTTACACCTTCAGTAGGTCATTTGTTACAATTTCGCGCCGTTGTCAAATCGTTTCGACGCAAACCATTCTACTACCTAGTAGCGTACTAACTGACGTCTATGAATACGATGCAGATAGTAGCGTCTTAGTAGCTACCAGTTAATAGACTACTTAGATCCTACTAAAGCGTTGACTATGAATAAGGCAGTAAACGATTAAATAGAATTGGCTGTATGTGATAGATTAATTAACGAAAATTCCCGATAAAAGACAATTTGCCAAACAGAAAAGTATTCAGTTTTATAAAAAAAATTGTTCTTATGACCAATTTTGTCCCTATGATATTTTGGACGGTGGCATAGTTTCAGTGATTATTTCCAAATAAAAGGGAAAGTTCAACTAAAAGCAACCATATGCGAAAAAAACCAACTTTTTGTTTTATCTCTCCGTAGGTCTATGTATCTATCTACATAATTTTGTTTTATTGTACGGATCTTCGATTTTTCTGAATTACCTACACATTATAAACTGCAATACAAATCATAACACAAACAATATCTAAAATCACATTAAAACAACAAATGTACGTTTTTGACAACTGTGCTTTTCAGCAGTAGTGTGTGGTATTTTCATTACGTCTAAATACTTTTAAATACATGTAATTTCGATATATTTTTCCAATAAAATTGACCATAGGTGACAAAATCTAAAATTTAGTAGAACCTTCACACAACATTAGGATGATTAGTTTAAGACACATTTCCGCAATATTGTTACGAGTACTTGCCAATTAAGTTGGTGTGAGCATAATTAACGAACATCTTCCCTGAATACATAGGGAATATTCTCGGCTTTCCTGAAATATCTAGAAAACACCAGCAACGACCAATGGGAAAACAATTGGATTACTAGACGGCTGTAGAATTCCCTAGAAAAAGGCTGAACAGACTATAAAAGGCGGAAACGGCACACACCGAGTTAGTTGACAGTGAACAGCTGATATTTGAAAGCGAAGCGATCGATAGGCGAACAACAGGCGATAGAAGTCATAGTGTCTATGGTATAGCGAGTATTTATAGTAGAGGCGAGCGGGAAAATAGACTTTTTAGTGAAATAAATTGCGTAGACTTGTTTATAACCGTAGTGTAGTCAAATTAACTTTAGTAATTAAATAAATTCGTTGTTTTGTTTTATTAATTGTGTTTTCCGTGACCGAACACGTCACAATATGTTACAATACAAATTATCATTCTGCACAATATCGTTCCATTTGAACTTTTTTTTTATATTTCAATGTTAGTACATGATTTAAGATGATTTTCTTTTGTTCGCGAGTCGTAGAAAATAGGTACACAAAAAAAGTCTTATATTTCTAAAAGAGCATTTATTGTCTTTATAACCCATATTTATAAAAATTTGTAATCTATGCTTCGTTTGAAATATAACATCAGCTACTGCTACAAATACAATTCGGTAAATAAATTTCTAGTGTAAATTTTGATTCCCAATTAGCTTTGGTCTACTGAAAGTTTCTTTTCTCACTTTCCTAGTAAACTGTCTGAGAATGTAGGTTGAAATATAATTCCGAATAGCGATATGTACCTAAACTAGAATTAAGAGACAATCATTACAAATGGAATGCTCTGAGAATTTTATTTTCTTTTTCAGGTATCGTGGATTAGACGAAAAGACTATCATCTGTTGACTGTGGGTGTTGTTACGTACAGTAGCGATGCTCGTTTTCAAGTGATACATAGCCAACATTCAGAGGTAGGTAGTTGATATTTTATACATTTTTTATTCTCTCATATCCTGTCTATAATTTCAGCTATTTACCAGTTTTGAACTTTTTACATTTCAAACATATGACAAAGATTAACAACCTGTAGGTTGTGCTCAAAGTCAAATTGCTGGGGCGGATGTTCTATAGGTGTAGTTTTAGCTTTTTAACTGGGGTGGTAAGTTAAACGTATAAAACGGGTATAAAATCCCTTATGTGTAAAGAACATTGTTTAAGGGCTCTCCTGGGACATTTTGAAAAATCTATCAATAAATTGCATTCTCATTGTTCATTCGCGTTGAAGTTACTCGAATGTTGCTATATACCACTTTTTACGGTGGTATAGGTAATTGGTGTAGGTTTGGGTAGGTAAGTGAGAGAGAATTATAAAACATGAATAGATTTATTTAAGTATATACAATAACTTACAATTAGACTAGGAATTGAAAAGGATAATTACGATAAAAGATTAGTGAAATGATTGATGTTGAGACGTTGGGGTAGGTAGGTAGTTTGATTGGGTAAGTAAGATAAGTTCAGTTTGGTAAGTTTAATAAAATTGGTTTGATAAGTAAGATAAGTTGATTTGTTGGCTGAGTAAGATAAGTTTGATTTGCCCTCGGTAAGTAGGAAAAGTTTGGTAAGTGAGTACCAGAGGAAGGTATTTCTTGTCTATATTGATTTTTTTGTCTCAAAATTGTTTTGTGCCAGAGTTGTGAAGTTTATCTGGCAGTAGGGATAACAATAGGAATAGATAGAATTTTTGAAATTGCTTGGGATAGAAAAGGGTAAGAAAATGGTAAAAGAAGTGAAAGCAATTCGAAGAAGGACAATGAGCACTAACACTTTCTGAATTCTGAAAGAGTGAATGAAGAAATATGGTAAAGGAGCGTAACGAATTAAATAGGGGTATATTTTAGAAAAAACTAATAAAATAGATGAGGGTGCAAACGGATATTTACCATAGAATGGGAATGTAAGTGGCGTCCGGTCATAAAGTTTATTTTGAAGAAAGTGGGTGGTAAAAAGAGGATCGTGACGAGAACAAAGAAGACGTCTCAACAATTAGTCGTGGTGTCTATGAAGTGTCAAATAAGACATTTGAAAGATTAGTAAAATATACAAATGGTACCCTTCTAGGTAGCTGTACAAAAAAAAATTCTAAGCAAGTAAGAAAAATATTACTAGGAATTACTCTGTTCATGTAACACTTATTATTCCTAGAGAAATAGGTAATTCTTTTTCAATAAAGCCGCACATAATGAAATAACGTTCTTTACATTTAAGTTTTGTATAGATAAATCCATACCATCCCTTTTTTTATTGGTTTAGTTTTCCTGTAATGTGTTTCTACCTAATGTAAATCTGTAAGTGAAATTGCTAACTTGAAAGTGATAATTATTCTACAACACTGGTGGAAATTGTTTTGTTGCGCTTTTCATTATTAAGTTAGCTAAAGAGTTAAGACGTCTTGATGGCGGCCGACCGCCCAATATAACTCTCGTTTCAGTTTAGACAATTTTCAAGTCGAAACTGAAACCATTTCGGTCTGAGAAAAGAGATATCGTGTATACGGAGTGGTTGCTATTCATAACGTTCCCGTTGGCGGTCCGTTACTTTAAAGGCAACAATGACTGAAAACTCTTCCAAAGTAATTACTTTAAAAGTCAAATCTTGTTTCGCGTGTGTAAAATCCATGAGGCTAGAACTAAAAACAAAGGAAGCACGATCCGTGTAGTAAGTACGGAGAAGTGCTTCTTTCGTGAAGAGCACCATTAAAATTCATGTCTTCGTCTAAAGAAAACTTCTTCTTCGTCGTCGTATTCTTCGTCTTCCTTTGCCCTTCTCCGGCAGCCAACTGATTGCCCTCGAGAGCTTCCGCTCTATTAATCACCACGATTCTTCGAGCCGGGAAGTTCGTCTTGTCGCCGTTGTCAGTTTTTTTTTGCTCATGACAGTTTAAAGCGAATATTTCAGCGGAGCCACTACGACTCTTTACGTTCCTCCTGGATCCATTCCAATTCGCTTGTTAAGCGAATTAACTCTTTTTATTAAAAGTGCAAATCGTGAAGCACTTGGCTAAGACCATGTCTAGTATATAATTATTTATGACGGCACGGTGCTCGGAAATTCTGTCTTCTTTCGTGTTCTTTTCTAAATTGCTGAATACGATAGAGGATATGATGACATAAACGAGGACATCTTGAAAAATAGGATAGCATAAAGCTGTTTGTTCATCTTTAAAATAGAATTCTGTTACTTATTAGATCATCGTTACTACAACGTTATTTTTATACTGAAAGTTTC
Source organism: Agrilus mali (assembly GCA_029378335.1). Taxonomy (NCBI): domain Eukaryota; kingdom Metazoa; phylum Arthropoda; class Insecta; order Coleoptera; family Buprestidae; genus Agrilus; species Agrilus mali. The sequence goes on along the minus strand of CM055655.1, from coordinate 13,529,130 downwards.
TTTTTAGTAATATAACAACTTTAAGAACGAGGACGCCGTTAGCTCTTGGTGAAACATTTTAATTATAAATTAAAATAAATAAAAACTCTTGGAGATGTTTCACAGTTTATTTTACTAATACTCTATGTACATTTCGCCTGATTAAGGCATCTTCAGGAGTAACAATATTACTGAAGTTACAATATTATGCAGTACCTATTTATATTGATTTAATTTAACAGGTCTGGATTCAGGAGGGGGTTGTTACCGAAATTAAGTTGGTCGTTCGTTAATATTTTGTTGTTACGGATAGCTTTTCTTATTTCTAGAATCTCATAGTTATCTAAGATTTTTCCGCCTTCTGGTTTCTTTAATATTTTTACATTATCTTTGTTCAAAAATTATTATTATTAATGCAGTGAGTGGCCAAACCTGTGTTGTTGTTCTTATATTTTATGTTTCGAACGTGTTCTGAGAAACGAGTACCAATGTCCCTTTTGGATTTTCCTATGTAAATTGCGGGGCAATCACCGCATGTTATTTCATACATCCCACTGAATTTTAACTCGTCTACCTGTTTATCTAATTTATTATTAGGAAGGGTTTTACCTAATGTTCTGTTATTAAAATATGCAGGTAATATGTTATTTTTTCTTAGATAGTTTCCAATATTATTACTCATGTTTCCATAAAAAGGAATTTTTCTCCAGGTTTTCTTAGGTACGTCCAATTTATTTCTAGGGAAGATAAGATTATTTAAATTTTGTTTTAATTTTTTTGAAAGTATTTTATTTATAACATTCCCCTTGTAGCCATTATAAGTCGCTATAGTTTTTATTGTGGACAGTTTTTTTTTTTTTGTGTAAGAGGAATTTTGATTAGTCTATTGATCATTGAATGGAAACTGGCTAATTTTGTGTTAATAATTATTTTAAATTTAATAATAAGTTCTTTACTCAAACAGAAGGTTTACCGATGGGGTCAGCAATCTCACCGTTTTATGCCAATTATTTTATGAACGATTTTAAAATCAAGTTGTTTGAAAACGATTTCTACTTATAAAAATATAAATTTATGGCTTCGATATGACAATGACGTACTATGTATTTGGACTGGTACTGAAAGACAAATAGAGATATTTTTAAAGCATTTAAATTCCCTAAACAAAAATATTCAATGTACTGTGGAAATAGGGAACAATTCAATAAATATTTTGGACTTAAATATAAAAATTAAGGAGGATAAATTTATATTCGATATTTACAGAAAAGAAACATTTAGCGACAATGTCATACCGTACGATTCAATCATCCTATTAACACAAAATTAGCCAGTTTCCATTCAATGATCAATAGACTAATCAAAATTCCTCTTACACAAAAAATTTTTAATAAAGAACTGTCCACAATAAAAACTATAACGACTAATAATGGCTACAAGGGGAATGTTATAAATAAAATACTTTCAAAAAAATTAAAACAAAATTTAAATAAACTTATCTTCCCTAGAAATAAATTGGACGTACCTAAAAAACCTGGAGAAAATTTCCTTTTTATGGAAACATGAGTAATAATATTGGAAACTATCTAAGAAAAAATAATATATTACCTGCATATTTTAATAACAGAACATTAGGTAAAACCCTTCGTAATAATAAGTTAGATAAACAGGTAGACGAGTTAAAATTCAGTGGGGTGTATGAGATAACATGCGGTGATTGCCCCGCAATTTACATAGGAAAATCCAAAAGGGACATTGGTACTCGTTTCTCAGAACACGTTCGAAACATAAAATATAAGAACAACAACACAGGTTTGGCCACTCACTGCATTAATAATAATAATTTTTTTAACAAAGATAATGTAAAAATATTAAAGAAACCAGAAGGCGGAAAAATCTTAGATAACTATGAGATTCTAGAAATAAGAAAAGCTATCCGTAACAACAAAATATTAACGAACGACCAACTTAATTTCGGTAACAACCCCCTCCTGAATCCAGAACTGTTAAATTAAATCAATATAAATAGGTACTGCATAATATTGTTACGTAATTTACAATTTCACGTATTTTTTTTTCTCAAACACTTTTATTAAATTAACTCCAACACAACAACGATTTAATATCTATTTCGATAACAACAACAACTCTATAACTATTTCGCTTGTCAATCGCTTTTCTTCTCTTTGAACTTATCTCTGTCACTCTCTTCTATCAAAAACTGTCAAACTGTCCAACGCTGTTCCTTATATAGTCTTATGGACGTTTCTAGGCAACTCTCGAAACGTCCAGCAACTCTCGTACTTTCTGGAACGCGTCATAGGTTGTCATAGGTTACTTCCACACAATTTTCGCAGTCGGCGCTTGTCAACGTCAGAATGACACATGTGTCACAATATTGTAACTTCACCAAGCGAGGTCTAGTGGTCTAGATCATTGCTTAGTATTCGGGAGGTCACCGGTTCGATTCCGGGGCCGGCTACTCTGGTTCAAGTTTTTCAGTGGTTTCCTTGGATCATTTAGGCAAATGCTGGGGCAGTAATATTCCACAGATAATCTTTCACTTCGGTTATGTCTTCATTTCGTCCGTCTCAACTTTCTCCCCTACACCACCACCCACCCATTCCCACGATTCCTCAAGGAGGCTGAAGAGGGCCTTCCGCCCTACCCCCCCCTCCGACTGCACAAGAGTGTAGGCCGGGGGGGGGGCAAGGACAGCCCGATCACCAATTTGGTGGGAATGAAATACCCAAAAGTTAAGTTTATTGTAACTTCAGTAATATTGTTACTCCTGAAGATGCCTTAATCAGGCGAAATCTCCAAGAGTTTTTATTTATTTTAATTTATAACAACTTTATTAACAATATTAAAAACAATAAGATAGATCATTACAATAAAATAAAATTGACTTGCTCCACATAGAACAACTTCAATTGATAATAAATATTCAACAAACGCTTTATCAAGTTACCATTCTATTATAATTGGTAGTAGGTACATACTTTTACAAAACGGAATGTTAGGATAATGACACGGCTAGGAACACATATGTCCCAAATCCTTAATTTGCAGCCTTTCTACCAACCTGGAGTCAATACGAAATCTCAATCGATGGTAAACATTCATAAGAAGGTACACCAAGGCTCTATCAACAATTTCACTTGCTAGTGGATAGTTCAATAAAGTGAATGATAGGGTAGTGAAGCGGTTAGGAAGACATGTGTTCCAAATCGTTCGTTTGTAGTCCTTTTATAAACTATAAGTCAAAACAAAATTTGAGTCAATGACAAAGATTCAAGGGAAAGTAATACACCAGTGCTTTATCAAGTAACTATCTTATTTGGTAGTAAATATTTCAATAAGGTGAAAAGTTAGAGCAATGAAATGGTTAGGTACATAATTGTTCTAAATACATAGTTTGCAATTGTTCCATAAACGATGATTAATAACGAAATTTAAATCGATTACAAAGATTCAAGGAAAAGTACACCAAAGCTATATTGAGGAACTACGAGGATGGATCAAATATAAACGAACCTTTGTTTATAAAACATTTATTTTGAAAATTTTCACAAAAACACAAACTCCATTTTTCTACATATCCCCCTGGTTTGATTATACATTTTTCCTAACGAATTGGTAGTTTTTTCATCTCGTTTTTATAAAAAGAAGCAGGGCGGAAGTCTATCCAGTTGCGCACAAACGCCTCCACATGTTCATCAGTCTGAAATCGCTCGCCTCCTAGTGATTCTTTGAGAGGTCCAAACATGTGGAAATCACAAGGGGATAAGTTTGGGCTATATGGATGGTGCTCCGACTGAGTCTAGTGCATTTCACTGGTTTGGCCCTGCCTTAAAGCTGCGATGCGAACTCGAGCAGCTTTTTGATCTTCACTCAATAATTTTGGGACCCAACCAGCTGAAATTTTTCGGAAACCCCTGTTTTTCGTTAAGATTGTGTGGGCACTCCCATAGCTGATGCCGAGTTCAACAGATATCTGAAGCACAGTGGCGTGGGGGTCCCCTTCAATAAGGTTTCTAACGCGTACAGTGTTAACCGGCGATATGCTGGTGCGCGGACGACGAGGATGATTTACATTTTCGACACAATTACGCCCTTCGTTAAATTTTTTGCACCAAGTTGCCACGAAAGCGTTTCATTTTCGAACTGTGCTAGCAATCTGCGCAAAATTTCAGCTGGTTTCACGTTTTCACGTGTAAGAAACTTAATAATAATCCGTTGCGCAACGCTGCTATGCATCTCTTTCTCACTCATTATGATAGCTACTAACCAAGCAAACACAGCAATACGACGAGTCGTTTCCTTGTCATCTAATATCTCCAGTTCAATTTGCTAACACCCGTATGCGCCTTGAACATATTGAATAACTATCCGGCGCTCAATTTAAAAAGACTCGTTTATATTTGATCCGCCCTCGTATTTTCTTTGATATCTACTACAAAACAGAGGATCAGGATAGAGAAGTGGGTAAATATACTCAGTTTCAAACTACAAAGAAGATATGCTTTGTTTATCAATCACTGATTAGAATTTTACGTGCGGCACCTGCCCGTATTGGACTTATCCACACGCCAACCCGACACAGAAGCACCTGGATGGAGTGTCCGACTCCATGGGGTCTCCCCTCCGTCAGACGGATTGGTCCCATGAAGTCGCGAAGTAGTTACCTGTAGACTAACTAGCCAATTGGCACAGCCGACTGACTAGGCGGGTAATCCAAAATCTTAGTACCTTCAAATTCGGGAACTACGCAACGTCGCGGGCGCTTCGAGACGTAGCCCCCTAACCCAGCATGCGGGCTATCAACCAACTGCCCCCTCGAGTCCGACACCAACCGGCGGGGGAGGAGCCGAAGCTAGACTTCTGGGCACGCCCCGCCCCCGAGGTACCGGTGTAGGCATAGCGGTGGCCATCGGCTACTAAAGAGCACCCCCCACAGGGTGACATCCCCTTTGCCGTACTACTTCTACCGAGCACCCTTCAGCCTTCTATCTCTCCTGCTAGCCCGAGCCTCCATTGCAACTCTGCATTCGCTTAATGTGTAGTCCCCCTAATGGGTCAGACTACGCACCCAGTCTATACAATGTGGCGTTTGTCTGCCGCGGTCGTGCGTGCGCAGCCCCCCTAATGGGTCAGGATACCCACAACTCGTGACCCCGCCTGATGCACCCTTTCCAGACGCTTGCGTTATGATGTGCGTGGGTAGGAGCACGCAGAGGTCAAGGTGCGTTTCCGACGTCTGTCGAGGGTCCCATGCGATTGCCACTGAAGGTGTCGGTGGCCGCACCGAGAGAGCCTCCCTTTCGACGGGTTAGCGTTATAGCGATGGGAGGGGTTCTCCCCCATGCCTCGCCTCCCCGTCTGTGCTGGGCTTACCGCACGTATGCGTGCCAGCTGCCGATTTACCACCCCTAAGGGCTTCCACGGCTGCACCAGTACACCAAGCGGGTGCTTCCGGATCTTCGCCCGTGTCCGTAGGCTACTACCACCTGCTCTTGCTTCCAGATGCCCGGGGTCCTTTGGCTTCCCCACACTTTCGCATGGGTACTGAGCGCCCCCACCACGACAAGGCGAGGAGCCTGGGGGGTGTTTATCAATCACTATTAACTGTTTTTTATTTAAAATAAATTATATTTAGTATTCGAATATAGAATTCGCCTTATGTAGATATGACTTAGTGGAGGCACGCCGAAGACTTCAATTGTTAGGATGATAAAGGACGATCACCTACATCACTACCCTAACCACCGTCTTGATTTGACTATTTCACTGCATATTTTTACTAATAATTCTACATTCTAACTAATTAACATACTATCTAAAGGTGGTAAATTTTAGCCTACAATTTGCTTTTGTACTGAGTACTTTCTAATTACTTTATTATACTACTAAACTAAATAAAATTTTGATCTGGTACCATGAAACAGTATAATCTTCACAATTTTGAAAAATATACGCAGTCATTCCTTACTGGGTAATTATGAGTTATTCGTTCATTCAATTCAAAGCCTATTTGAATTTATTTAATCTACTTGAGTATGAGGAGATGTTACTTGACACACAAGCGATGGATATTTCATCTATTTCGAATGTTGTAGAAATAAGATATTCAGGAACTATTGAAAGGGTAAATTCTATCCACATCATTGATTAACTGTAGCTAGGTGTCGTAAGTAAAGATTTTTCGCGATGCCATTTCAATGGAAAGCGTTCGTATCCTTTTATACATGAACGTCGACACCTTTACAAATTGCATCATGAGAAGATGATAAAGCTGCCAGTTCAAGGAAAAAGGAAGAAGCAGCAGGTGATATTCGATTACCGGGAATAATAGTTGGCAGATGTGGCGAAGATTGCATCGCAGCAGGGCTAAGATTCTCGCAACAGCTGAAACTGATGTGGATTGTTTGCGCCGTTGAAGCATAGTAACACTTGCAAGTCACACATCTTTATACATAAATTCACACAAAATTATTTACCGACTTGGAAAAATTAATTTATTTCGTAACAATGGGCAAAAGATACAAAATGTGTCAATAATTCTGTTAAAGGGAATAACAGTTGGTATGAGTAAATCGCTTGTAACTTTAACACAATGTAGCCCAAAAATTTAAGAAGATTCCTTTATTTCATTCAGATAAATAACAGTCTGACGTCACTTTACAACACGTCACATTCAGTTTTACGATGTAATGGGGCGAATTCTTGACCACCAGTAGGCGAAAAATCTCCTAAAAGTTATTGCACGTTTTAGTTGGGGAATTTTTTGATTTTAGGAAGAGTTTTGGAAAATTTTCAGAATTTAAAATTAAATTCAGTCAGATTCGAATCTCTAATTTATAGTTTATGAGCGTGCCATTACATTTACCATAAAACAAATAGTCTTAAATCAACTGTGACCTATAAGAAGATGTAAGTAAAATAATATCTACCAAGTGTTGCTTTTTTAGGTAGGTGCTGTCCTCAAAACTATAAATATATGTAATTGTTTAAATGAATTGTAAATGCAGTTCATTACTAAACAGCTCTTAGGACATCGTCAAAACGAGAGCAAGTTGTGAAAGATCGAGTTGAAAAAGTTTTTTAAATGAATTTTTGACCTTTCTATGTATATAGAACGGTCCAATAGACACTTTTAACTAAAATGGAGCAGATAATTAAAATGTCGGTTTTTTTTTTTTTTAGTTTTTAGGCGTTTATTAATTTTGAGGGTGATTTGCTATTGCGGTTCTTGTTTACAATGACAAATTTTCTATTCATTAAAGTGGAGTGAAGTTAAATTTCTAAATGGGGATTTTGCAAACTTACTTTCAATATAGAAGTATTTTTCTTTTATGCACATTAGTAAGGAGAAACCATTCTTATTTCGTTCCTTTTACTTTTGAAATGGAAACTTGTGTTGTATCCTTTTCAACCGAAGGCGAAATCATTTCTATTTCCAATTTTTTTTTAGTGACGACTCAGGCAGTAGAACTGAAACCCAAATGATCGTCCTTGTCATTGCCTAGTTGATATTATTTACCATGTCATCATTAATATAAAGTATAATTTGGATTCTAATATTAACTATTTTGTGGCTACAAAGCTCAAAATAGGTATTTTGAAAATTTTTGCGTGATTATTTCAAATAAGTAGGTAATAAATGATAAGAAAATGTTGAGGGCAATTATTGTTTTGACTCTTCAGGTATAGGACAAATATAACAGTTCTTAAACATCAGCTTTAATAATTGACTCAAAAGAAAGCAAATATTGCCACTTTAAAATTTTACTAGGTCAGGTTCAGAGTGTTCTCCTGTTTGAATTTCGATGTCAATTATTTGATCAAATAAATTAAGATAGTTATCAAATAAGTTTTATTGCCTGAGCTGGCAGTTTAAAACTATTATACAGTAGGTAGGTTTCACACAGACGAAGTCGAGGGTAGAAGGTACTACATCATTACCTATAATTATTGTTTATCTGGTAAATATTTCATTTGTTTGAATGAAGATTCTACCAACGTTATTAAAATAATTTCTTACTAAATGTGTAAGTGATAAATAGTTGCTTCCTAACATATTAGTATTTTATTACAGGAATATGTGCATGATATAATGAGTAGATTTACTATCGTTTAAACAACATTGATTTACCTACGTAAACTGGTTGTTAAAGCTCTGAGTATTTTATTATAAACACTAGGGGAAGAAAAAATGGAAAAAAAAAATTCATAAATTAATCTTTTACTTCACCATGGTAAAGTGGTAAATAGAGTTTTTGCTAAATCTTTCAGTCCCCCTTTTATGTTTGCTTCACAAAAGAAACGCGAAATCAGGAAATTTTTAATTAGTCTATTCAATTAGTCCCAAATAATTTTACTGTGTTTTGAAATGAATTCAAGTTCTTTACAGCTGAATCTTTTGTTTATTAACTAAAAATAAGAGGGATTTCTAAAGCTAGTTTTATTTAGTTCACTCATTTCTAACCGTCACACCCACTAGCACTGATTCAAATGGTAATTAACTTCTCCGCCTGAGAAAACTACAGGCCGCAGGGTGAAGAAATAATTACTGTGAAACAATGAAAATAATTACTGTAATTCATTTTTTGTGTTTTTTATTTTTATTTTGTTTCTAATAATAGCCTTATGCATTTATAATTAAATAATTGAAGAAAATATGCATTCGATTACTTCATGAAAAATAAAAGTATTGACAAAATAAAATACTCTTCTAGCTTTAATAAATACTAGAATCATAAGGCGCTGCCTTTTTATATCAATAATAACACCTTCTAATTCTTAATAGATTTAATTTATTTCATGTTAATTTTTAAATATCTAAAAGATGTTAACTTGGTAAAGCAATATAAAAAGCGATTATGATCATTTTTAATAGCATGAAGTTCTTGTCGATACGTTACGAGTGCCAACAGAAATCAATAAGGAAAGTAACCAGAGTATCGTGAGTTCTAGTTTCACAGCCATCCATCGATTGGAAAAGTAAGTTCCTTCGGGTGTTAAAAGGGTAACACCCTTGGGACCTAATTTTCAGTGTGGTAATATAATCTGGAATTCGAGTTCGAACAACAGATTTGAAATAAATCTATTATTCGTTTGGTAAAATAAAACTTGCAGTAGAATATAGTGAGCTACGTAACGAATCCTTAAATTTATTGAGGTGTATTCAAAGGAACCAAAGTTATTGTTTCAAGCATTGAAGCTTTGATTTCAAGTATCGGTTTAGTGGTTATAAAAGAATATTATTTTATTGGGCACATCTTTATTTGGAATAACAACAATAACAGTTTCATTAATTTTTATATAAACTGCTTACGACTATACAGTCAGCATAATTTCTTTTTGGTTATTTTGGGATTTATAAAGTGACTTGGAGCTTCATGGCAGTTTAGCAATCGTTAATTGCACTGAATCAACTTTTTGTTACAATGCTATCAGAAACGGTTCGTTTTAGCTTCAAAGAAAAATAGGTTGATAAAAATTATACTATAACGAATAACTAAGGGCAAAAGATAAATATGAAGGTTTACTGATTTTGGAAACATAAAATTGATTTTAACTTAATAATAAAATTGATTATTCCTCCATCTACTACTTAGCACAGACAGAAAAGTAGATAACTCATTTAGAATGTTTTCTACGAGACTTAAAAAGACATGTCGTCTATCTTTTTGTGTTTTGGGGGTGGATAGTTGATAGTTAACTGCGCAAGCCAATAAGGAGAGTTATGATTAAGACAGACAGCGTACCATCATTTTCCACTTCATTGCCTTTCTTCCTTGTGCAAGAGTACGCTCATCGTAGTCTTAAGATTAGTTCGTCTTATTAACGGAAGACAGAAAGAGCAATAAGGGACCGAGCGGCATATATAGCGTCTATACTTCTAGATTATTGCTTAGCATTCGGAAGGTTCGTAGGCTACTCTTATTCAAGGTTTTCTGTGGTTTCCTTGGATCATATAGGCAAATGCTGGAGTAGTAATATTCCACAGATAGTCCTTCACTTCTCTCCCCTCTTTATTTTTTCTCTAACCCACCATCCACCTTTTCCCACGATTCTTAAAAGAGGCTTAAAAGGCCCTTCCGCCCTACCCTCCGATTTTGCACCAGAGTGTAAGCCGGAGGGACAGCCCGTCCACCAACATTGGTGGGAATGAAGCACCTGAAAGTTTTTTTTTAAGATTTAAAGTGATAAGGAAAGTTCCATTGAACGCTCTTGCTCACTTCTAAGATCTAGATGATATATTATAATACTTTGCGGTTAATATCCTGCATGTCTTACCCGTCCATTTAGGAATTGACCTTTTCTGCAGTATACCCAAAACGGCCTATGAAATAATATTACTTCTTTTACATTCGAAATGCTTCTGCATTTTACATACAATATATTTACCTAACGTAGATATAATAGGATAACGTTCATAGTACTTTCAACAATTTCTCCAACAGATATAGTTTTACTGGTTTGGAAGTGCTTTTGAATTGAGTTGTAAAGTGCGCGTATATTCTACATAGCTCATCATCGACATTATCCTCGAAAATAGTGCACCCTCTATTAGCATTATAAAGTAAACGTGAAATTTGCATTACGTTTATTTGATAAAATATGCATTGAGGTTACTGCCAATAATTTTGCCTTGGGTTAAATTATATTGTAGTGGATGTGCAGATCTTAATAATCCATTACGTGTTCTAACCGAATAAACGGTTTTACTAAGGACACTACGTGAAACTAATATCTAACGATGAGACCAGCAGCAATGAAAAGCAGTGAAATTAAAGGTAACTTAACCAGACAGTACAAATAAAATTAAAAACATTTTATTGAGATAAAATTCATCTATTTCAATATTTCGTCAATTACGAACTTATTTTTTTAGAGTAAGACTTATGCTAATTAGCTAACTTAAAGTTTACCTTTTTTATTTATTGCGTCTAGACCCTTTTCATTAATTTTTTCGGTCATCGCTATTTGAAAACCTTATTTTGCAAAAACTCCAATATATCCAATTTTATAGTTATAAAAATAGGCAAAGAATATTAAAAAACATTTCAAATAAAATTATAGAAACTATAGGAGGTACTCATCTGAAATATGAACAGAGCTTTTTCACATACTTTACGAACTAACCTTATTCTTAGCTTAAACGCTAGGCTCTAAATAAGTTATGCGCGAGTTAATTTAAAAATATGTGTTATGTTATGATGTATTACTACGACGTAATTTTTTAATTGCTCGTAGATATGAGCTGCGTTCGTTGGTCATTCCACGACCAAATGCAAAGTTGATATAACAAAACTTATCCTGCCTTTCGACGTAGTATTTTAAATGAAACAAGAATATCCATCGTCTGAATTTGCTCTTATAGCGAAGCATGTATGTTCGTCCGCTTGGGGAAAAAATCGATTTTTCGTATTCTTCCTCTTCCTTCGCTCCTCCCATTCTTCACACTCTTCTCATTTCTCTTATTTTCCTTCTGCTTTCTGTTTCTGTTCCTATTTTACTTTTCATTTTAACCTTCATCCATTCTTCTTCTTTTCTATCATCCTCTTACTCATCCCATCAACTCCTCTCTCACATCCTCATCCTCATCGTCTTCTCCTTTCTCATCCCCATACTTATCCTCATCCCTATGCTCAACATATTCCTTATCATTATTTTTTCCCTTTCCACTCCCACTCTCTCTCCCTCTCTCTCATTCTCATCTTCATCCTCATTCTCTTTCCCGTTCCCTTCATCTTACTTTTCCTTTTCCTCATACACTCCCCTTTCTCATTATCACTCTTTTTCTTCCTCTATCTCTCCATTTACCTTCCCTTCTCCTTCTCTCTCTTTCCCGTTCGATGTATCTCTCTGCGTGCCTCGTGCCTTTCTTTTCTGTACATGCTATTAGTTGTAATACAAACAAGTTTAACTCTTAGTTCCATAGAATTTCCATAAGCCTAGGAAGAGGAAATAAATCAACCATCGTTTCTACGTATTCTATGTATTAGTTTTAATATATGCCTCTAATAATTCTCGTTTAATATATCAGATCCTGTATATTTGATTTTGTTCTTGGAAAGTTTCACAATAATTCTCTTTGGTATCTGGTACTTTTTATTTTGCGACGGATTTTATTTTCTATATCTTGTGGTTGCAATAGATAGAGCATTCGTGCTTTCATATAACTTCATCCAATACTACAGCATCTTTTTTTACAGTTATTTCAAAAATGAAATTGCTTTCAATCTCACGTTCTCGTTCACAATGAATTCGACTTCGTTCAGGGCGAAATTCCTCAAGAGCGCTTTCAACACGATCCGATCCTTCAAGTGAAAATACTAAGGAATTTCCTTTGGTGCCGTATTAAATACGTTCCACGAGCATTAACCGAAGCTGTTAGACAACGATTGCTGAATGAAGTCGTTTTAATGAAATCTTTTGAGGTATCCTTTAGTTAATTGAGTTCAGCTCATTAAAAGCAAACTACCTTTAATTATGAACATCTCGAAAATTTGAAGTATAAGGTCAATATAAATTTATACCATAACAAATAAGGAAAATGTACATCATAAAACTCATTTAAAGTCAATTAAATTTTCATATATAAAGTTTCCTTTTCAATATACTTGTTTAATATTTTCTCCTCATTAACTATGTCAATACATTTTCTATAGCGATATCTAACTTATTTTCGCTAAAACTCACAGTAACTTTATTCGCATATGTGTCGTAAACATGGGCAAGAACATGTTTATGATGTAGATGGGCCTATAATCGACTACGTCAAGACCATTAGTTGTGAACACAAAATACCTTCAACTTTATAAACGACAGAAAACTATTTATACTAAATTGTCGGCAATATAAATAGGTATATTTTACGGTTGCTATAAAAATTCTTAATGAAATATAGCAGAAAGAATCATATTCTCCCGATGGAAATATTTTATTCGTTGGCTTTGATAAAATATTATTTTATTCATGATAATAATTTGTACAAGAATTACTAACATCACAGTTTAGATTAAAGATCTTTTAGGGCTCTTAAGAGTCGAAACCGACCTACGAAAGGCCCAAGTAGAAATACTTGTTAAGTAAATAAGGGTCAACTGATACGAAACCTTAGTGATGTTCACTTAGAGCGGTTCCCATATAATTGCCGCCTTTAAGAGATCCACAAGTGGTTCATGGTATCATTTGGTAATGATTCTAGAGTTATGCAACGTGACGAATTATTTTTACGTCCCAAAATACTTTTAAGGAGGTCAGTTGAACATTGCAACATTAGATAAAGCTATGAATTTAAAATATGTCATTCTTTTAGTCATGTAGAATGATTCTAGAAAAACTTTAGGATATCTTATCGAACTATTTAACAAGATATTCAACTTTGAATATCGTCAGAAATACACGGTGCTGTATGGTATATGGTCACAATCTAAACTAAATTCCTCTATTTAATATACTCACAAATTAGATATCAGCTGGGAAAATAATCATATTTATAAATTAATATTTATATTTTTAATTTATCGAAAAAAAAATGTACCTTGACGATGTCTTTTTAATATAATTTGTGAATAAAGAGTCTAAAAATAGGGAACTCGTATCCTAGCTTTGCCGCCATGTCGATTTGACAACGTCGCAACTCGATGTACTGCATGCGTTATATAAAATTATATCGATTAAGACAGAAGACTATAGGTTAGGGTATAACACTTAAATGGAATGTTGTTTACCGACAATACGCGACGTTGTGAAACGTTTTCACAGCTATTTACATCTAAAGTCAATTGAATTACTTTATATTTCTTGAGCATGATTTACAATATCAAAATTGTATAATCTTTTATAAAACTAAAAATAAACATTTTTTACTATTATAAAGTATTATAATATTCGACTTGAAATTTTTTTTAGGATTTATGGTCTAAAACTAGAGTAGTAGTCAACTGACCTCCTTAATATCACGTTTCTAGCAGATGGAACACATTATATACTTCTCGGAGCCAGTGTGTTGTCTTTAATATGATTAAATATTATGATGTGTCCAAATTTCATCTGCAGTCACAAAAATCCGCGAAAATTCCCTAGACTTCTCCTCAGACACTTGCAAATTATCGACAGACGTTCGCATATGAATTCGCTTTTACTCTGAGTGAGTAAATGAGGCACCTACCATTAGCAAAGGCGTTTCATGCAATTCATTATAGTAAATGAAGTGAAGAACCCGCACGGGTGAAAAGCCTGTGGCCCTTGTTAACATGCGAAGTCTAGGTCACATCTCACAAAAGAAGTGATATTGCGAGTTTTTTTATTTTTAACTTTAATTCAACTTAATTCAAAACATTTCCGCTTAGCAATTACTGAACAATAAAATATTTCAGAACGACTTGAGACAACAGAATTTTGTGATGTTATTATATTATATACATATTCAGGTGACAATAATTAATAAAAAAATAAGATAATGCCATCTGTTACTATGCGAACCAATAAGTTATTAAAAAATGGCCTTTGTATTGGCTATTCAATAGTTGAATCAACATGAACTGTTGATTTATTCACTTCAAATATATTGTCATAAAATATAGCTTTTTGTATCTATTTCATTTTAAAGTTATAAAAAATTCTTGGTTGTATATTTTCACTCTAAATATACATACTCGTATACTTAATTCTGAAGTAATTTTTAATAGGTCTGTAGTTACAATCGTAGGTGCATCTATATCTAAATCTCCTACACAGTGAAGCATGGCTAATACAGGACTGTTTGATTGGATATCACTTCCTGTATAAAATTATACCATCACATAAGAAATTAGGTGGAATTACACATTCTGTAGTTTAAGTTTATATCTCGAAGTTTATATCTCGAAAAACTAAGCTGTTACCAATTACATTAGAATTTATGCTTTCATTTCTAGTGATAACTATGAAAACTACTAATTTTCAAGATATGAAACACCCACACATTTTGCTTATATTTTTTGAACTTCTTCAGCATAATGATCAGTTGTAACTTTTAACGGAACAATAAAGATCATCGGCAAACTAGTCCAGGAAATAAAGCACTAAAAACGGATTGACGTCTACAAACATTGTGAACTAAATTGGGCAATGAATTTTGAAAAACTGGAACTGTGCAGAAGAAAAATGCATTTTATAAGTGCATCTTGAAGAGACAATGAAAATTTACTATTCCGTAAATATTTCTGGAAGTGAATCCAATTTTCTTAGTGGGGGGTTTTTGGAGTCGCTAAACACGATTATCACGACGATGATAGTCTCGCTGGTATCTGGTGCGCAGAGATGACAGTATCTATCCACTTCGCCTCTTAGAGTTTTATGAGAATTTTTAACATAATTAGTCAAAACTCGTTACTTTATTTCATAACCCAGTTACAAAACAAAAAAATATACATTAATGCTTCTGCGCCAAACAGAATTACCTTATTCTTAGTAACTTTTATGATTGTTAAATTTAGCTGGTACAATTTGTATAATTGAGATTTATCTTGAACTAGGAAATTTCTTATCGTAGGGATTTTTTTTCGGGTCCTTCTTCTGGGTTTACTTTTTAGGTGATCTAAATGTTTCAGCCGGTGTTATACATAAATCATATCTGTTAAAACGAATATAATTATTATACGAAAGAATTTTCTACATTAAAACTGTAAAGGGTTGATGTGGTATGTGTCTTTGTTTGTGATTTTGTATTGAATAATCTGTAATTTTTATTAAATCCGTCACATTTATGTCAACAATAATTGCAATAAATATGCACAAACTATAAAATAATCATAACCCTGACGCAATATGTGTTTCGAAACCTACCCCGCCTCTTAACAAACATCTCTGTTGTTGGCGTACGGAACGACACGGTTTCTTTAAATTGCTAGCATTTCTTTCTGACATTATTACGTTCGTTCGTGCGAGTGTTGAAAGACTTTTTCTTTTTGGTTATACGTACAACAAACGGGTGCTAACCCGAGAACTTCTTCATGAAACAAAAAGGAAAATACATAGGTACTTATATATAGGTACGTACAATATAGGAAGCAGGGCGCAGTAACATCCCTTTCTTCTGACACAAAACGTACACATATCTAGTATGCACACATAGACAAACGTATATGTATGTACGTAGCAAGTTCTGATACGAACTAAACAACAACAAATCATAACTTGTTAACAGTACAACGATAGAATTCTTTCTAAAACTAAAAAGACGCCCTGTAAACTACTTTACACGAAATACAAAGTGTAAGCGAAGCGTTTATGTCCCCAACAAGACACACGAGAAAATACATTTTAAAAACTTGAATAGATTCGACCTTTACTTGATGAAAATCGACTATCATAAATAAAACACTAAGGTAATGATTTTCACAATTTTATTCACACTAGTGACGACCGTTTCGCCAAAACGTGGCTTCCTCAGACTAAGAGTATCTGCTACTAAAGATATTTTACAATAAATGTGCTTATATATTAGAACGGTATTTACAATAAATTTAAGAAGGCGGAACTATTACATTCTGTTTGATCGTTCATTAAAATGTCTAATTTTTTTTGTAATTATTGTTGATTTTTTCTGGTAATGTTAGTTTAGTTCCTTTACTTTCTAGATGTAAAATTTCTAATGGTGTCCTACTGTGGTTATATGATTGGCGTAAGTGGAATCTGTGTTATTTTTTATGTAACAGTTCTTGAAACTCCTTCCTGTTTGTCCTATGTAGACTTTTTGGCATGACCCACATGTAAACTCCTGATTGATTTTCTTTTATTACTTTATCTTTATTATTTTTTATAATTTTTCCTAATGATGAATTGGTTTTTAATGTAGACCGCATTTTTGCAGGTAATTGACTATTTTATTCGTAAATGGTCCCAAATATGTTATACAGTTGTATTTGGTTTCCTTATTTATTGGACACGGATATATTAATTGCAGTGCTATTTTTTGTTGCTTTTTGTGTATCAAACTATCAATTAATTTTGGACTTTAGCCATTATAATGAGCGATTTGTTTAATTATATTTAATTCTTTATTATAACTATCTATTGACATAGGAAAACTGAGAAGTTTGTGTATCATGCTATTGTACGCAGCTAGCTTATGTTGCATGGGATGAAATGAGTTTTTGTGTATGGTTAAATCTGTATGTGATGGTTTATGATATATTTAAAATGTTATGTAGTTATCTATTTTAGTTAGTGTTAAATTAAAAAAATGTATGCAATTGTTTTTCTCCTATAGTAAATTTAATGTTTGGGTGTAGGTTATTAATATATTTCAAGAAATTATCTACTCTTATGGAAGAAAATCCTAGCAAAATGATTATTAATTTGTTGAAACATTTAAAAGCGTTTACCTTACATTTATTATTGAATAATATTTAGTAAACTACTTAGTCTTAGTGAGTTTATTGTAAAAAAAGTAAAATTAATTCTATTTACAATAATTATGAAATTTTATATAAAATGGTTGTATAACACCGGTGGATGGAGCTTTCAAACGTTGCTTGCTCCAGATAAATTTCGGCCCCCGGGTGTCGGGCAAATAAATTCCTTTAACCGTATAAGCAAATTTTCCTAATTATATTTGCGTAATAATTGTAAGTTTGCTTTTTTGATGTCTCATATAGTTAGAACCAAATTACAAAACAACAAAATATGAAGTAATGCTTCTACCCCAAATAGAATTACCTTATTTCCAGTAACTGTTTTTTCCGGGGGTATTTTTCCCGGGGGGTTACTTTCTTAAACCCGTTAATGAAAATAAACATATTTTTTTTTATGTTTCATTTTCGCATTTTAAAATTATTACCTAGTTGGTAAAACACGTTAAATGCCTTTGGATGGTTTCAATAGAATGGTAAGTAGTTTTCATTAATCAAACTAAAAGCATTGTGTTGGATCTTATGAAGCCTTTCTTGAAATACTGTTTAAAAAATAATACCAAATTTTATAGTCGCAAAAACTTTGGTTTAAAATAGATGCACAATAAAATGTACCTCAAAAAGGAAATACTTCGCTACGATAATTCCAATGTATAGTTAGGTGTTTCATTTTTTTTTTTATGGAAATGTTAACGCAGCTTTTAGATTTGATGGCTACCTTAACAATCTACAACGGAAAATTTTTATTTTTAGTGCGTATATTAAATGTTATAGTACAAATAGATTTTTGCTTGTAAAAATGTTATTATATACTAGAACGGTTAATTAGTTAATTTATAAAGAAAAAGTTATAACTGAATCCATTTTCCAAATTGTTCGACATTCACTACAATAGTTTCTAATTTCTAAACGATAACGATATTTGCTACAATAATTCCCCGCCTGTTCGCAGTGTTCAAGAACGATAAATCCTAATTAGTGCAGTATATTCATTTGATCTGTTCTCGTTTTACATCAATTTTCAAGATCTGGAAAAAGGTCGTTATACAGACATCTGTCCTTTACATTTGACATGATTTATGAAAGTGTCTGACATATGAAATATAGGTTTTTGCTTTTTCTTCGAAATCCCATTTTTTATCGTTTAATTTTGGGCCTTAGAAACACTAAATTAAGCATCAAAAGTATTTTCATTACACGTATCTGTAGAGAGCCAAACCTAAGAGATAATGTCGGTGTATTAAGACTTAGTACTTTAAAGTGGCTGGCTCTACCTCAGAGAATGTAACTGGGGCATAGCCACGGCTAAGGGATGCTAAAGAAATAAAATAAACATTTTACATTTCGTTAATATATTTTCTTCTGTTCCTGCAATAACGCCGTTTATCTTATAAAAGGCTCGTTAACAAAATGTTCAAACACCCCTAAACATAAAATGCACCTATGAACTAGAGTTTACAATTCTTCATCGCAGTTGTACTTACAATCGTTACATTTCTTGGGAAAAAATTCAATTCTGAGGGGATAACAAAAATATCGAGAATATAAAGCGTTGAATAGATGACATCGTAGAAGACAATTAGAAAAAGACAAATAGGATGGTAAGAGACTTGTTCGAACATGAATGATTACTTACAAATATATGCGAAGCAGGAACAAGAGTAAAGATGTCAGTTAGATTATTTGAATGTAGTTAGAGATATGGAATAGACAAATGCGAAAATCTAGATGTGAAACAGTATCACTTTCCAACCATATTTAAGACGGACAACCTTAGTATATTAATTTGAAAAGCTGAATAGGTAAATATGCATATTCCTATATTTAGAAACTGAAGAACTCTTAATAGCACACCTCTGAAGTTTCAGTCCTCAAAGAGACCTAAATAAATCTTCACCTTAACTTTATTGGGAAACTACACTAGAGATAATTGATTGATTTGATCCTTAAATGCTACATTGATTGAATTTCACTTTTACAGTGGTAGAAGAACTGGGGATTTCCTGTTGTTGTTCCTGATTTGTCAGTTCGTTTTAGCAGAATTCAAAATTATGACGTTTGCTTATTACAATGCTTATATATTTATTCAAAAAAACAAAATTAACGATTCATTTTCTAGAGTAACTCCCTGGAAATAATTAATTCGAGTATTTACATTGTGCGAATTTATAGTCGATATAAGGGACATTTCCGTTCACTGCTGTTTTGGAGGAATTTTATTACCAAGCAATCCCCTCTTAGAGATAACGACCGCGTAAAAGTTAAACTACAACCTCATTAAAATTGCGAGAATGACAATTACTGGCCGCTCAACATTGGGTTTTATTGCCAAAAGCAACAACATCGTTATGTAAAACATCCTTATAAAATTGTTTTAGTAATTTGATGGGCAAAGGGAACAGACTTAATTTACCATTAATTTAGGAAGCATAAACTATTTTACACAAAATGTATATTTTCTGGTGAATTGTACCATTATCAATATTTTGCAATGTTAATTAATATATAATTTTTAAGGATTTGCCAAACATGAACTATTAAAAAACAAACCGATTTCAATATGCTGTTATTTTTTAGTTTTTAAGTCGTTTGACTTTGTGGGCAATTCACAACTTCTCACGGTGGACGAAGTGCATGCCCTTATTTAAGGGTATGTTTGTGGTAATTAGAGGTGACTCTTTCTTTAATCAAAAATCACAAAAAGTAATTAATATACAAAGTATTACCAAAGGTCATGGCCATACTTCGCAAAGTTGTTATAAAACTAAAAGGTCAAAAACTTTTTCATGGACAATTAAAAGAAGGCTTCTAACAAATAGCAATTTATAACTTACATATTTATTTTAACTAATGAAAACTATTTCATATTCTGTAAGTGTTTAGTGTCATTGAATAAATTAGAGATGAAAATAGAAGCCGTGCTAGAGCCTCAACTTTAGACGTGCATTCATCTTCCAAATGCCACGTCTAGGAGATAAAAGTGTCCCATTTAGAGCCCTATTGGCCACTGTTACCAAAATAAAAATGTGTAAATGAGAATGAACACAATGCCCTCCGGCTTTTTGCTCCCGAGCGGAGCCAACTACTTAAAGGCTATGATTTATTCTAATTGCGCAATATATTTCCCCAAATTGCCATTGTAGCAACAAAAGTGGGCTTCTGATGCCAGATAAAGCCGGTCCAAAATGTAGATAAATCGTGATAGACTTACAAATCGGAAACTTAGGTACACTTATTATCGTTTCTCTTTAAAATTGATAACTATTGGTGTGGTATACACAATTATATAATTTGTTAGTATTTATCAAATAGATAAATTATTGAACTACTTTTGGATTGAAATATTCAATCTCCACAACACTAAGGTGTATAATTACCCAGATAATGACGACTCACAAATATTAAAATTTTCCGAGAATAAAAGATTAAAAGTGTGTAAAAAGTAGTGTTATAATGGTAATCAGAAAAATACCGTGGATAAGAGGGTGTGTTGGAAAAAGTGGCAGAACAAAGGACACTAAATAAAATATGGCCATGGGAGATCAGATGGTAGGCAATCATTTGAGAATCAATGGAGTAATTAGAAGCAGAAATAGGCGTAAACAAAAGCAGATAATGACGTAAAATCACTACACGCAAATAGCTAGGGTTGTGAAATCTTTCACTATTCGGAAATGCGAATTCCAAAAAAATTGGCTCAGGGTTGGAAGGAACGAAGGTGTGATGCTTCAGACAATTTTTAGAATGCTGTAACGACGGTCGTTGTGATGATGAAGGAGAATTAGCTAGAAGTGGAAATATACATATGTGTCCTACATTATAAGCCGTTTCTAATTATATTTATAATTTATAATTGTTATATTTATTTAATTTATAATTGTGTATAAATTAAACTAAATCATAATGGGCATCTACTTATAAGTTTAATTAACTTAGGTATAAGTACATACATACTTCTATAGCTGTTTTAATAAGTGAGCGAGTTTGCTTTGCTTCTGTGCAGTACAAACAATAATTAAATAGACTATCATAAAGTTTTGTTTTACCGAGAGCTAAATAAGCCGTTATAATTTAATCAATGTATAATTATAAGAAAATCGAAGAAATACTGTGGAATATTGACTGAATAAAAAAACCCAAGGTGTCATCCACAGTTAGAGACACGTTTCGACGCCAAAAGTGTCATCCTCAGTTAGAGGCTCTCTCAGTGTCGAAACGTGTTTTACGTTTGGATTTTGTGTGTTTGTTTGTTTGTTTTATAGGTGTATTATATTTTACATTAC
Source organism: Agrilus mali (assembly GCA_029378335.1). Classification (NCBI taxonomy): domain Eukaryota; kingdom Metazoa; phylum Arthropoda; class Insecta; order Coleoptera; family Buprestidae; genus Agrilus; species Agrilus mali. The sequence goes on along the minus strand of CM055655.1, from coordinate 13,507,457 downwards.
TTTTATCACCAATCTTTGATCGACTATATGTTATTTACCTACGTATGTATTAACCTTTTAGTATATGGCGCTCTTCTCTCATTATAATTGCCTAGGGTAATAGATATGTCAATGTCTCATGAGCTCTGACCTTAAGATGCACAGAGACATAACTGCCCCTGCATAAGTCCCGCCTATCTAGGGCGTACTTCACAGCTCACTTGGTTTAGTCACTTGCCTATTTCTGATAACAATCTTTGGTGCAAAAAAAAATTATTCTATTACTTTTATTAATTATAGTCTCTTGCAATTATATTTGTATTTAGAACAGTCGTAGGGTTTTAGTCTACAGTAAGAATCGTTAGACTAGTTTTGAAACCCGTTAACATAACTACTGCAAACACTATTAACTATATAACTTTACATAAATTGAGTTACCAAGTTTGTGGGAATTAGGAACAAGAGGGTTTAGTGGCAGATTAGATAGACCTGATGTAGAGCTTAATATCTATTGATTTCAATAAAATTTCTCTATGGAGCTCACTTCTTCTAGTACCTACCTCCTCATTCGTTATAACAGAAAATAAAATTATGTGTCTAGTCATTATATATAGAGAATTATTATAAAATTAAAAAATTTTTTAAGCGAAATTATTTATTTGAATGAATAAGTCCCATTACTCCAAAATATAGTGGAACCCCTGTCATATATCAACGAAGGTTATCGGTATTAACCGACCAAATCTAAAATTTCGATGTTTGATTAAATATTATTTGACCAGTCCGATTTTTCAACTACCATATTTAGCTTGCCACCCCTTTTGAGGTATAAATTCGTTAAGTCGTTATTGTAAACTAAATTTACCTAACAAAGTTTATAATTGAGTTTACCTAATATAACAAAATTAGTTCTGTAGTTAATTGAATTGAATCTGAGGCTCCATTTGTTCGCAGGACTGGACACTACAAATAAAATATGTGCAAACACGGGACGCTGGATTATATGAATGTCAAGTTTCATCACATCCTCCCACAAGTATATTTATTCAGTTGATTGTCGTAGGTGAGTCATCAGTTGGCATTTGAAGCCAAACATATTTACATACAAGTTGGTATTTTGATTTCATTGCTTGTTCTATTATAGATTCTAGTTAAGTTACACACATGATTATTATTGTGACATACGCACCTCTTTTTTTCCTATTTTCTTTTGAACAGCTTAGATATTCACTTGTGAAACATAAAATCAAGTAAAAAATTAGGTGAAGTGGAAATTTCTATTGTTTAAGTGTTTCATGTAATTATTAGCATGAGGAAGTTCATAGATTTTAATGTGTTGTTGCATATATATGTATAATAAACGCTTAAAATAGAGAATTAGAAAAGACACTAAAATTATCATCTCAATATAAGACTCACATCAATTCACTTTTTGTCAGACTGTCTTAACCTTCAGTGTAATTGATTCTGAAAGCGTTTCATCTAGTTGAATATCTGTGGCATTAGACTAGCTAGGGCTAGTCCTAATTAGTTTCGATATGCTCCTGTTCCTTTAATGACCGGCATTTGCAAGTCGGTCTCTAGATATGTTTAATGGAAATCTATTCAACCAATTTCACTATGTTTAATTATGCTCATAGTTTGTATCTTTAGGAATTTCGCCCGTATGATAGAGCCTTCAACTAAAAATATCATTTTTTTACATAAGAATTACTTTAAGAAATTCGCTCTAGCTTCAATGCCTGACTTATATACAAATTGAAAGTGCCTTTCAGAAGCTTTCGATTTGAACTGTAACCCAGTGTGAAAAACTACAATTTTTTCTATATAGTATTCGTAACGCTTTTTAGATACATGACCTTTGCGATAAGTGGAAATCATGAACCATGACGTACACGTACATAAGTATTAGAATATCAATGAAGGTTAGTTTTATAAATCGTTTCAGAGGCAAAAGCGGAAATTTCTGGCCCCACCGAAAAGTACCTAAAGCCAGGATCGGGCTTGCGGTTGCAATGCACCATATCACAAAGTACGGAGCCGCCACTCTTTGTCTTCTGGTATCACAACAACCGCATGATCAATTACGACGCAGATAAGGGAATCAATGTGACAACGGAACTGCCAACGAAAACAAGTCTCCTGACGATAAACAGCGCTGCAACCAAACATTCCGGAAATTATTCCTGCGTTCCCAGTAACGCACAACCAGCAAGCACGTACGTGCACATATTAAATGGTAAGCAAATTGATGTAGCTAAACACATTAGAATCAAAAGGGTGTGTAAATGAACCCTTCACAATAATATTTAACAACAGTATTGTGCAATTAAACCATTTTTTGAAAAAGTTTTCTATTTTATTCTTCGATTATGTCATTTCAACAAGTATTAGCTTTAACCATCAAATATTTAACAGAATAAAGATAAAAAAATACTAAAGAGATTAAAATTTTATCTACAAAAACAATTATTCGGAAACACAAAATAAAGAAAAAACACTATCAGCTTCGACGACTGTCTCGAAAGCCCGCATACCCCGCGCCTAAATTTTGCTACCCTCAATCTGTTTTTAATATGGTTAGAAATACCAGAAGAATTCCCAAACACCCCGCTTAGAAACAAGAAATTTCTATCTCGTAGGTGGTTTGGTGACACCCCAACACTTTATGACCTTTTCGAACACAACAACAACCGCTCCGTTACCAGAACAGTTTGCGTATTTTACTCCAAAATAAAGTCAGCCCCTGAACAAATAATCAGGCCTATTCTGTAACTCAATAGAAATGTAGGCATCGAATCGAGATGTGGAGAGATCGTAATGTACCCACTTCTACTGCGTCTTTCAACGTCGATTTTTGGTATTCTGTAACTAAAGTAGACGACGCGACAATCGAAATTTATGATTTCTACAAGACGTTAGGTGAAAAACGCGGCAACACTGCATTTTTCATGCGAATATGGGCCTTAGTAACCATCTGACAGTTGGTTATTTTAACCTAACCGAACTAATAAAGCAAATTTGTGTTGAATACCGAGAATTGAGAGTGACGTACCCAAGGGTAAACCAGATGTCCAGTGAAACCCTTAGCAGGTAGTGAAATTCACACTGCCTTAAGAACCACTTTAAGCAGTAGGCGCATGTGCGAAGAGCTTTCTACCATCGAAATAACGATTTCGACAGCTTCCATGCAGTCGAAATGTCATATTTCGATGGTCCACTTTACTTTCGATTCGAGGAGTTACAGAATACCGATTCCGTACAATTTCTATTCTACCCCACCACTTCTATTCGATTTCAAGTATCTCTATTCGATTTGGAGTTACAGAATAGGCCTGAATATTACGAAAAATAGATAACCACAAATAATAATAATAATTTCTTCTTTTGCGACGTATCAAAAAATAACTAAGGGGTAGCGATTCCCTCAATGTTATGCGTAATACAAGGAGCTATCTCCTAAACTTGTAATATTTTTTTAAAATTCAGGTTAGAGGGTGTCTTATGATATGTCTTTCTGGCAGTTGTATGAACTTGCGGTGTTACTGTTGAAAAGAAAAGTTATATTCATGGAATGTGAACTGTAGATTGTAATATTTAAAATGTATCTACCTATTATCAACTTGTTTGCTAATATTTTGTGTATATACTGAGTGTTTCAGTAACAGTGGCTACTGGCCATGTCTCGGAAACTACTGCTGATCGAATTAAAAAAAGAAAACTAAAATGGCAATGAGAAAATCGTGGAAATTGTTCTTAAGCTCTACATTTCACCGCACGGGAGTGCAATTGATAGGGTAAATCACTAAATTCAAGATTTCTCCGAAAATTCTCATATAAAGCTTAGTAACATCCTAAAAAAACTTCAGGCTTTTTGGCATACCGACCTTGATAAGGGTGGGGGAAGACCCTGAATTTAATTATTTGAATCGCTGTATCTTCTAAACAACTTATCCGATTTTAGCAAACTCAGGCTTGTTTGAAACAGAAATGCAATTTAGGACACGTGTGATAATATTACTGAATAATCCTGCACACAGATTTAACAAAAACACTACATTGGAGAATAGGATTGATGCTAACCAGACGAGAGAACAAACGACGCTAATTACCACGGAAACCTCGGAAGCATTCGGCATCTTCCAGAGAACTTCGGCGAAAGGTCCTGGCGGGAAATTTGATAAGCTTGACGTTAAAAATACGAAACGGTCTAACCCAGTCTAACTTCAAATTCTTGTTATTGTTTTGATGATTGGATTTATCAATCTTTCGATTATTTGGCCGCAGACTTCAAAATAAGTGGTTTATAGTTGTTGAGGCACATTCATTTCTCTATTTTGTTTTGTATCGCATTTAGTGTTTTATGTGATATTTGGCAACAGTGCGCTTCTGCGTCGTTGGCGTGTGTGGACGCTACCGCACTTGCAGTAAAGCCATTTTAACGGCAAGACGTGTTTTTCCTTATGTTCAATATTTTGTGTTGTGTTCATGTTTTTAATACTTATTATACCAATAAATTAAGTTAAAGAACCAGCTACTTTATTATACAGTCCACTCTATCGATGCAACAATAGTTATTATCATTGTTTGCTGTAAGACTATTTTTTATTTTAGTTTATGTGTTAGTTAAGGATAATAATATGCTATACAGGGATAGTTTTTAATGTGAAGAGAGATTATAGTATAAAATTATTGAAAAACAATAACATTTGTTTGTTTGTGTGGAGTTATATTTTGAACCACAAGTCAGATTTTCAATTTTTTATGATTAGAAAGTCCATGATATGGAGAAGGTTTTAGACTACAGCTATTACATTACCATTTTATTGAGAGGGTGTAATAGTGATTTCAAGACTGAAATAAATTCATCGTCGTACATTAGCTGCAAAGTCGAACTCAAACATAAATTTTCTAAAAACAAATAATCAGTAATTACGTATCTGGAAACAAACTTTTTTTATTACCAATTACCCTTAAAAAAAACACCCCACGTTCCTGCTATTTATCCTGTTTAACAGCTGTAAAATATATGGTTAGATTGGGTTAGATCAAGCGTTTGTTTATAAGTTTTCAGATTCAAATTCGCGCCACTCCTCGTTTCCCGACGGTTCTCCGAAAGGGATCAAATGCTTCCGAGGTTTCCGTGGTATTTAACGTCATCTACGTCAGAACCAATGTGGGTTTTAAACCTGTTGTGATTTTCCACTAGTCAGAAAATCAGTATAAAACATATATTGTCTATTTCTTATAATGCCCTACACCAAAATTTTATTAATATACAATACATTAAACAGTGTGATGATGTACATTATTGTCGTTTTAGACATTGATTTGCCTTTTTAACAATTTTTATTTCAAACATCTTAATTTATGATAAATGATGCAAAATTATTTTGCATAGGTGTGTATGAAAAGTTATAAATAGTAAAATAGAATGTCCAGTATTTCCTCGTTTCATCTCATATTTTAATATCTTAAAAGTGTAACAGAAGCTATAAAGCTTGGAATAGCAGTCGAAAGAAAATATAACATTAAAAGTAGTCTAATGGATGTCCTTGAACGAAAAGTGCTATTCTCAATCCACTTACGTCCTACATACCTGTAAAAATTTGATATCTTTTGTGTAAATTATGTACAGGTAATATCGATTTGTTTACGAAAAGTTAGGTAAACAACGTCCTGGGGATATAATTACGAACATCGTAACGAAGAGGATGTAAAAAGCCGTACAAAAGTTCTTAGAGGTTTCCAGTAATTTCGGGAGGAGTTTTTCTTTTCATTTGGCCCCTCTCTCTTTCTGAGTGAAATTTGAATGAGATATTGTGTAACTTCCAATTGTCCTCCGCGCCTAATATAAGGTTTGCCTTATGACCAGTTCTTAGTTAAAAGAGAAAAGGAAAATAAAATAATTATAAATTATTCTTTGAATTAGCAACTTGATGTGAAATTTGAATGGGCCCTTCTTTATAATTTTTGCTGGAACTCTTGGTTCCTCCTATTTTGAGCTCACCTCAATGGATTTTCCTTCTTTCAAATTTTTGCTGGCAGCTTGATATGTATTTATATTCATTTCTGCATCTGTTTAATTATATTATAGAAAATTTTCATTGATTCTTCTTTTGAGTAACATTTTTTGGTGTCCTTAATCTACTACGTTGAAACTTTGTAGAACCACTTTCCTTTTCAACAGTTTTTACTATAAGAATGAACCATTGTCAAGAAAGATGGGACTATTTATCAGACAGGTTAACTAACGTCTTAATAGGAGAAAAATAAAAAAGTTCCTAGGTAGGCATGTGTTTATCGTGTACCGTACATCACTGAGAAGTAACCTTAAGAATGAGTGTGTAAAACAGGTCTTTCATTTTTAATAAACTTTAAATCCGCGTACACCCCAATTTATGGATGTTCCAAGCTTTTTTCCGTATAAGCACATTTTTCTAAAGCATCCCCTACTCTTAATCTTCCGGGACTTTAAAGAAGAGGATTTCGAATGAAAAGCATCCAGTGAAAAAGTACGCATGTTTTCAAGGATACCCATCCTCGTAACAGTTACAAATTGCTTAAGAAAACTGCGGGAGTAAAAAATATCGTTGTATATCTTGGAAACACGAAATAGTCGTACATGCATACATATACATACAGAAGGTATTTATGTAGAAGGTAGTTATAAATGAAAACGGAAGCTTTAATAAACCAAAACTTTTCACCAGAATATCTAAATGGTTACCATTGATAAAATAAACCCTCTAATCAATTTATTATCCACGTTTATATACTTGTACGACCATTAAGAAAATTTGACTTTAAATTTTAATACAAGATGAGGCGCAGCTTTGTAACGTCACGCAGAATATTACGGTGAGTTTATGAAAACCTCAGACGCAGATTATACTCACAGTGAATTGCGTATTACAGCTTTTTAGAAAGTCACGGTATATTTTTAAATGAATGTACTTTAATCCAATTTGAATATTTAGAAGAAAAATGCCATATAAAAAAATGAAAGTGGCGTATTTGTAAAAATATTTTTAAGACAAACTAAATAAATTCCCACCCCTATCGTGGATGATAAATTCCTTATATTACAAGAAATATCCCCCAAAACGAACTGTCAATGTCCTAGTTGCAAAAATTCTCAAAATAAAATTTTACACCAGAATAATTAATATTTAATAAAATAAAACACACGGTATATTTCACAAAAATGTATTAGACTATCTCTGATATATATTACGTGTTCGTCTAAACGTTTTTTTAAAGGCCCGCCTCGTCTGTCCAATGTAAAACGCTTCACAGTTCTTGCAATTTATTTGATAAACACTGCTTTTATTTAATTCATTAATTTTAGGTTTATTATTGACCCAAAAATTTTCCTAAATTGTTTTTATTGACCGAAATGACTGATAGATCTAGCTTTTTTAAAATGTTGCAAATTTTATTGGAGATATTAGGTACATAATTGATATAGCAAAATATTTTATTGGGTTGGATATCTTTTGTATTTGGAACTGAATATAGCTGTTGGAGATTTAACTTTTTTTGTTTTTTACTGATAAGTTTATCTATTAAATTTTCTTCATAACCGTTATTTTTGGCAAGGCTCTTTAGGATAGAAACTTCTTTCTGATAATTAGATTTATTCAAATTTAAAGTTAGCAAGCGGTGAACAAAGCGATTAAATGCGCTTAGTTTAATATTGTATGACTGGTTCGATTCGGCATGTATTAGGGTGTCGGTAAATGTAAGTTTTCTAAAACTATTAAAATGTAATGAATTTTGTACTTTAGTAATGTTTGTCTAAAAAGTTCAAGGAGTTTGATTATTCTACTTCTAGAGTGAATTTGATGCTAGGTTAAAATGAGTTGATAAAATTTAAAATTGAAAGTATACCGTTTTCTGTTCCAGCACAGATACAAAAGATATCATCAACATATCTTGCCCAATGTAAAATATTCTTGATTAATGGATTTTTTGATGTAAAAATTTTATTTTCTGAGTGTGCTAAAAATATTTCACTGAGTAGTGGTGACAGGGGGGGGGACGCCATTTGGCAAACTGTCAGATTGTAGGTATATTTTTTCATTAAATTTAAAATAACTGGTTTATACAAGTTGATAAGGCCAGTATTATTTCGGCTCGTTGATATTGCCCGAGATTGAGATCATGACAATGTGTTTCAATTATATTAAGTAGTTCCATTGTTGGGATTGACGGAAATAAATTGACAACATCAAATGAAACAAGCATGCAATTCGCATGTAGTCTCTTTTATATCATTAATAAGTTGTACAGATTTTTTTATGGAGAATTTAAATTGAAAGCTAATTAAATCTGGTAGGATTTTGGCCAATATTTTACATAATTTTTATGCTGGTGCATTTACATAGGAAACTGTGGGCGCATGGGAATATCTTTTTCTTTTTTATGAATTTTAGGAATTTCAACTATGGAGAATAATTGTATGTCACCTTGCAAATCCTTGTACATTCCTGGCATTAAAGTAAGGAAAGAAACCGAGTGCTTTGCTATATTTTATCTAGAAGACTGGATAACTTTGGTAATGTTATAAAATAAACTAAATAGCTCACATTCCAACGTCAGATTCCTTTTGGTGGTGTTTTCTGTATGATACTTCACTGTGTTTTCTCGTTCTCAAAATCAAATCATTCCTTTCTATTGGAGACAGCATATACAAGATAAATGAACTAAACGCATTCAAGTGCATGTTGAATGTGATTTCTCCTATTATAAGGGATATTCGATCCATGATAGGCAGTGGAGAATTGTTTTGGCTAGTATTGGTAACTCCAAGAGGTCACTGCGAAGTTTTCAGAAGTACGTAATTTTTTTTGAAGTAAAACTTCTTATGGGACACTAAAGGAGTTTTGGCATGAGAGTTAACTCGTAGAGCTAACAAATTTGTTAAACTCCTTGTCTTTTTCTAATTACCATTTACGTAGGCAGTGAGAGAGGCAGAAAAATTTTAGGAAGATCCGCACAAAGAGGAGACGCCGAGAATAGTCGCCGGGCATTGTTTATTTACTTCTGCTACGTGGCTGGGCATCATTGCCTCTATTTGCGGTCTGTGTAAAATAATAAAAAATACACACAATACATATATATATATGTATATATATATAGAGTTGTTAAATCTGCTCTGTTGGTAAATATATTTTATTTAAAGATTTATTTTTTAAACATGTTTTTTAACAGTAATTTAAACTGATCGGCGTTTAAAATGGGGAAGACGCTCGCCAAGAGGCAGCGAGAATATCGGGCTCGCAAAATTAATGGTTTTTTTTTTTGGTTTCGGATTGAATTCAGTTTTTTTGTTTGATAAAATAAAATGTTTAAACAAAAAATGCATTCGTTTTTCCACTTGTCCGTTAAAGTTTCAGTTCTACTATGTGTCCCAGCACACATTCCTTTTTTCTTATTCAACCACTCGATATCGATACAGTTAAAGTAAATTGCGCGAATAAAACTAGGTACAATTCATCTTGTCAAGTCACAAAGCTATACGTTTTACTTTGAACAGGGATTAAAAAGGGTGTCATCACCCTTACTGCTGATAAAAGGTACGTTTTATGCATATTTCAATTATTGTTAGTTTAACTATGACCGTTAACTTTCGTAAAGTTAGTAAAAACAGGAATACAATCCCTTAATTTGACCAAAACCAAATAGAAAAACCCACCTCCTTTTTGCCAGCTAAAGAAAATGTTGACAATTTTGCTTGCATTATTTAGTACCTATCTTTCCTAATTATGTGAATACAAAAGACCAACAGCATTCGCCAGTGAAATGGATAATTTACTTCCTCGTTAGCGCAGTAACTCTTTGTTTAGTTGTTGGTAAGTTGGAAACTTGGCCTTATGTTTATAAATTTATAAGTTCACTGAAGTAATTACGAACGTTTCTCACCTCGGAGGTAATTTGCAGTATTCAGCAAATATTACAAAGCCAGAAGTAATCTAAGAACTGCACGTAAATTATTAAGTATGCCTAGAACTCGTCAATGTGTTTAACTAAAGTGAAAAACATATTTCAACTTTATTTATATACCTTCAATCGCTTTATATATGCATCTACACGGAGAAAAATGAAGGAGTATTTTTTACTCTAAGAAAGTGGTAAAATATTTATAGTATTTTTACGTCGTTTTTAGTAAAATTTAGTATTAGTAGAATGTAAATTTTATTCCGCTTATTAGTAGACAATACTCCCAACTCATGGTGAATAATTTTTAGTATTCTTTACTTCAATATTGGTAAATTTTATGGCTGTGAATAGTATTTTTTACTACGTTGATAGTAATGATTACTTCTGAACGGAGTAATTGCTACCAATCCGAGTGTTCAACCATATGCCCCCCATACAAGCCCGTTGCTAAGCGTTGTTGACACGCCATAATGAATTAGTTTTTCGTGCTGTCTAACGGATAATTGTTCTATGTATTTTAAGATGAATTAAGTAATAAATTTTATATGAAAATCTATTTATTATTTTTATTATTATTATTATTGTCATATACATATTGTTACGTAATTTACAGTATCACGTATTTTTCTCTCAACACTTTTATTAAATTAACTCTATAACAACAACGATTCAATAACTATTTCGGTAACAACAACAACTCTATAACTATTTCGCTTTTTAATCGCTTTTCTTCACTTCGAACTTATCTCTGTCACTTTCTTCTATCAAATACTCTCAAACTATCCAACGCTGTTCCTTATATAGTATTATGGACGTTTCTAGGCAACTCTCGAAACGTCCAGCAACTCTCGAACTTTCTGGAACGCGTCATAGGTTACTTCCACACAATTTTCGCAGTCGGCGCTTGTCAACGTCAGAATGACATATCTGTCACAATATGTTTGTGATAATTCTTTAATAACATTCTAAGTAGTAAAAGCTACTATTGTTACATGGTAGTGGTAATAACGGGCTGGGGAGTGGAATTAACTAGATTTTGGAATATATTATACTACTCGCTATAAGTAAAAATTACTCCATCCTCTAGCATTATTCACTTCCTAGCTCGTTATTAATACTACCACGGAACAGGAGTAGATGTTACTACTTAGAATAGTTATCCATATATTGACCAGGAATTCTAGTAAAAGATACTACATTAGAAGTAGAATTTATTCCCGATTTTTCTCTACCTGCGTATTTGGATTATTAATCGACAACGGCGAATTGTTCAGTTCATAATATATAGCTCTACAGCCATTGGGAATGTAGATGGGTACCTATTTTTTTCTTTAAAATATAAGGCTAAACAAAATACTTAATCAATTACATAATTTAAATCCATTGTTTGAAGTCTATTTCGCAACCAATAATTATTTTAAGACGTTTAATTTATAAAAACAATTTCTGCTTTTCTGTATATTTAAAGAATACCTTTTCTGAAAAATTAGCTATGTTAAATCAAATTCTCGGAACATAACTCCATAACCTAAATTTTATCAAAGTTAAAGCTGTTTTTGAGAACTAATTTACACATAGACAACTACTACTCATACCTATCCTACGTATACCTATTCAGTAGGTATTAAAATTGGATGAACAAGAATTTCCTGAAAATTTAGCCTCTTGTGAAATCGAATTGTCAACTCATAAAACTCATCTATACTTTCTATCAGAATCGATACCTAATAAAAAAAAAATAGTTTGTAATTTTAAATTAACAAATTGCCTGGTGATCGTACAAAACTTTTTCCGCTAAAATCATGTTTTCTAATTAGATCTACCCACCATATAAAGTATTTAGGTATCTTTAAATCTAAATAACATGCAAAAATACATTATTTTTATTAATTAATATAAACAATTTATTTGTTACATTAAAATAAATAAACTTTGTCCGGTATTTGTATGTCTTCGAAAATCCGAAAGATACCAAATTGACAGATGTGAACTAAAATGTGTTTAACTGTTAATTTACTATTGTTCCTGTGTATTTGAAGAGTAGAGTATTCTGAAAGTATATGAAAAATGTCGCTTTGGTATTTCAAACCGAGGCAAGTATGTGAAAAGTTCTTGGTAATTTACTGTATGTATACTTGCTTCAATGTCTCAAATACACGTATAGGTAGTAGAATCCAGAGATCATTATAAATTGTTACTATAATATACTTTAATTGGGGTAATAGATCAAAACTACAGGATATTATTGATGGCCAAGTTGCGTACTTCAGGAAAACTTTTTGGTCCGGATTAAAGAATAACTTAAATAACTAAAAGTTAATTTGAACAGATATTTAAAATCAAACAAAATAAAAACATAATTAAAATCGAAACACTAATTTCAACTTAAAAGTAAACAGTTTTATTGTTTTCATAAAATATTTGATATACTAATTGTAATATTAATAATTAATCGTTCCATTTCTACTTTATTTTGTTACTGGCCATTTTAGATTCCACTAATGAGTGTAAAGGCATTTGCGAACGGCTCAAGAGAGAATGGTATTTTTAGTAGCCAAATCAACACCTTAATAGCCCTTTACTCCTACTCGATGAGCGAGAATCCAATTTTTGTTATTACAAGTGAAGTTTGACTGCGGCACAACCATAATTAAAAGACCGGGCAACTTGTTGAACGAACAACACATAACAGTGATATTAAAAACTTTATTTACACTATGTACAATTGAACGAATTAATTATAAATTGCATGAATTATTCCGAATAACGACTTATGATTTATTTTATTTTCTAATCTCGAATCTAATTTCTGTAATCTCCTCTTAAAAATAAAAATTTTGAATATTTATCAACTTCTACGATTAAAGATGGGGGTTGAAATATGCAAAGACAGGGTGATGTAAATGGTTAAAGACATTTCCAACTATCTTTGCCCGGATAAAGTACAATAGGTCCAATAAACATTTACAAATCTGGACAAACCGAATCAGATTATAAAATTACCGCAATTGCCAAAATTTCTGAGTTATACAGGTAAACCGACACAAATGGATAATAGCACGAATAATAACCTATATAAACACGAGTAATACCCCCCTTTCATAGAACTAAATACAACATAAATATTTGATAGTTTCAATGGATTTACTTTGTTATTTCTTTTGCTGAAGTCAGTGAGTTGTTTTAGTATTGTAGCGACCAGTGACACAGTACGTGTGTGCGATAACAATTTGTGGCATGTACTTGTTATCGCTAACATGCTTACGGCGTAAACACCACACACGGCACTTTTCGTGTTATCAACTTACAAGATGTAAATCATTCTCCGGCGACAAGTAACAAGTTCAATTCTGGAATAATCGAGGATTTTCTAATTATTACTCATCATTCAGGAATACACAGGATTTCTTCGAGTTCCTGTCTAGAAAGTTCGAAAGGTGTATATATAGTGATCATCTTTGGACCGAAAACCAGTTAGTTGAAGAAAGGATCAGTGCGCGAATTAAAACCGATAGACAAAGTGATATAAATAAATTGTAATATAAATAAGTGAATTTTTTGTGATATAAGTGGTAGTTCTAAGTTAGTGTTTAAGTGTTATAAATAGTGTGAAATAAATAATTGTTTAAATAAATAGTTTAACTAGAAAATTCGTTACAATTGGTGTCAGGTGTGGGGTCTGCGAATCGATCTCCAAAGAATTTTCTAGTATAATAAAAACACAAAATTAATAAAAAAGCTGAAAAAATTGTTCGAGTTAAAAGTCGCCGAATTGTAAAGCGAACTCGAAGAGCGAGACGAAGATACGTCTGGTACGAAGAACATCCTACAGAAGCGGCTCGAGGAGGCTTTAATACAAGAAGGCTTCGATCCCAGTACGTATGAATTCGAGGATGAACTGGAAAAGAAATTAAACGAAAATTCACGGAATCTAGAAGAAAAATTAAATGAAAACTCAAAAGTCCTGAAAGAACAATTAGAAACATTCGAAGGAAGTTTGAAAGAAGAACTGGGAAAATTCAAAGAAGAAACAAGAGAAGAATTAAAAGGAGTAAAGGTTGAACAGGAAGAAATAAACAAAAAGGTGGGGACTTTCGACGAAAGAGTAGCCCAGCTGGAAGAAGTTCTTCTAAATCTGGAAAAACAAGAGACCAGACACCAACTTACGAAAAAGAGGCAGAGCGTGGTTGACAGCAAAGAAATCACCGACGTGGAAGGAGAACAAATAATCTCATCCAAAGTGCATATGAAGCTACCTACGTTTTACGGAAAAACATCATGGACCACGTTTCTGACGCAATTCGAGGTGGCTGCAAAAGCCTACAAATGGACGCTAGAAGAGAGAGCTTCTTCACTTGCCCTTGCTCTGCGTGATGGTGCTGGCGAAATTTTGAACACGTTACCACCGGAAGAATTACTAGACTACCATCGGCTAGTAAAAAGATTAGAAATGCGATACGGCCAAGCACATCTGACGGCTGTGTACCATGTGCAGCTAAAGAATCGACGACAGAAGACAGGGGAAAGTCTTCAGGAATATGAGGCAGATATCGCACGGTTGGTCCGGCTCGCCTATCCGGGTACGGCCGATGATACTCTGGAAAGATTGGCCGTCGACGCGTTAATTGACGGATTAAAGGACGACGAAATACAACAGCGACTCCGATTGGACCGGCCGAGGACTTTGGTAGACACATTGGCCCGTGCACTTGAATACGACGTCGTCAAACAGGCGTCACAACGACAATGTCGAGTGCGGGAATTAAAAGAAGAGTCAGCCGGTCGGGACGATAGACTGGACAGACTGGAAGAGATGATCCGTCGCCTAACGACTAAAATAGAAAGGAAGCCCAGACAAGTCAGGTGCTGGAGCTGTGGGAAGTTAGGCCACGTGAGAAGCGGTTGTAAGAGCGAGAGATCTGCTTCTCAAGAAGAGAAGCCCCGCGTACCGGAATTAGTCAGGATTGGCGCGGCGCCGGCGGGGCAAACGTCGATCCCGGAGCAAGAAGCCCCCGGTCTAGTTGCACTGACAAAAACCATGAAAGATAGAGCAGACAGCCTTTTTCTTACGGGACGTATAAATGGGAAACGGTGTTCGTTCCTATTGGATACCGGAGCAAGCAGGACGATTATACGAGCCAATGTGATAACAAGCAAGCTTCAACCGACCCAATGGAAGCTACGCACGGTTACCGGGGAAACGGTAAATGTCCATGGTGAAAGCTACGTCAAGATCCGCATAGGAATGACCTCCTTCCGACACTGCGTGCTTGTAGCCGAAATTGAAGACAACGTCGTTCTGGGCTTGGACGTGCTTCGGAAATATAACTTTTGTCTGAACCTCCAAAGAAAAGTCGTGACCTTAAACGGAGAAGAATTCAGGCTAACTACTCAGGACACCGTAACATCTCAAGTCAGAAAACTTAAAACATCCATGGATGACACGCAACGCCTACCAGAAGATTTGTCGAAATTGTGCCAGGAAGCAGGTGGCAAATGTAATCCCAACCAACGACGTCAAATAATAGGATTACTAAAAGAATACCAAGACGTCTTTGAAGTAGACGGTGGCAAGAAGGGACGAACCAACGTCGTCATGCACAAAATGAATACTGGCGAGGCACAACCCATCCGTCAACGACCCAGGAGACTACCACTGGCCAAGAGAGAAGAGGCTGAGAACATCATCAGTGAAATGCAAAGGGACGGGGTAATAGAACCATCCACTAGCCCCTGGACATCGCCGGTAGTCCTGGTCAAGAAAAAGGATGGCTCGACACGCTTCTGTGTGGACTACCGCCAATTAAACAATGTGACGAAAAAATACAGCTACCCCTTACCACGAATCGATGACACCCTGGACACTCTGGCAGGGTCGACGATATTTTCCACCCTAGACCTCAAGAGTGGATACTGGCAAGTGACTTTGGACAGGGATGCCTAAGAGAAGACAGCGTTTTCCATTGGAACGGGACTGTGGCAGTTCAAGGTAATGCCGTTCGGGTTGTGCAACGCACCAGCCACCTTTGAGCGACTGATGGAAACAGTTTTGGTTGGCTTAATTGGGAAGACTTGCCTTGTATACCGAGACATCATCGTAGTCGGGAAGGACTTCAACGACCATCTGAAAATTTGGAGGAAGTTTTCCGAAGACTTCGCGATGTCCACCTAAAACTGAGCCCCAAGAAATGTCAGCTATTCCAAGAGACCGTCAACTACCTGGGGCATGTAGTATCCGGAGACGGCGTTTCCGTCGACTCACAGAAAATCAAGGCCGTGCAAGAGTGGCCTGTACCTGCTGACGTCCATCAAGTCAGAAGCTTCCTTGGACTCTGCACCTACTACAGACGTTTTGTTCCTGGACTTGCAAAAATCGCTAAGCCTTTGACACGACTCACAGAAGAGAGTAGACCATTTTGTTGGGAGCAAGACTGCCAAGCTGCCTTTGAACAACTAAAGAAAACCCTCTATGCTACACCTGTGTTGAGCTATCCCCTACCAACTGGAAAGTTTATCCTGGACACCGACGCTAGCAATATTGAAATTTGCGCGGTTCTGTCACAAATACAGAATGGTGAAGAAAAAGTGATCGGCTACTTCAGCAGAACTCTATCCAAACCCGAACGGAACTACTGCGTAACCAGACGCGAATGGTAAGCCGTAGTAAAAAGTGTGGAGCATTTCTACAAATACCTATACGAAAGAAAGTCTTTGCTACGAACTGACCATGCCGCGTTAAAATGGCTGCTGAATTTTAACAACCCCGAGGGCCAAGTAGCCAGATGGATAGAGAAGCTGCAAGAGTACGACTTTGACATAGAACACCGAGCGGGAAGTAGCCATAGAAACGCCGACGCCTTATCCAGAAGACCTTGCCCTGATAATTGTAAACACTGTCAACGCGCCGAGGAACATGAAGAGGTCAGGAGGATAGCTATCCTGGATGAGCAATGGTAGCCCGACAATATTAAGGCAGAACAACATTCCGACGCGCTCCTAAAAATGTTCCTTGACTGGAAGAAAGAAGGCAGAAGACCAACCTGGCAGGAAGTAGCTGCCAAGTCAACAGATGTTAAATCGTTGTGGGCTCAATGGGATTCCATTGAAGAAGAAGATGGTCTCCTGAAGCGCGTCGTTGAGAATCAAGATGGCACAGAGAGCAGACGTCAGCTGGTGATACCGAGAAGCTTGGTAAAAGAAGTTCTGCAGTGCCTCCATGATGACCCTTCGGGAGGACATTTTGGCGTAAAGAAGACCCTTGGCAAAGTACGAGAACGATTTTACTGGGTCAACTGCAAGAAGGACGTGGAAGACTGGTGCAGAAAGTGTATGACGTGCGCCGCCAGTAAGGGAACTCCGAAGCGACAACGTGCTCCGAAGCGGCAGTATAACGTCGGCAGCCCATTTGAATGAATTTCCATAGATGTTGCCGGACCATTCCCAGAATCTGAAGATGGGAATAAGTACATCGTAGTGGCAATGGACTACTTTACGAAATAGGTTGAAGCGTACGCCCTTCCGAAACAGACGGCAACCAAAGTGGCGGAAACGCTCGTGAAAGAGTTAATCAGCCGATTCGGAGCACCACTGGAGCTGCATTCCGGCCAAGGACGAAATTTCGAGTCAGCCTTATTCCAAGATATTTGTCAGATATTGGGAATTCATAAGACTCGAACTACAGCCCTACATCCCCAATCAGACGGCATGGTAGAACGAATGAACAGGACCATTAACAAGTACCTGTCCAAAATGGTCTCCAAACATCAGCGAGACTGGGATCGTTATCTGCCATTGTTCCTTTTGGCATACCGATCTTCCATACATGAAACCACTGGACAAACACCAGCCAGGGTACTGTTCGGTCGAGAGTTGCGACTACCATGCGACTTAAAGTTCGGATGCAAACCTAGCGAAGACGTGGCTGGAGAAGATTACGTCAGTGAACTCCGAAGACGATTGGACGACATCCATGACGAGATACGTTCCCATATGCAGATAGCCAGTGACCGGATGAAGGACGCATATGACATTAAGGCCACTGATGGAGGATTCCATGAAGAAGATTTGGTGTGGCTTTATAATCCGAAGCGTCAAAGGGGTTGTTACGTCTTGCGTGTATATGTATATACGTATATATCTTTCTTTGTGTATATGTATATATCTTTCTTCTTCTAATTTATAGTTGTATGTGTGTTTATTTATAAACTAACAAAGGAGGCCCTTTTTCTAAAATTACAAAAAAAAAAAAAAAAAACCAAATTGTCATGGATAAGAACAAAAAAAAATAACAACAAAAAAATTAATAAAAAAGCAACAAGAATTCAATTACATTCTGAAGACCAAGAGTTATTAATAATCAACATATATATTTGTAAATAGTTGATTTATAGTGTATTACAATAAAAAGGCAATAAAATTCAAGAAAATCCTTAATTCAATAAAAACAAGAAAAATCCGAACGCATAACAGAGGCTGGATACCAGATACGGCCTCGCATCAAACAGGGGTCTTTCGCCGGAGCTGCAACAAGATTGGGAAGGCCCGTACAAGGTTATCAAACGAATCAATGACGTAATCTACCGAATTAGACGTACTCCCAATGGAAAACCAAGAGTAGTCCACTTCAACCGACTGGCTCCATATGCTGGGGACAACCACGAGGAAGCTCGAGTTAGAGTTGTGCAGGCTCGATCGCCAGAGCCCCAGTACGAAGAATTTATGGCCGAACAGAGCTTACACCGTAAAGCCCGATTTGGAGTCACCACCCAAGTTCAGCAGGACTTATTCGCCGTCCCGAAGGAATACTCGCTGGCCCATTGTGTGGCAAGGGATTTGGACATAGGATTGCCACGGTCTTTCGGAAGAAGTTTGGGCGACTACCGATGTTACTCGACCAGGTCAAAGATGGAAGAAAAGTATTGCAGTTACTCGATGGGACCCAATTCATCTTCTATCTAGTCACCAAAAACAAGTCGTCGGAAAAGCCTACCTACCACTCCTTATGGGACTCACTGATAGAGCTACGAGAGCAGTTGCTGCTCGCCAACATCCCGAAGCTGGCAATACCGAGGATCGGATGTGGACTCGATGGGCTGGATTGGAGGGTGATCAGAAACATGCTGGAGGTTTTGTTCCGATACACTGGTATAGAAATCTTGGTGTGCGTCGGAAATCCACGACGAGGACCGTCACCATTGAAGACCGTTGACTGCCATTTCCACTTGACAACCGGATGCCGAAGCAGATCCACCTGCAAGTACCGGCATGATCCTCTGAAGGAACGGCAGAATGTGATCCGGGACGAATCACCCTTAAGGAGGGGGTAGTGTAGCGACCAGTGACACAGTACGTGTGTGCGATAACAATTTGTGGCATGTACTTGTTATCGCTAACATGCTTACGGCGTAAACACCGCACAGGGTGCTTTTCGTGTTATCAACTTACAAGATGTAAATCATCCTCCGGCGACAAGTAACAAGTTCAATTCTGGAATAATCGAGGACTTTCTAATTATTACTCATCATTCAGGAATACACAGGATTTCTTCGAGTTCCTGTCTAGAAATTTCGAAAGGTGTATATATAGTGATCATCTTTGGACCGAAAACCAGTTAGTTGAAGAAAGCATCAGTGCGCGAATTAAAACCGATAGACAAAGTGATATAAATAAATTGTAATATAAATAAGTGAATTGTTGTGATATAAATGGTAGTTCTAAGTTAGTGTTTAAGTGTTATAAATAGTGTGAAATAAATAATTGTTTAAATAAATAGTTTAACTAGAAAATTCGTTACAGTATTATAATACATTAATCGTAGGGTTTTCTCATTTTTGTTTATTATGGCTATTAGGTAGTCATACGGAGAAAAATAATCATGATTTTATTACTTAAAGAGTCAAGCAAAATTTTTCTAGGAAATAATAATAGAATTCTCATAAAATTTACCTGGAGGTATAAAACAATTTTTCATTCTTTCTAATAGTTAGTATTAGAATAATCAAGCTAAATAAGTCTAGACTTTTTTTCTCTACCTCTCGATTATTTTATCGTGTCGTAAAAAAAAATACTAGAACGAGAATAGTTTAGTAAAATTAGTCATAAGAACTTTACAAACTGTTTTCTAATCAAGCCAATTTTACTAGAATTTAGTCTCAACACCGAACGTAGATTGAATAGACATTTCTAGTAAAATCTCCTTGAGCGTCTGGTCGTCCGTATAATTGTAAGGTTTTTTACTCATGTTTGCTAGAATTCTAGCAATATTTTCATGATTGTTTTCTCCATGCAGAGAAATATATTAATTTATTGTTAAATATTGAATATTAAGAATGCAACTAATGCAAAATGCAAGCAATAAATCTTCGACATTGCACAAGACTGCAGCGTGACGATTGCTTGAGATGATTGATCTTATGCCGTTCTATTGATCAACCACAATAATACAAGCACATGAGGGGTACAAATTATTAAGCCGTTCTTTCTGACCCAGGCGATAAC
Source organism: Agrilus mali (assembly GCA_029378335.1). Lineage (NCBI taxonomy): Eukaryota > Metazoa > Arthropoda > Insecta > Coleoptera > Buprestidae > Agrilus > Agrilus mali. Next base: position 13,487,036 of record CM055655.1, on the reverse strand, counting down.
CAAGTGAATATATTAACATCCAATTTTTCAGAAAAATAGGAGTGGAACTTTTATGAGACTTTTTGTCTCTGTATACTTCGTAAAACGTGATTAATTTAACTGAAAAGTACAAAATGGAAAATTTCACCAATTTATTTATTGTTTGGGTCTTCTCTTCTACGGGATCATTATCAAGAGTAATGCGTTGGTAAGCTCTAAGACTCACCGTTACACGATTTATATGTACATATCTACATCCTTCACAGGAAGTGTGTTAGTCTGTAGTGAATTATGGGTATCATTTCTGCTGAAGAACCGGTTGTGGATTTAAAGAAGAATAGTGCCTGAATTCAAAAATCACTTTTTCATTTAATTTTTAATGGAAAAAATAAGAAGCTTCCTCCAATGCTTGGTTCCGCAATTCTTATAGTTACAAATACACATATATATATATATATATATATATATATATACATCCTGCTAATATTGTTACGTCCTTTTATAATTGTACCTTATTGCGTCACTCATAGAATAAAGGCTTAGAGAGACAGTGATTGCGTATATTGCAAATAGCGGTTCTTTTTAGGCGGGAAGTGATCACTGACTTATCGTTTTCTATGATTTTTCGTATACGAGCCTCTCACACACTGGCTACAATGATACGTCCTTTTATTAGTAAACATTACTGCACCGTTTTTGCTGTATATTGTACAATGTTGAGACCGGCGGGTTGCCAAACGTGTAATATAAACAAAGTGTATTAATCACTTATCGTAAGCACTACCTATCTACATTTCTTGGTATTTCCCAGAACTCGCGAGATGGATTGCCATTATCAATAACGGTCGAAAGCATTGAATGTGTACCTGTGTATGTTTTATTGTCTAACCAATTAAAATTAAATTTGTATATAGGTACACTGAAACTAATATTTATTGTGTCCGCCTCATAGGTCTATAACATATTATATTGGTAACTGAAAGCTTTGCGTATACAGGGTGTTTCACTTTTTAATTTACACAGTTGAACTTTCAAATTGATGCATTTACGGATACATATTTCAAGGAGGTCTTTAATACTATAAAACCTACAAAATGAAGTAGCCTATTTGTTATTTACTCGCATCCTTGAAGGTATTTCAAGGTTATAAGTACCATATAATGAATAAAACCTACCCTTTTACTCCTAGCATGAATTTGTCGTAGAAGGCTTAGAAACAAAAAATAATCGAAAAAACATTAAAACATTAAAAGTAATAAATTAGTAGGTAAAATGTCTACACAGTTGTCAGGAGTTTACGCAAAGGGCATATTATTTCCTAATCACAATAGATGCAATTCATAAATGAATTGATGAATTACATAAATAACAAACGAACACGATGAAAAACTATGGCAGTAAAAAGTAGTAAAGGAAATTTTAAAACCTGAGATTATTATTGAAAATTTAAACAGTTTACAATGGTAAAAATGGTAAAAAGATAAAACCTCAAATTTAATGCACCGTTAAACTTCAACTTACTAGTAAGTATGAAGGTATCTACCTCTTACTGGTCTTAATCCCAGGGGAAACTTTGAATATTTTCGTAGAAGATTGATATATATTAATATGAAATTATTGGCTAAGGTAACAGTTACTGAACCATCCTCTATTTTTTTTTTACGGTTTTCAGATGTATTATTTACTTTTAAGTCTTACATTTGGTGCAATTAAAAAAAAAACTACAGTACCAAAACGACTGAAATATGGAGGTAGATAACTATTTAAAAATTGTGGCTATTTTTTTAATTAAAACAAGTAATGATAATTGATGTTCTGATTGTTATACCCAAAGTGATTCCTGCAAAAATTCGAACATTATTGCATTAGCATTTAAAAATGTCTAGAGGCTCAAAATGTACTATTATGTGCCGCATTCAATAAAAAAGATATCCTCATAATAAAATGTTTATGGGGAGGTCATTTTTAGCTACTTAAGTTAGCCCCGTTACTTTAATTAATCAGAAATATGTGCTCAACATGTGCTTCCATGTACTGAACTCGAAAAAACGTTACATGTTTCGATTTTGCAGGGGAAAAAAGTGTTTGTACCTAACCTAACGTAACCAAATGTAAGTAAAGTGAAGTATACGTAATTAGGTAACATAATTTGTATAAACTCGGACTTGTATTTAGTCTAATAATACTTGAATATACTTAATAAAATTAAAATCGGTTTAATTATATTGTTACGTAATTTACAATATCACGTAATTTTCTCAACACCTTTATTAAATCAATTCGAACACAACAACAATTCAATAACTATTTCGCTTTTTAATCACTTTTGCTTCTCTTCTCGCTTATATCTGCCACTCTCTTCTATCAAAAACTGTCAAACTGTCCAACGCTGTTCCTTATATAGTATTATGGACGTTTCTAGGTGATTCTTGAAACGTCCAGCACATAGACTGTCCAGCAACTCTCGAACCTTCTGGAACGCGTCGTAGGTAGCATTCCTTCAACTTTCGCAATCGGCGAATGTCAACGTCATTTAAAATGACACGTCCGTCACACTGCCCCTCCTCTAGCGCTGATTGTCCCGATCAGTTTCTTCCACTGTGTATGTACAACTTTCATCTTCAATACGGGGCTTCGTTGTATCCCGAAGACGACATCGTTTATCCGGGTAATCACTTTGTACGGGCCCTCCCAATTCGGTTGTAATTTGAGGCACCTTAGTTTCTTGCGAACTGGGTTACAGAGCCATACACGATCGCCCACCCTGAATCCAGTGGAATTCGCGCGCTGATCGTAGCAGGTCTTCATTCGATCACTTTCGAATTTTATTCTTGTTCTGACGGCTTTATGGATGGCGTTTAACCGCTCGCGTAGTTTAGACACATAATCTTCCGTGGACAGCGAAGAATCTTCAGGTCGACCAAACATCAGATAAGCAGGTAGTCGCAGTTCTTTCCCGAATAGCACACAGGAAAGGGTCTGTCCGGTGGTCTCGTGTAAGGATGTCCTTTAGGCCAGAAGGAATAATCTATAATCGCATTAAATCGCTCTACCATGCCATCAGACCGAGGATGCAACGGAGTCGTTCTAGTTTTCCTTATTCCCATCAATTCACACACTCGTTGGAATATTTCTGATTAAAAATTTCGGCCCTGGTCAGTGTGAATCTCCATAGGAGCTCCATATCGGCTGATCCAGTTGTTTATTATTGCCTCCGCAACGGTGGTTGCATCCTGGTTGGAGATTGCATAAGCTTCGGGCCACTTGCTGAAGTAATCCATCACAACGAGGATGTAGCGGTTGCCATCTTCAGTTCGAGGAAAGGGACCAGCGATATCTATGGTTATTCTTTTGAATGGTGCTCTGACGTTATACTGGTGCATCTTTCCTCGTGCCCTGGTTCTCGGACCTTTGTTGGAAGCACATACTTCGCATTTTCTACACCAGTCTTCCACATCCAATCTAGCGTTCACCCCGTAATACCGTTCACGTAGTTTCTCTAAGGTCTTCTTCACCCCAAAATGTCCACCTCCAGTCCCAGCATGCAGCTCGTTTTACTTCTTTCGTCTTTTTCTTGGGCAACACAACTTGTAATCGCTTCTGGGTCCCGTCCGGATTTTCCCATATTCTTTTAAGGACTCTATTCTCGAGCTTTAGGGAATCCCATTGGGCCCAATAAAATTTCGTAGTAGTACTAAGGGGGCTTACGTCCGCCCACGTTGGTCGAGGTTGTCCTGTCTCCTTCCATTTCATGATAGGTCCTAGGTCATCATCGGTTAGCTGTTCCACAATTAACTGTGTCTTCCGAATTCTCTTGTCTCTCCACGGTGGTATGTAGGCACGGAACTTGTTGTTACCCTTCTTTTCGTTCCACAGAAGAACATTTGCAATTCCGTGGGCATGGTCGTCTTGATAAGGCGTCGGCATTACCATGGTGTTCTCCTGGCCGATGTTCAATTTTGAAATTGTACTCTTGTAAACGCTGTAACCATCTGGCCACCTGTCCTTCAGGGTTTCGGAATTGCAGCAACCATTTAAGAGAAGAGTGGTCAGTTCTCAGCAGGAATTCTCGCCCATATAGATATTTGTGGAAATGTTCTATAGTTTTTACCGCGGCCAATAGTTCTCGGCGGGTCACACAGTAGTTGTTCTCGGGCTTTGACAGTGTCTTGCTAAAATATGCGATTACTCTTTTTTTACTGTCTTGAACTTGGGAAAGAACCCCTCCAATACCCACATTGCTCGCATCAGTGTCGACAATGAATGGTTTTCCAAATTCGGGATAAGTCAAAATCGGAGTGTTAGACAACTGATTTTTCAGAACTTGGAAAGCTTCTTGACAGGTGTTCGTCCAATTAAAAGGCACTCCATTCTCGGTAAGTCTGTGCAAGGGGCGAACCACATCCGCAAATCCCTTAACGAATCTTCTATAGTACGAACATAGTCCCAAGAAACTCCTCAGTTCATGCTGATTCGTTGGTTGCGGCCAATTACGAACTGCCTCAGTCTTGTCAGGATCTGTACCATCGCCTTTACTTGATATGACATGGCCTAGGTATTTCACTTCACTTCTAAACAACAATTTTAACTTTGCCGCTGTGAATTTCTGAAGTACTCTGCTTAGATTGGCGAGATGGTCTTCAAACGTTCGCCCAAACACAATGACGTCATCCAAATAGACCAAGCAGATTTCCCAATTCAGTCCTTGTAAAATGGTCTCCATTAATCATTCAAAAGTTGCTGGTGCGTTGCATAGGCTGAAGGGCATTACATTGAATTGCCAGAGACCGTTCCCAGTAGTAAACGCAGTCTTTTCTTTGTCATCAGGATGCACTTCGACTTGCCAATATCCGCTCTTTACGTCCAACGTCGAGAACCATTTCGCTCGGCAGACAATCTCACGTGTCGTCGATTCGTGGCAAAGGATAGCTGTCTTTATGTGTTTCTTCGTTCAATCGTCGATAATCAACACAGAATCTCGTTGATCCGTCCTTCTTACGTACCAAAACGATAGGGGAAGTCCATGGACTTTTCGATGGTTCTATTATCCCTTTCTGGCGCAGGTCTTTGATCAATGAATCGACTTCTTCTCGTTTGGCCCATGGTACTCGTCTGGGTGGCTGTTTGATTGGTCTTGCATTTCCTGTGTTGATTCGGTGGTACGCTAAATTGGTTCTTCCATAATCGCTGTCATCAATCGCAAACATGTTCTGATACGTTCTAATTAGGTGTTCTAACTTCCGAGTTTCATCTTCAGTAAGATGTTCAGCTGCCTTGTAATGCTTCTGGCAGCTTTCCGTTTTCTTTCATCTGTTCTCTAATTTGGTCCAAATGATTAATGGTGATGGCTGGTTCTAATGTCCTTATTGGTGTTCCCTTCGTATGCTTTTGTTCAAAGCCTTTAAGATTAACAACTCTGATTGGAATCGTGGTCGAGCCGGTTTGTACCACAGTTCTTCTGACAAGGATAGCCTTCTACCACAATTCTTCGTTGTCTTGCTCTAGTACACCAGTAATTTTATAAGGGACATTGTCCTCTAGCGTCGGGCAACAGCTTCAGAGTGTCCAAGTAAAGCTTGGTCTTCAGCAACGGCATTCCGTAGTGTTCAGTGGACAGCTGGTCTGTTAAGTCTTGAGTGACAGTAGGATGAGCCAACCGCATAAGCCTTTCGACGTCCGCTTCGAAATGTTGGAGGCTTTCGCTGCTACGTTGATAACGACTTTTTAACTGAGCCTGGTACATTTGTTGTAGGTGTTTATCACCATAGCGCATCTCCAATCGGTCCACCAGAATTTTAAAATCGTTTTGTTGCATTTCTGGTATACCTTGCAGAACGTCTAGAGCTTCCCCACGTAGCGCTATGATCATTGCAGTGGCTTTCTCCGTTTCGTTCCATTCATTTGCTTTGGCAGCAGCGTCGATTTGTTTGAGATAGACTGACCAAAAGACCTTCCCATCGAATGTTGGTGGTTTTATTCTCGACATTCTTACACTTCCTTCTTCGCTTTTCTTTTGGTATTGGGTATTCTTGAACGTTCAAATTGGCCTTCATTTCATCTAATTCCCTTTGAAACTTTTTGTGCACGGCCTTTAACTCTTCTTGAACTTCTGCTCTAACTTCCTCTAACTCTTCTTGAATTTCTTTTAACTCTTCCTGAACTTCTACTCTTACTTCCTTTAACTCTTCTTGAACTTCAACTCTCACTTCCTTCAACTCTTCTTGAACTACTACTCTTACTTCCATTAACTCTTCTTGAACTTTGACTCTTACTTCCTTTAACTCTTCTTTCAGTCCTTCTTGCTCAATTTTTATTGTTCTCAAATCTTCGATCGATTTCTCTTGACCTGCCTTAATTTCTTCCTTCATTTCATCCTTGCCTGCATTAATTTCTAGTTCATTTCTTCCTGGCCTGCCTTCATTTCTTCTTTAATTTCTTCCTGGCCTGCCTTCATTTCTTCCTGGCTTGCCTTCATTTCTTTAAGCATTTCCATCAAAATTTTCATTTGCTCCTCCATTTTTGCCGCTTGACTTCTTGTTACTGGCATAAATCCTTACTCCTGACACCAATTGTTACGTAATTTACAATATCACGTATTTTTCTCAACACTTTTATTAAATCAATTCGAACACAACAACAATTCAATAACTATTTCGCGTTTTAATCACTTTTTCTTCTCTTCTCGCTTATATATGTCACTCTCTTCTATCAAAAACTGTCAAACTGTCCAACGCTGTTCCTTATATAGTGCTGAGGACGTTTCTAGGTCATTCTCGGAACGTCCAGCAACTCTGGAACCTTCTGGAACGCGTCATAGGTAACTTCCACTCGACTTTCGCAGTCGGCGCATGTTAACGTCATTCAGAACGACACGTCCGTCACAATATATATATATATAAATGATAAATATTTATGTAACATATTTCCTTTAAAAATAGTCAAATTTTACATTTATTTTCATTATGTCTTGATATTCATGAGAGATATGAGCCATCGAAATAAATAATTATAATAAGTCTTTGGTATATCAATCTTTAACTAATTTATTGTTCGTTAGCATTTTTCCACATTAGCTAAGTTTGGAAGATTTGTTGGGCAGGGAAATAAAATTTTGATGCACTTACAAACAAAATGTAAAACCTAGTAATTTTAATTTTATTTGTAATAAACGATGTGGTTAGGTAGGAAATTTCAATTTTGTCAGTAATTCTCTATTTATCGTCACCTAATTCCTATAGGTATGTATGTACCTCCACGATGATCGATTAATAAATCCTCTGGCATGTTGTGACAAGTTAAAGGAACCCGGGAGACTGCATTATCAACCGGAATCGGGAATGGTTTAGCATACCACGTGCTCTATTTCATCGTGACTTGTGCACTGAGGTGATAACGCTGGCAAAATTATGGCGTAATCCTATACCGAGCCCTGTGATATATGCTAAATACGTGAGTGCACTTGCCAATGCCTCGTCTCTTCCGCCTCTTGGCTCAGCGCAGACAACGTTTCGGCTATAACGGCAGAATGCAATTTTACGCGAGACAAATGTGAAGAATTATTAATGCTCGCATCTCCCAAGCATCGCTTCAATTAAGTTAAACGAAACATAACATTTGTTCCCCAGATTAAATTTATACATATATTACAACCTACTACACAAAAAAAGCAGTTCTTTGCTTATTTTTTATTACTTACGTTGAAGAGATAATATAAGCAAAACTGGCGGTAAAAAAATTAATACAAATCAGATTTTCAAGAAATCGACAATAAGTACTGTTAAACGCTGTACCTCTAAGTCTTTAAAGTAGCCAAATAAATAGTAGTCCTATTATATACAAAGGAATACCAATTAGGTAAAAACACATATCGGATATTGTTTTTAATGAAGGAGATGATAGCAAGGTTTTTGTTGTTTCTAAGACGTTAAAAAATTGCAAAAAAAAAACGGAAATAAAATAGGTCACCATAAATAGTAATAAAGTAGTAGTTTATTAACAAAAAGTTATATACAAGCAAAAAAAAAAATAAACATAAATCACCATCAATTCTGATACTTACAAAGAACAATTACAATAGTCACAAAAAACAAAACAAATTGCATCCATCAAAAATTACATATAAAGAACCATAAGGTCATTTCTACCTCCCTTTAAACCCGCTCCAATGCAAATCACTTCCCAGTAATCCCCAATATAATTATTTAATTATTTTCTATAAAGGCTTTACAACCCAACTGGGTCTTTTCTTAAAACTCCCCTTCTCTGTTACTTCATTTTCACCGCTTCCTTCTTCACAAAATTTCCTTTAATACGTTCCTTACTTCCTTCCTCATTCAACTATTCCACATATTCTTCCATTGACCGTCTTCCTTAATCTCCCCCCTTTCCCTTCTCTTAAATATCCCAGCACCCTATCCCCTAAATAGTAAATGCAACTATTACACCAACAATTTTGAAATAAATTCAGTAGAAGTTTTGTTGATTTCATTAGTTATTCTGTCCTTTCTGGATTCTAGCTTATGGTCTACCAGAAATATATTTCTGTTGCTCTCAGGGCCTCTACAGTATTTTTTTTATACAAACATACGTAAGTCAACAGTTCGCACGAATTGACAATTCTCCACCGCAAAAGCTCTATCAGAATAGTAGAGGTTCAGTGGGATTTTACATTAAACGAAAGAAAAACAGTTAATATGTCCCTCATAAGCTTAGAAAGGTGGAAAAATTATTATGAAAATTTTACCACAGCGTTTTTAAATTATAAGTAATAACAGTATTATTTAATTTGTTTTTTTTTTTGAAAGGTATAATTTAGTTGAAATCTGTTAAACAATGATTAATAAAGCAATTTTCTTTTTCCTTTGAGTCTCGGTATATATATATATATATTATTATATATATATATATGTATTATATATATATATATATATATATAAATTATCTACCAGCTTGATGTTTTTTTCATAATACGTTTGAAAACCACTGAAATACTACGCTTTAATAAGCTATCGTAACTCTAGATCGGAAATGTTTTTAATTACTTCAGTGAACTTATAAATTCGCAGACATAAGGCCAAGTTTCCAACTTATCTAAACAAAGAGTTTCTGCGCTAACGAGGCCGTAAATTGTCCATTTCGTTAGTGAGATCTTGTTGGTCTTTTATGTTCTTACAATTACAGGGGACGGTAACTAATGCAAACTCAATATGTCTTTTACAGCGTTATAAAAACAACAATGTTAACTGCAGTAGAGTTGCATGAAAGATGAAAAGTTTTAGGAACTTGATCATATCTTCGTTAAGGCGAGAATACTGAGAGAATTTTAAATAAGGAATACCGACACACCAAAGGTCTCGTAATAACCACTTCGATATTTTCGTTCTCTCGTTTTTATGGACAGGAATTTTTTCATAGGGTAGTTCCGTAGAGGCTGCCCTCAAATGAAATTTTTGTAAGCATTTGTCATGTTCTTGTCAAATTTTCAACACAGTATCTATCAAATTGGATGGGTAATGATGAATTTTTCTAATTTTATTGTTTCCATTTTGTACTTAAAATTATTATCTGAAAATTTTAAATCGAAATCATGACTTCTCTTTATGTTAATTTTTATTATTAAACAAAATTCGCGAGAAAAAAATTACAAACACTTTTGAAAATTGCTGTAAGTACATATGGCTAAACAAATGAAGTATAAAGAAACTGGTGAACGAAATAATGGATTATAATAGTACAATGCAAGGAGGGTCATATTTTTTTGTTGGTGGGAAGTGTGCCAACTACCCTTGTGGTCGCAGAGCAGGGCGGTGGCCAAATCCAATATTTTATCGACTTATTGGTATTAGCTCTGCTTGTAGGTATAATCTACTATGCGCACAACATAGTAAATGAAACAAAACCAGATTAGAATTAGTAAAATGGAATGGTCAGAGAGCTAGTTTTACATTAATTTATAAAGAGTAGCTGCAAATGTCTGACTCCCATATGAACTGCGAGCTTTTATCTGCCGAATCCAGTTCGAGAAGAATACCAAACTCCTCATGAAGACAAATTGCAAAAAAGGAAAACCCGCTGCACCTGTGATCCGAGATAAAAGAGAAAAACGTTCAGCCTTTACAACCGGTGGCCGAAACTTATTTGTATACCGAGTACGTATTCTGTAATGCTTTCTCGAAATCGTATTCAATAAAATTTGAAAATTTGAACTATTATAGATGATTGCGGAAGAGGTAGAGAGGAAGTCACTTATAGTAAAGGAAAAAAAATCCTTTTTAGAATATTAGAATATTGAAAAAAGGGAAATGTTAAGAGAGATTAAAACAAAATTCAAAAAACGTGATTATACGAATTCTTCAGGCTAATGGCTTTACTGTGGATGAATTGAAAGATATTACCATACATGAAGAGAAAAGTTTATTTAGGTACATACAGCTCTTAACAAAAATAGTTACTACAGATTGTAGCGAAGCAGTCTTGAAGAGTAAGGGAAAATATGAAAGGATCAAACAATTGTGAACCAGAATGTGATTCAAAGGGGATAATAGCAAAAGGCAAAAAAAGAGACAATTAGAAAGTGACTGTCATTTTTAAGAGTATTATCATCAATGACGAGTGTTTTCACTAAAAAAATAAATAAAACTTCCTGGGAAAGGCCCCCAATGTAAAAATAAGGTTAACGCTGGAAATTAACATCATAAGTCATGACGAAATAGCAAAAAATGATTCATCCAGAAGGAAATAGAGGAAATCATAGGAAAAATAATAAAAAAGAAGAAGTAGTTGATTTCAAGAATATAATGATCGATGACGATGAAGAGAGTTTTTACTAGGAAGACAAATAAAACTTACTGAAAATCTGCATAATGCAAAAGAAATTATCCAAAGAAAAATTGTAGTAAGGCAAACCCGGGTAAGATCAATAATTTTTAATTGATACATTAGTGGGACCATTTATAATGAAGGAGGGGCAGCAAGTTCAGACAAAACGCCATTTTTCAAACAACGAAATTAAATTTTATTGGCAAAAAAATGATTAATATATATATTTTAAGAGGGTGGAAGGTGTCAAGCTCGAGAAAAGAAAATAAAATTTAAATAAAGACAATGCAACTTCAATGGTCGGAAATCCCCGTCATGTTACAAATTCGTTTCATTTCAAAACTGAAGAACCCTTGGTTAATACGACTAGGTACCGAGAATTCCTTGGGGCAGGTAAATCCCCAGCTGCAGTTGAATAGACGTATAATCTCTCACACTATACGACGGTAGAAAATGTTAATGCATGAATTCAGGGCTGAAATACCTATGCATTCCTTCAAACCTACAATTCTAAAACTACAAACATGATTGGGACTTGAAACAAAATTGAGATTTATATAGAAACGAAAAAAAAAAATTGACGTCAGATTTTAAACTTGAATAAAATACAAGAAAACTGATAAACGCGAGCTAGTTCGAAACAAAGAATCTAGAACAACTTGGCACACCCTCGTATTTAAACTATCACAAAGTTACAAACAAAAAAATACATTTGTGTAAACTTGAAAATATTTTACAAAGTAAGCAAACAATTTAAATATAGCTTTAGAGCAAAAATCACTACAAACCAAACATGAAAAGAACAAGAAAAAAAATAGTTGTTATATTTTACATAAAAATTATTTAAAAACAAATGTAATAAAACAAGATATACTTAATTAAAGAGGATCAACTCACCTTAATTTCAAGATATAAAATCACTGAATGACACCCAAAGAAAAAAACTAACGATCAGCAAAAAAAATTATGGCTTTTCGGAGGTTTACTTTATAAATGGTGATTCCCTTTTTACAAGTGCGTCGTGTCTCCAGCTTCTCCCCCTCTACGCTCTTAAGTTAAGTCCCGAAAGAACTATTTCTTGAGTACGTCGGGACTCAGGATCCTGTAACTTCTGGTTTATTTAGTAAATCACAAGAGGTCGCGTAAATGAAATAAAGCGAGGTTAACATAGAGTGATTTAAAATCAACCTGAAAGTGACACCTTCAAAATAAAAGAAATTACAGAGAAGAAATAAGAAAAGAAAAGAAGCCAATCTCAAGAATGTCACCTTCGGTCATTAGTTTTTCCATCGGTAAAGTAATGGAAATTCACTGAAAATGAGTAATGAGTTAAATCAACACTGAAAACCAACGCAATATAGTTGATGCTGTATTTTTTTCGAATCTAGAGTGGTGGCTAAAATCAAGTAGAATAAAAACACACAGTTTGAGTTATAAATATATTTTTATTGTATAACACACCTGAAGAAGACTCTGTGAAGTCGAAATAATTATTGTGGTTATACAATAAGAATATATTTATAACTCAAACTGTGTGTTTTTATTCTACTTGATTAAATATGGAGTTGTATGAATTAAAAGCCTCTTCTATTCAGTGGTGACTAAAAGCTCTACCTTCGAAAAATCGATACAAAGAGTAGCACAAATTTCACGATGAATTCATGATTATTTGATCAGTAACCGAAAAATAGCCCCCAGAGCGGCTTTTCACAGCACAGCAGTACTATTTAAATTTCCTCCCACAAAGTGAAATTTTCATTGAGAAATGGCAAAGAATTCTATATGGGACTATGGAGTTCTTCAATTTTAATATCGACCACATTATCAACGACCCAACATTGTCCCCTACAGCTCATTTTCAAAGCAATATTACATGTTAATTTAAATATTTTTGGTGGTTCAAGTTCTCTTAAATTTTCCTATAGGTATTCGAGGGTGTTGCAGGGAATAATAGGGGTCTAATAACAAGTAAAAAGAGAATTTTTTCACATAGATGCTCTTTCCTACTTTGAATTATTCCCTGATACAGTAAAAGAAGACTTGAACAAACGGTAGAACTTTCAAACAAAAAATTCATAAGCAAAATTAGTCTATATCCGGTAAACAGAACTGAACTCCCACAAATTCTCGTAAAGTATAAATTTCATATAAAGCAGTTGGAGTTCTCACAATTATGTAACGCATATTGTTGATATTTTTCTTACCCACCTCCCTACTCTAAAAGTAATATTTCTTGAAAGGTAAACATCGTCATGGTAGGATTTCTAAAGTTCTCGATATCTCAATTTGCGGGTAACAAATCGAACGAAGTAAATAAATCATGTTATGCCGCTCGCGTTTCTCATAAATGTAAGATAACAATTTATCACATTTATGATCGATGAGGTGACATGTGAAACCGCGTTATTATGAATCATTGCGGGGTGAATTGCCGCATCGGGTCGTTTCGCTTTGAAAATCCTGCTGTTCCGATTTCCTCGTCGAACCATACCTACCTATAATACTCAAATCCTTTCGAAGATGTATCGGTCTTCCAATCTATTTAAGCCGTGTCGGTTTTGTTCACGCAATAAAACCCTGTAAAAAGAAAAGCAGTATAATAAAAAGACAAGTGTTGCCTGACAAATTTTGCTATAGTTGGGGACCAAAAAAATATTCTGAAGATATAATTGGAGTTAAAAACAAATAGGTGAACCTTTCTTATAAAACATTTGAGAAAAGAGGCACAATTTTTGGGCATGAGCCAAATTCTTGTGGCCGTTTGAACCAGAATGGTGACGAACACGATTGTACTAAACTACCTCAACAAATGAGATAGATTGCTTTCGGCGTCATAGCACTGTAGCAAAAGTGTCGGTTATGATAGTTACATTGACAGTGCCATGCTATTTTGACAATTTGAGTTTCATGATGGTTTATGGCTTGGATGTACTTCGCGCTCTGATAGCGAAAAGATCTGTACCTAGGTACATGAATCACTCGAATTCATGTCGTTACCGATATTTCTCCAGATATTGTTTTATCGTTAGCACATAACTGTATAACCATCTATGTTAACATTAAACAGTTACCAAGTGCGTTCTGGGGTAAAACATTATTGGAAAATGATAAACTAAGGTGAAGGTGCTGGGCACCATGCTAATTAATAAAAGCATTGCTGAAATTTCAAAAGAATAACAATTAGTTTTCGTTTAACAAACGGTGCTTAAAATACAACATCATACCCCAATATATTATGAAACTGCAGAGAAGGAGAATCCCGCAAGCATCACACAATTGAAGAAAGTAGGTACAACAGTTAAGACACAGAAAAAGCGGGCTTATTGAAATTAAGTGTTAAGATTGTAAATCAGTCACAGATATCACACAAAAATAAAAATCATAGCCTATTATCACTTAGAGCCACTGTATATCTATTTAAAGCAACGTTGTCAATATTATTTTAGTTAGTATATTTGACTCTTTGAAAATGAATTCAAAGCTGAAACATGTCAGAGTTTTCACTCAAATGAAAAGTGAAACAGTTCCAATTGCGTTTTCTTTAACTCAGTATTTGTATTTACAAAATGTTTTAACAAGAAAATAGTCTCAATACAATTAAATAAAACTACAAAATTAAATTTTCCACTATGACCTAGACCAGGGTCGATGATTTTTGAAACAAAAAAAAATTATAGTAAGTAAAGCACTAAAGCACATTTTTAAGTAGAAACTTCTATAGCTCTATTAACCTCTATAACAGATGAAAATAACAACAAAGTCTGTTCAGTTTAAGGACGTTCCCAAAGAGCAGTTGTGCTCAACTTGTTAAAAAATTCCCCCTATGTAAACTACAACAATAGAAAATAGTTAAGATACAGTTCATTCTTTCGTCTCTGCTCACATGCGCAGAACTACAAAAATGATTCCATTGCGTCATTTTTCAGATCTGGCAGCATTGTATTTTTACTGTGCTTGAGATACGTGTTGTTTATGTAGAAAAAAATATATTACTAGTATTTTATGTTAATTCAAAGTTTGGGATGTTAATATGCTACCTATTTATATTAAATACGAAGAAATATATTACTTTTTATAAAAATTAGCTCATTTTTAATATTTTTTATAACAAAACCAATACCGTTTGTCATAGTGATTTTTACAGGAAGATATTCGTTATATCTTTAATTAATAGTTCTCAGTGTTTTAAAACAATTGTAAGAAAATTACTATTGTTATTTAATAAAAAATTCGCTTTAACATCGATCGGGATAGGGTTCCCATGTTAAATATGCAAATTTTAATAGTGAATATTTAGAAATTTACTACCGCAAGCACGATTGAAAAAAATTCCTACGTATAAAGGACACTTATAAGTATATGTTTTATAAGTTTCAAAAGAATGGTAAGAAAGTTGATTTTTTTGGGAACGTCCTTAAGAACAAACCGTTCATATTTTAGAACGGAAAATGTCACAACCTACGACGTTTACTTAGGTAATTGCTACCAATGGAATTTCTTTATGGTTTATACTCAATATTCAAGTTTCTTAGACTTCCTAAAAAATGTGTTTCTTCGAATTCTTCAAAGTGTGGGTTATTTTTAATTCATTTCTTCGAAGAAAGTTGAAGATATCAAATCAGAAGAATTAAGTGAATGATAAAGCGTTCCGTTCCATAATCTCCTTGTGGATGTGGTGTTATAAACGTCCGCCTTTCAAATATTTGTTCAAAGATTTTCGATTAATCGGGCTTTCACCTTTGCCATAACATATTACCTACTCAAAAACGACTAAATATGGTTGCTAATAACAAACATTTTTCCTGCACATTCATTTTGTTTCAAAAAATATTTCTTTTAAACATTAAGGTTGCACTTCAGTGTAGTACGAACGTCATCACAGAGTTTTTATTTAAAAGAATTTTCCATCAGAATTATTTAATCTGTCACTTGCCGGACTAAAACAAATTTAAATTGTCTCGTCCTTGCTGTTCTTTTCTAATTTTTCCATTATCGTAGAATAAACTGTTGCAACGCTGAAACCCTTGAGTTGACATTTTATTTTTTTGTGGAAGAAAATTTATACAAAGTATGTCATCCTGATTAATTCTGAGCTTGTATTTTCGTTTTTTCCTTTAGATTAAGCTTATAATATTCATGAACGGTCGTTCTCTGTTAAAATTGAGATAGGTTGACTATGATTAATCGGACTAAACTAATGGAGCATATACATACAGAAACTCAACACAAAAGATAAAAAAATGAGGCAGTGAGTGCGTAGGACAGAAGTTTCAACTAAAAATAAAAAGAACGATAAGGAATACAAGTAACAGTTTGGAATTTAGGTTATTTTAAACTATTTGCAGTATCAACCACTTTGTGATTAGATTTTTATTAGCCATGTATATTGCTCTTGGCAAAGAATAATCCCAAGTAGACTCCCCATACATTTAACAATAGAAATTAATAAAAATGCTTTTTGTTCCAATATTGTTTCAAAAATCTGATCTGAATTAGGTTTGACTACAATTTATACTCTACGTAAAATAAGCAGCAACCAAAGGTAAATTAGCATGAAATACTTAAAAGCTTTCGTGCAGGTTACTTTGCTTTTATTGAGATACTGTGCCCACTCATACCCATATTAGCACCAGTGATGCAGTATTATAAGAAGCGATGCAACACGTTAATTCATTATCAAGTAGGGTAAGTGCACCAGTGAATGAACAGTTAAGGCATTTACAGAATTTGGATAATCTTTATAAATTAATTATGTTATATTAAAATATGATCTTAGTTTATACATACATCTTATTTAATCATGATTAGGATTACGGTTAAAGAATTCACTTACGTTTAATCTTGAATTGAAAGGGAATATAACTATTTAATTCTGCATAAAACCCCAATAAATGAACAAGCAATACCAGTAAATGAATACCATTGTTCCAATAAATGAACTTAGAAAGTAAATGGTAAAATTTATTAGAACAATTGAAAAAATTGAAAATATAATACGAATAAAGGACATTTTGCGTGTAAATGTAAATATAAAACTAAGGAATCGCCTTTAAAGACGATTACTTAAAGACGAAAATGTGCTCAAACGCGTATTCACACTAGTTTTCAATGAATGAACATATTGTTCATTTACTGGGAATACTACGCGACCCAGTGAATGAACAATACTTTTGCCGGTTTTTGCGATGATAATTTGTATTTTCAGGTTATGTTAGCAGTTATTATAACGAGAAATATAACAGTGTATTAAAATTATCAAAAATTATGAGGCGACCAAATCTAGTACTCTTATTATACACTGCTGTTACTTACATGCTCGCTTATTAACTCTTAGGGAACACCTTGGTTAGCTAAAACAGTTGTCAACAAAATGCTCTTGTCTTCAATCGGTGGAATGAAACTTAATACTGTTTGAGACAACAATAAAACAGAGTAAGAGGGATTTATAGGAAATCCCAATAAGTTAGAGAAATGCGACAGAAGCTTAAGAATCGTATATTAGTTCAGAATTGTTCATTTACTGGTACTGTTCATTCACTGGTACTCTTACCCTACATTGGTTCTAATATTTTACCCTATGGTCTCTGTGTTATGAATTTATTTTTCAACCATACAAGTTAACAAATCATAAATAGATGAACAATGTTATAACATATGGGTAATCTGTTTTATTTATGTAGATGAAAACATTGTAATTAATTACTTTTAAATACAGAACGCAAACGATTGTATGGAATATTTAGACTGTAAAATACCCTACATAAATGTGCTTCATTTAAAATTGATTTGTTAGACGTGCACGTAGGTATTATTGTTTCTATTTTCAAAAACTCATACAAGATGTATAGTTGCACTCTTAATGGTATGTGATATTTTTATAAAAATAGGTACTAAATAAGAAATACAACCACCTCATATAGAAGGATAATATTATGTAATATAAAAATGCTTTGTTTAAATAATTAAACAATTATTTCAACACAGTTAATGATAATCTGATTAATAATCGTAACAGAATATGCATCTTTTTCTTTATTTTTGAAAACAACGTGGTAAGTTGCAGAGAACCCAAAGCTGTTTTAGGATGCACGAAAATAGTCACATGTTTCACCACCTCAACTTACCCTTGATTCGTCTCTAGTAATCAATGGTCAGATCTGATTATCATATAAATAAATTCTGAATCACCCCCGGAAAGAAATAGTTTTTAATGTTCTGCAAGGCCGTCCCCATAAAAGAAATTATCAAAATATAATTAAAACTGACAGAAAAAGTATTTCAGTCTTTCTTGAATTTCCCAATCTTCAGGGCATCTATTCCAATTTTTCTTTCTGTGAAAACCTAACTGGGGCTGCAACGAACATTGAAAAAAATAATTATCAATATCAGTCTAGCCGTTCTCAAGTTATGTTGTAGGTTACGAAAAACAATTTTTGAAAGCATTTCTGAGTGTTGGAATTGTAACACGTTTTTAAAGGGTACAGTGTAACCAAACATGATATACGGGGACTTTTGTATAAAATTAAATGTTGAATTTTCAATAACCCTTTCTATATTAATTATGTTACTATACACATAAAGAACCCCTGTGAAAAATAAAAACACAACACAAAAGTTACAAAACTTTTATTGTGGACCACAATAATATTATTTCACCTACAATAAAAGTGTTGTAACTTTTGTGTTGTGTTCTTATTTTAATATGGGGTTACAAGAATTAACAGCTTCGTCAATTAATTACCCTGTGAAAAAGTTTAATATTCTATTTTAACTGTTTGAAATTAGTTGGATATTAAATTTTTAATCCCTGTTTCACACCTTTAGAGGTGGTATTTTGAGAACTCATTTTATAAGGGATATAATTGTATAAGGAATCCCTATGCAAAATTTTAAGCTTCCTAAGTGCGGGACTATACATTGCGTTTTAGCGGGAGCGTTTTCGCGGGACCCGTTCGACGGGACAGGTACAACACATTGTTTTAAATGGAGCCGTTTATACAGTTGCCGTTCTGCCGCATCAACCGGATGGCGAGCTGACATGCTGCCGGTGAATGGGACGACCGGAAGACGGGATACGATAGACAACATGGGCATTTGAACGAGAGCGTTTATACTGTGCGGTTCTGCGGCTGCCGTTCGTTGAATTTTTTGTGTGTACAATCAATATGTTCGATACAGACAAATTTATACAGTGCGTGCAAGAGTCCCCAGCTATATAGGAGAAGGCGTCGAAAGATAATAGCTCGTCAAAGGAATTAATGGACATCCGATAATATCCAAAAAAATTTTCTTCATATTTTGTATATCTTCATAAAACTTTATAAATCTTTTACTTGATTCACGTCTGGCATGAAAAGGATGTACAGAATATCGTCTTGTTCTTTTTTCTGGCGGCTCTTCAAGCAAATCGATAGCTTCAAGTGCGCAAACAATTTTTAATTTGGAAAACATTTTAACATTTCATGATAACGCAACACGGCCACGAATGACGCAGTTGCCGTTCTACCGCAATGGTATAGCCTCAACACTGCATTCCCGCCGAACGGGTCCCGCGAAAACGCTCCCGCTAAAACGCAATGTATAGTCCCGCACTAACTCAGCCGTTTGGGTTGTACTTCAAATTTTTAAACTCCTTTAAAACATCATTTATTCTTTTAAAGGTTGTATTACTAGGAACGACTATGCCAAATTGTATGTTTCTAGACCCAGGGGTTCGAGCTATGCTTTGATATATTGATCAGTCAGTCAGTTTGTCCTTTTTGTTATATGGAAGTACTAGTAGGTACTGTTCTACTACTACAAATCGTCTTCATAAATAAAATAGAAGACGGATACTATGTTATCCTAGTAAAGGGTTAGAAAGGGTAAAATTTATCTGTCCGTTTCAAACAAAACCACTAAGCATAGCTTTGAACCAGTGTCTATCGATTAATAATTTATTACTTGCTGTTGAAGGTTTGAGTCCATTTCTTGGTTCCTTTGATAAGGGTCAACACCGAGAACTAAAACTGGGAGAGCTTGTACAATATTGAAATCGAAGCACGCATTTGCCTTACGTTCCGTCCCTGAAAATTTACGCATTCTTTCCATTTCCTCGGACGCTGAATGTCAGTGGACGGGTGCCATGATTTTTCCAAAGTGATTGAGTACTTTGGAGATTTACAGGCGATCGGCGTTCTTTGCCAATATAGGCAGCTTTCCAGCATTCCGCTTTTCAATTTACATAATTTATCAGTGGTCGGTCACCCTCAGACCTCCCTTTCTCTTTCGCAAAACGACACCAAAGGCTTTGGTCAGTTCTAGCGATCGACTATTTTGTCGGAAAGAGCGATCATTTAAAGTAGCGCTCCTTAACAATACCAACCAACAGAATTCAAATAAAACGTCCAACGCCGACGGTTAATTCTCTCAAACTTAATGGCTCTATTGGACAGTTTACAAATTGTATTTCTAATTCATCACTGTTAATAAATTGATGTGCAATAAATATTTTACTTAACGATCGTATATACATACTTATTCGTACGAAAATCTATGGATGGAACAACTTAACACTATGAGTACCTACATACACTTGCTTTTATTATGATAATATAATTGGTTTATTAATATAGGTCCTATTGGTGATATTTATACCAGGGAGATCTTTAAATATTTCCATCCTGATTTTAAAATCCACCCGATGAAAAATTTTTATGGGTGTAGAAATATTTGCATCCACATCTCTGGAAACACAAGAAGAGCATGACTAGTTCAAATTAAATATTCCAGTCAATCATATAAAAGCATTATGTTATAGGACTAAAAGTCACTTGTATAAGCCTATAGGCTATAGAAATGCGCCCACGGAAACGGAACTGTTTTCAATTAAATTATTTTTTTCTCATTATTTTTTTTAACCATTGTTTTCGTGTTTTTCACCGCCAATTACATAATAAAACACATTTGTTTCGTAAAAGTTTTCAATTTGATTTTTCGACTTTCGAACTTCGACCTCTCGAAAACCAAGCCAGTAGGATTTTTTTTCATATTTTTCCCATAGTCAGCGACCCTAATTACGTCTAAAACGACCTTCAAATTGTGGCGTCCCAGAAATCGTACTCTTGCCGATTGGTGGATAAAAATTTCCTCCAGCATCACTCATCTACTTCTACCCTAAACAAAAGTCTCAAATTGGGAAACGTTTTCTTTAATTCTTAATAATTACCACATACTTAAAAAAATAAAACTGTTACCATTGAATAAATGACCACAAAGGAGTACGCCTACCAATGTACTCAGAATTTGCATAACTTGTACCTAGATAAGTATAAGTATTTTAGCAATATAAAGCTGTTCGAAAATATAACTCTTCTCAAGATTTAGAAATGTCCAACTGAAACACTTTTTTTACGATTTCAGGTGAAAATCCTGCGGCAATGCAGCATGGAGGTCGAGCATTCTCTTGGTTGCGATGCAACCCCACAACTTGGATGATTTGCATCACAATTGCAATCTTCATATGCTAGTGTGCACGTTCTAGAACATCTTTAGTGGACTCAAACAAAAATGGAGCAAGAAATAGGGTCAAGGCAAACATAACGCTCACATAAACCAAGCGAACAACGGAGTGAATATTTATTAAAATTTAAAACAATTTCTGGTGATCTGTAAATTCTGGAACTGACTTAGTGCTATATATAGTGAAATTGTTGTTAAGAAACAACGTTATGTGTCAATATGCTAAGCGTCGATAGATAACCGAGTAAGGAGATCAAAATTTATTCGACGCAAAGTATATTTGCACAATGAAAAGTGGCCACCAAAAAGTTTATCGATGGTTGTTGCTGTTATCATTTCATAAAGTTTGTTGTGTTCTAACGTTAGCAGAACTTTAATCTAAATTTATTACCTGTATACGAATAATCATAAAGAGTTAAAAATCAGCAGGTGAAGCACGGCTAGAACTTCAACCAATCCTTAATGGAATGTAGGTTTCTTAATGGTTTAAAGAACTATTCACAATAAATACTCAATGGACATTTCGACATTTCCCAACACTTCAGAAAGTTGAAAGGTACAAGACTCATCATCATGTTCATGAAATAAGGAAACTACAAGCTATCAATCATTTACACAATTAACTTCATAAACTGATTTAAAATAAATTAAAAGAAAAAAACTTTTTTAATAAAAGCTTTTATTTATATGCTCTAAAAAGAAGAAAATAAAATTTTCCTTTAAAATTTTAACTATCAACTTATAACCTCATTATACACAATTTAAGCTTGTCGCGAGGTTTGCGTAAGTACCTGTAAGTATTTAATTAAACTGAAATTTTAAAAAAATTTAACTTAGCAGATTAAGTTCCTACTCAATTAAGTAGGTACTAGTAAATCGCCCGACAAGCGTTTATGATCATATAAATTTTGTAAAATGAGGTTATAAGTTGGTAGTTAAAATTTTAAAGGAAAATTTTGTTTTCTTGTTTTTAGAGCATATATACATACATATAAATAAAAGCTTTTTTTTAAAAAAGGTTTTTTATTTTAATTTATTTTTTACTTTTATGTTATCGCTGGCTAGGTTTCTAAGTGTGTTCATCTCATTCAACGCACCATTTTTTGCTTTTGGAGTTGTCCTTCTCCTAGACAGGTTGCAGACCAATGCTGATGACGCCCATCTCGCCAAACCACACAAGTCAAAGTTAACCGATGTTACAGGCTCAAAAAATTCTACCTCAAGAATGATCGAGGTCTCTACACCAAATTTCAGGTGGATTAAAGCAACGGAGCTTATAATCACCACCTTTTTTTTAACCTGCCTTTTTATTCTTAGCGAACCCTTTCATTTGATACCCATACTATAAGAAAGCATAAAAAACTCTAAAAGTCCGCCATATTGGATTAAGAATAATGTCAGAATATTTTTCTAATTATTCTCGGCAAACCCTTTCATTTGATACCCATATTGTAGAAGAGCATAAAAAATAACTATTCCGCCTCTTGGATGTTCCGCAATATTGGATTTAGAATGACGTCACACAGCTTATCGTGTATTGTCATTCAAACTAAACGTGTAACAAAAAATCAGCTCAATTCGGTTGAAGATATCTGCTTCAAAATTGAGTAGCAAGATTCCACTCGAACAAACATACATTGCAAGTTAAATAAAAGCTTTTAAAATTAATTGCATTTGTTACTATTCTTGATTATTATCAGAAAGATAAAGACGTTTTTCGATACAAGGGCCGTAAGTGGCACATTTTGGCACGATGCGCGTGAAGTTAGCGCCAAAGCAAAGCAGCCGATCCACATATTTCCAAATAAGAAATAAACACTGAATGTGAAGATTTTGCATTCATACATTATTGAAAACAAAATTTGAACCTGATTTTTATGTTTTGGGAACTAGAAAACTTTGTTTTGTATGACGACGTTATTTTTGGTCTTTTTCCTCCTATTTCCCATGTTATCTAAAAGAAATAATAAAATTTGTTCTGTCACAACAAATTTCAGGGGTTAAATGACAAGGGTAACTGTAAAAATCGAACCAAACTGATACGTTAAATCATGTGAAAAGAATTGTGGAAATTAGAAATATATTTTAAAGTTTCATTTTGTTTTTTTGTATATTCCTAAAAAAGAAACATTTCTAAAAAATTGAATTTGATTCATATAAGCAATTAATTAAATTTAATTTCCGCTTGTCAAAACTAAATATCGTAAACAGAATGACAATAAACTAAAAGCAGTTCCCATTTGAATATTCAAATTAATATACTCCAAACAATAGAAATTATTCACCGGTAGTCATGATATATTTATTATGCATTCCGGGTAGTAAATGAATTAGAGCACTTTGGTACATTACCAACAATTAAAACAAAATTTTTAATTGTTTTACAAGCGTAACTGATCAGAAGTTCTAAAGTTGGAATGTTCGCAAATAATCAGGCCTATTCTGTAACTCAATAGAAATGTAGGCATCGAATCGAGATGTGGAGAGATCGTAATGTACCCACTTCTACTGCGTCTTTCAACGTCGATTTTTGGTATTCTGTAACTAAAGTAGACGACGTGACAATCGAAATTTATGATTTCTACAAGACGTTAGGTGAAAAACGCGGCAACACTGCATTTTTCATGCGAATATGGGCTTTAGTAACCATCTGACAGTTGGTTATTTTAACCTAACCGAACTAATAAAGCAAATTTGTGTTGAATACCGAGAATTGAGAGTGACGTACCCAAGGGTAAACCAGATGTCCAGTGAAACCCTTAGCAGGTAGAGAAATTCACACTGCCTTAAGAACCACTTTAAGCAGTAGGCGCATGTGCGAAGAGCTTTCTACCATCGAAATAACGATTTCGACAGCTTCCATGCAGTCGAAATGTCATATTTCGATGGTCGACTTTACATTTCGATTCGAGGAGTTACAGAATACCGATTCCGTACAATTTCTATTCTACCCCACCACTTCTATTCGATTTCAAGCATCTCTATTCGATTTGGAGTTACAGAATAGGCCTGAATGTTTCTAGCAATGAATCAAAAACAGATACTCGTAAACATGAAAAATAAATAAAAGGTTGCATTTGGATTCCCTTTATTCATTTTAACAAAATGTTTATTTACCTATATATTTATTTCAATCAACAAAATAATTTTAACAATATATTTGATTTCAGTAAACGTAGTTCTACTCGTTTAATAGTAATTTTTAATGAGTAAAAATTCAATACACTGAATAATTAAATCATCACTATAAAAAATAATTAATCTCATAAAAAATGTTGTTGCAATAAAAAATATTAATAAACACTATAAAAAAAATAAAAATGTTCACTGCAAAAGTCACACTGAATTTTTATATTGTTAATAGACTTTCCTATACAAAAAAGAAATTACATACAATTGAAGTAATAATAAGCTAATTTTCTAGATAACCTTCATTACTAAACAAAATATTGTAATATTTTCATTTCAAAAAATAAAAAAAATCGGTTTTAGACAATTTTTTATAGCATTCTATTATAACCCATTCTTACCAATAGAGTGCTGTCGAGATCTGGAGATTTCAACATTTTATGGTTTAATCTTCGAGGTGTATAGCAGTAAAAAGGCAAATAAAGTTAGTGGAAATGAAATGTCTTGAAAAATAAATAGTATAAAAAGATCCTAAAATCTAATATAAATGGCAAAAGATTCAGAACAAACCTGTTTGGACTAGGCCCTCATTTCCTACTATTTCAACTATTGCTGTATCTCCGTGTTACAAGCTTTGGAGCTTCGGCTTTTATTATAATTTTTTTTAAGTGTCATCTCAGGCAGTAAAAATTTTCAAGAAGTACTTGGTCAAGTAACTGACATCAGTACTCATAAAGTTATTGAGTACCTATATCTCTGCAGCTAAAATTTAAGAAGTGTTATAGACCCTTTTAGGTACATACCTGAAACGCTGTTACGGTAATTTCCCCTTAGATTTGCAGCTATTTGTTATTCATTTGAAGACAGCCCTGTCTAAGTTTTTCAAGTATTTTGAGCTTTGTAAGGCACATTTGGATGAAAAGGATTAGACGATAAGTACTTTTGTATTTCTATTTTCGGAATAGTATGCTTTTCGTTCTCAATATCTTTCATCTCCTGTTAAACAATTTCTATGGTAAATACAAAGCATTCTACAACAATTTCCAAAATTATAAGTAATTTAAAGGAACAATTTGAAATCGTTAGTCGAGCATACTCACCTGACGCTTCTAATGGAGAACAAATAACGTTCATGTATTTTCTCTCAGGATAAATATATTTTAGCTGTTTGTTTCACATTACAGCGTAAGACAACGCAGATAACAAGCAAAGAACCCCGTTCAAAGTACTTCCTAAATTGTTAATGCAAATCTAAGTTCTATAGGTACCTACTTTAAAAATTACTTATATGAATTAAATTTTCATTTTCTGAGGAATAAATATAAAGTAACGGACGCAAGCTTAAATATTTTAGTATTTTATTTAAAATATTTGATATGGAAAGCACAATTACTTAGTGATAAACTTACTTAAAACATCAAAAATATGTAAATATTAATATTATAAGCACATTTTAAAACGTATTCGTAATGCATGGAAATTTAAAGATTACTGGTTTAATTCTAATTCTCTATTTAATTAAAAAATAATTCCATAAAGTTTTCATTTCTACACTCTAGTTCCTGGATATAGATTGTGCAGAATTAAATTATTAAATGCAGGGATAAAAATATTTACTTTTTTACAAATTCGACACCGGCGTTTTGCAATTGTTTTTTCAAGTAGGTTCACTGGCAGTTTTAAAGAAATAAAGTTCCCATATCCCTATAATTACTCTAATTTTGTATATTATTTAATAAAACTATCATCATTTAATTAAACTGTTACTATTTAAAGGGGTGTATTTTAAATAGGAAACGTTACAGTACAATAATTACTTTATAAATATGGTAATGTGAAGAATGGACGTAATTATCATATATTTGAGTTGAAATTAATTCAAAACAAAATGTTGTAATTCTTGATTGAAAAATTAATTAAAAACTACATGTTAATTATATAAATTATATAGCCATTGTTATAGAAAAAGTGACATTTTTAAACTTATACTAAACATGGAATCTATTTATCGATATAATAATTATTATATGTATATTATTAGAATTTTCCCTTCACATTGTGTACCCTCAGTAACCATACCAACAATGAAAATTTTTTATATCTTAATAAGTTTCTGATACATAATACGTGGAACATAGGCATATAAAATGTAAACTTCGCCTATAAAACGTGTATGAACTTTTTGGTGGCACTGAGAGGCTGAATAATCGCAAAATCAAACATTAGAAGATACGACAATGTTGACGGTTTAGTTTCGATAACTGTGCATAGAATAAATATCGATGTAAATTACTGTTCTAATTTTATAACTTAAATTTATTTCACTAAAAATGTAACTGTTTAAGTCCTTCCAAATAAACGAACGTTTACTGGTGTACGTTTTATTGTTTCAATATTTAATTTTTAATAAAATTTAAACACGAAAAGATCATAAAACTTTTATTGTAATCCACACATTAAATATTCATTATTTCACCACACCGTGGTTTCCTCAAATAGAAATATAAAGGTACCTGCTTCTTTTGGTCCATCTCTGTTAACTTTTATGGTTTAGGGGTGTCTAAATCGATAATTGATTAAATTTGAATAAAACATTCACACTATGAATTAGAAGGAAACATTTGGAATTGAAATTACCCAATTTAAGTTAGAGTATTTTGACGATTTTAAATATCGTGACATCTACTTTAGATATTTACAAAACGTGGGTACAACCCCAACAGTCCCCCCAACAAAGTCCACGCGAACAACATCCCAATACGTAACTAACCAAAACTAATTATCTGTTTATATTTACACTACTGTAGGCTTTTTTACTTATGTTGTCTAGGGTGTCAAAAAAGTTCACGAAATAAGTCAAAAATTTTTTTAATTAAAAAATAGTGGATTTACAAAGTAACTAATAAGTTCCACTGCTGGAAAACTGGGTACACTTAACTCGACTAACACTATTCAATTCTTTTATTTTCGTCTTTACGTCTTTATGCGGGTGGTAAGCACGTCTTTTACCCGCTTTTGTCTTTATTCGCCTTTTTTCTACCGTCGTTTTGCAACGTCTTTTTTTAACGTTTTTTTCTACTCTGCGTCGTTACTTATTCTGTACCGGACCCCTTGTTCCCCTTTACTTCTTCAAAAGAACTATATGTGTAGTCAAAACAATGCGTTACGTCACAGCAATCAGGCAGGAATTACCAATGCCGAACGTATAAGTAACGAAATCAAAAGTAAGCCAGATGTATACACATATATGTATTAGAAGAATAGAAACGGAAAAAAGTATAACAAACTACCTACCTACACACTACCTAAGTATTCCTAAATTACATTAAGCTATCCAAATTTCGAGGGAAAGGTAGTTTTAACAGTTTGGCAGTATCTACATGCAATTATAGTTATACTTTGAACTTCTACCTAATGTAGCCCTCTTGAACAAATAAGTACCTACCTTCATCAGCGGTGCATAGTACTTATCTAATAATGGTGGTGCATGACATTTAGTCCATTTCAACCTTGTCGACTACTTTGTTACCATAAACTAATCAAACTCTGTGGGAGGAAAAGGTAACCATTTTGAAGAAAAATTCAGATACATAGGTTGAATTTTCAAAAACACGATCCAAAAAACCAGTAGAGTAAAGTCGCTAAATGTGAAATAGTCTCTTAACGAAGAATACCCGTGTTTTTAGAGAACTGCTAGAGGCATCTACAATTTAAAGGTAGAAATATCTATGTTTCTAGACTTAAGAATTGGTGCGATATATAACAGAATTATAATTTCTATCATAATCCCAAAAAAGTGTCGAAAGCTGGGTTGTGTCCATGAGATTTTTACAGGCGAGTACAAAAGTTTTAGTTTAGCATTTGCTTAAAACCATTTTGCCAAATATCATGTAAGGTAGCATAAGGAGTGTGTTATTGTATTCTGAAGTCAGTTCGTTAGTTGGAATCTTTCTTGTTAGTTTTGTGATTAGATTTTGTTATATCTCTAAGGTGACCTATTGTGGAATAGGACTGCATGTGCAAATATTCCACTTAAGAGAACTCCATAGAGTATATTACATTACATATTACATATTACAAGAAGACCAAGGAGGCCGTTCTTCATCAAGTTCTGAAGCATCTTCTTTTAGCGTCCATGATTCTACAGACGAATGTGTGCCAATGCTGGGCTCATGAAGAATGCGCGGGAGCGGAGGCTGAGGTTTAAACGTAGTTGTTTTATAAAAATTGCTGTACATTTTTTTACAGAGCTAAACTACTAATATCCACTTATGTCTGCTTTAGAAATAGTCTAAGTATTTCACATATAGAAAACTATGTATTTGAAATAATTTTTTTAACTTATTTTTTAATAAACAAAAATGGTATTCCACATTTAGCGACTTTACTCTACCATATATCGTTAATTTGTCGTTAAATTTCAAAATCGTTTTTAACAACTAGAAAGGGCACATCTTGGAGCATGCTGACAAAAACATGTTGATAGTTGAAGAAAATTTCTGGAGATATGATTCCCTACAAATTTAAAAAATAACCTCACTGTAATATAATTGCTCGTTAACATGTAATTTTCTAAAAATTGTTTACGACATTTGGAAAGAGCTAGTATTGAATCATAATACGATAGGTTGGATTACCCGTAAAAACAACACTTGAGATTTAAAAAAAATCCGAAGATATAAATTTTTTATGATCCCGCTTGCAGTACCACAGCCACAAGTAAGTACATGTGTTGTATCTGTTATTATCTGTAATATTTAGAACGTGTAAAGTAGCTTGCTATTTAGCACTGTAGTATTTCGAAGTGAAGTGAGTTAAAATAAAAAAGTTGTCACGTTTAATAATTTATTGACGCACAAGCTGATACTAAAACTGAATAATGTAGCGACCAGTGACACAGTACGTGTGTGCGATAACAATTTGTGGCATGTACTTGTTATCGCTAACATGTTTATGTCACAGTCACAGCGTACGGTTCCTTTATTGTTATCAACCTACAAGATGTGAAATCTTTATCCAGCGACAAGTAACACGATCAATTCTGGAATGATCGACGACTTTCTAATTGTTACTCATCACTCGAGAACCGTGAGGATTTCCTTTTCGAATTGTCTAGAAAGTTCGAAAAGTGTATATAAAGTGATCATCTTTGGACCGAAAACAGAGTAGTTGAGATAAAGCTTCAGTGCGCGAGACAAACCGATAAATAAAAGACAAAAGTGATATAAATAAATTGTTACATAAATAAGTGAATCGTTCTAATATAAATAGTAGTTCTAAGTTAGTGTTGTGTTATATAAATAGTGTTAAATAAATTATTAAGTAAATAAATACGTTGACTAGAAAATTCGTTACAATAGGTTTAATGTTACTTAACTTGATGACATAGAAAATGAAAATGTTGATGACTGAATTGCTAGGGTGCTGATATTATCTAAAGGTGAAAACTGACCCCATGGATTCCAAGAGTTGAGCAGTAAGGGTATTTTGGCCACGTTACTGACCCCAGAAAGTTCAAGTATATTATAAGTAATGTTTATTGTTATTTTTGTTACGGACCTTCCAAATTACCCCGAACGTGCCCTAGTCTAGTAGGTACCTACTTATTTTACATTTAAAAAATTTATTTGTGTAGGATGGAACAGAAAGCATTTTTACATATTTCCCATGGGTACCTACTATGCAATTGGACTCTTTTTGGAACTTAGAATTCTCATGGTAATTAGACAATATAGTATGAATTGTGTTTTTTATTAATCGATATTGATCATTCTAGCTTAAGTTTAGGCCTGTTTCAGGCATACCTGATCTTGTATTTTGTTTTAATAAAGCGTGTTTCTTTTTTCAAAAAGGAACTTAACATACAGAGACGTGATTATAATATGGACCGAGCGTAAACAATACTCTCTGTATTACCGAACGATACTAATAGGGTATGCAGCACACAAGGCACATTAAGGGACACTTTTGTAAGTCTCTTATGCGCTAAGAGGGCATTCGCGGACTTTAAAGCTTGTAAATTATAAATAATATAGTAATAATAGCCTAATACATAGAAAATATAATTAAACTTACCAAAAAATAAAAGAACAGTACTGTTTACAATAGTGTATAAGTACTAATATACATCAATTATAAAGTTAAAAAACATCTCTAGAAATGCATACGTTAACTTTTGGAAAGTACCTAACATACAAAAAATAAAATATACTAACAGTCTAATTAATAAAATATCTACGTTAAACCTCTATACTGTCTAGTGTTAAAAAATTTAGAGTACTTAATATCTAAATAATAAAAATAAGGGTTAAAAAGTGAATTAATAGGTAATTAAAGGCACTACCGATTTTTAAATAATATCAGCTTCGTATATAATTGTCTTACCCTAACACTTGCTTCGTTTACAGTTTTTATAGCATAATGAACCCTAATAGTAAAATAAACTCTTAATATTATATTAAATAATTGCCTTAGATGAGTGTTAAACGGATCTTGATCTAATATATTTATATCAAAATTTACCTTTCAGGATGTACTTTTGAAGTTGACGGGATTAACGGCAACTCTAAATTTATGGTAGTTACTACTACTGCGAAATTAAATTACATTATGTATCGTAACTTCACACATTCAGTTTGTTACTTACTGTTGCTGCTGCGACGAAATCCTTCGTTTGGTACGTGAAGGTACTACATTTTTAATTAAATGTTCAGGAAAATCAAAAATACTAGGAACAGCATTTGGATTTAATTTTCTTTTTCCCTCGAATATTAAAAAATCGCTTTCTTCAAAATGCTTACTACAAATAACTGAATGCTTTGTCGGTGGGAAATTTTCGCGCCTTACTGCATTCACCCATTCTTTCTTTAATTCAGGATCTTTAGGGAACCTTAGAAGCAAATATAAATGCATCAGTGTGTTTTATTTTTGAAATGTACTTACAAATGAAATGAAATTGAGGAATCTTCAGAGGATCTTTCACGGCAACCGTATGCACAACAAAAGTTAACCATTGTTCTTATATTGAAATAGTTTTATATTAAATTAAC
Organism: Agrilus mali; assembly: GCA_029378335.1. NCBI lineage: Eukaryota > Metazoa > Arthropoda > Insecta > Coleoptera > Buprestidae > Agrilus > Agrilus mali. Next base: position 13,455,561 of record CM055655.1, on the reverse strand, counting down.
TAAAAATAACTAATTCACAAAACCCTATGTAAAACAAAAACTGTGTTTCATAACATTTATCTTAAATTACCGCGCTCGACACTCGACTATCTAAAACATTCTGAGTTAGGTTGCGGGAGCTCTAATAAGTTCGGCGTTTCTGTCCCTTAATGCGCACAATGGGTTGCCTGCCCAAATAGTATCATCCTGAAAATCCAAGACTCAGTCTAGTTATAATCACGTTTCTGTTAACATATAATTGTTCTATTATTTTATTATTGTCAACAATAGTTTGATTTTAGAACCCTCTGATTGGAAAGTTAGAAATGTACAAAGCAGAAAAATTGTTAAAGCAAATTGTTTTGAGAAAACTTAATATGTACCTACTAAATGTTTATTCTCGTTGGTATTAATATTACTTCTTAGTATTGTTTATTCAGGCACCGAATACTGGTGAACAGTTACATCATTGTTTTGTCTAGGTAGCAATCTTTGTTCGGCGACAACAGAGAATAAATGTGATTAGAAGTTAGTTCTAGATCTGCTTTCTGTACGAAACAATGTCAACTTATTAATACGTTCTTTTAAATATATTTTATTTCTTGACTAAATCACTGTGTTCACTCGCAATACTCAACAGGTTATGGGCCCAGAACACAAGTAGTAAGAAATAATTTAACGTAACGTACATTTTCGTAAGTTTTTTCGGGTTAGTTTTGATCGGGAATTCTTCAATCGTTCGGATACGAGCAGCCGTGCATTGTATTGCGAAATGGAGGTCGACAAATTAAAAATTGAAAAACTACGTGATGCAGATAGCTGGCAGATGTGGCAGTTTATAGTGCAAACTATTCTGGATAGTGAAGATGCGTTGGCCGTCTGTCAAGGAACTGAAGAAAAACCAAATTCGAGTGACCAGGAATTTGAAAAGAAATTAAAGAAATGGACAAAAGCTGACAGATTTGCTCGAAAGCTGTTTGTTACGTCTGTGGAAGCTAAACCTCTACAATAACTGATGAACTGCGAGACAGCGCGTGATATGTGGCAAAAGTTACATAGCGTCTTTGACCTGAAATCAGAAGAAAGTCTGTCTTTAGTTCAAAAGCAATTTTTCGAATACAAATGGGAATCTGGCAGTAATATGGCGCAACATGTATCGAAGTTAGAGCAACTGGCGAGTAAAATGAAGAAACTTGGTGGAGAGATTCCAGAGTCTATGGTGATGACGAGAATATTATCAACCCTACCATCCACGTATAATCATTTCCATAGTGCGTGGGACTCTACAGAACCAAACAAAAGAACTTTGGAAGTTTTAACGACTCGTCTTTTAATTGAAGAAATGCGCATGCAGAAGCAAGAAGATCAAGAAGTTGAATCAACGGTTGCTCTGTTTTCCAAGCAAAAACTTAAAAACAAAGGAAGTGCTCAAAAGAAATCGTTTAAAAAGCAACTTCGTTGTTTCACTTGCGGAAAAACTGACCATTTTCGAAAAGATTGTTCGGGATGTGCTTCATGTGGTTCGAAACGACATCTCAAGAAAGACTGCCCCAAAAAGTCGAAATCGCGAGGTGAATCAAGTGACAGTTTGGACGAGCAACACGCTTTCGTTGGTACCGCGTCTTTCGGTGGTGATAACGCTCAATGGTTAATCGATTCTGGTGCGTCGGATCATATGACAACTACAATGGACTGGTTTTGTGAATTTGACGAATTTGCTGATCCAGTGATGATTGAAATCGGAAACGGTTCTAAATTAACGGCATTGGGTCGTGGTGTAATTAATGTTGAAACATTCAATGGTTCCGTCTGGCTTTCTGGAAAAATGTATAACGTACTGTATGTTCCAGATATGGTGCATAATTTATTTTCCGTAAAAGCAGCATCAAAACATGGTGTTGATTTTACTATCAGCAAAAAAGGAAAACGGTGTGTGTTTACGCGAAACGGGAAAATTGAAGCAATCGGCAAAGAGTTCAAAAACCTTTATCATATTGTTTTGCGGGTCGTTTTACCCAAATCGGCGTGCGTCGCGAACTCCGACAATTCACTTCAACTTTGGCACGAAAGACTAGTTCATCAAAATAAACGACATGTTCGGGATATTTTGAAACAAAACGGCGTGACTGTATCTGGAGTTGACGATGACGACTTATGTGATGGTTGTGCATTTGGAAAGATGCATCGGCAGCCCTTTGGAAGAGGAAAAGAATCTGCCAAGGAGGTGAGAGATCTCATCCACTCCGATGTATGTGGACCCATGAGTGTACGGTCACCGGGTATGAAACGCTACTTTGTACTATTCAAAGACGATCTAAGTGGATACCGAGTTGTTTATTTCTTGAATCAAAAATCAGAAGTAAAAGAAAAACTTGAACTTTTCTGTGCGGAAATTAAGACGCGTTTTGGTAGAAACATTAAAGAATTAAGAACTGATGGCGGGACTGAGTATAACAACAAAGATGTTCGCGCCTTTTTAAATCACAATGGAATTAAACATACCATTACAACACCATATACGCCACAACAAAATGGTTCAGCAGAAAGAGAGAATCGAACTATTATGGAAACTGCACGTTCTCTTCTTTATTCTAAACCAAATTTACCAAAATTTTTATGGGCCGAGGCGGTCAACACAGCCGTATATGTGATTAACAGAACGGGAGCAACGAAATTTGCGAACAAAAGTCCATTTGAGCTTTGGTACGGCAAGAAACCAAAATTTGAAAATTTCAAGGTTTTCGGAACAGAATGTTTTGTTCATATTCCTCAAGAAAAACGTCAAAAATTAGACAAGAAGGCCTTACGTGGTTATTTTATGGGCTACACAGAAGGGGTCTCTGGTTATCGTGTTTGGGTTCCAGAAATACACGATGTTGTTTTAAGCCATGATGTAATTTTTAAGAAAGAAGTTACTGATAAGGTGGTGCCTATAAATAACAAAGTGGAAACCAATAAAATAGATGAATCAGATGAAGATGTAGATGACACGTCTGAGCTTGAAGAAATCTTAGAGGAAAATGAAAAAGAACTTCCGAGATTAAGAGATAGACATAAATTAAAACAACCGGATTTCTATGGTGTACCAGTAGCGATGTTTGCCTCAAAAGAACCTACAAATTATGAGGAAGCCATGAAATCAGCTGATATGAAACAATGGAAACAAGCAATGGACGATGAGATGCGCTCGTTATTCAAAAACAAGACATGGACCTTAGTGGATAAACCATCCAATAAAAATATCATTGATAATGTCTTCGACAATTCGACATCAAAACGGCTTTTCTGTGTAGTACACTAAACGAAGAAATATACATGAGTCAACCGGAAGGTTATGAAGATGGTTCATCAAAAGTGTGCAAGCTATTAAGAAGTCTATACGGTTTGAAGCAAGCTTCACGCTGTTGGAACGAATGTTTCACCGAGTTCCTACAGAGTCAAGGTTTCAGGGAGAGTACTGCAGACCCATGTTTATTTATCAGTAAAAGACCAGAAAAAGCCTTTATAGTTTTATATGTGGATGACGGATTAATAGCAGCAGAAGATGAAAACTTCGCTGAAGAATTTTTAAAAAATTTATCTCGAAGATTTGAAGCCAAAATTATTCAAACAGTTAATAGTTTTATTGGAATGGAAATTACAATAATGGATGGATCACTATTTGTTTGTCAGACAGCTTATGCAAAAAGAATTTTAGAGAAATTCAATATGGCAGAATGTAAATCAGTATCCACACCAATTCAAAGTGGTTGGGATGAAGCTATAACTGAAGGAAATGAAACTAAAGATTTTCCTTATAGAGAAGCAGTTGGAAGTTTGATGTATTTACAACTGATATCTAGGCCAGATATTGCTTTCGCTGTTGGAATTGCATCCAGAGCATTAGACAAACCCACGAATGCTCATATTCAATTGGTTAAACGAATTTTTCGTTATATCAAAGGAACACTAGAACTTGGGTTGGTCTACAACAAAGAAGGATGTTTTGAAGCTTATAGTGATGCCGACTACGCTGGCGATAAAACTACAAGAAAATCGACTACCGGAGTGCTTTGCAAATTGGGAAATTCAGCCGTAGTGTGGAAGAGCAGAAAACAACAATGTGTAGCGCTATCCACAACAGAGGCGGAATTCGTAAGTGCGGCCGAAGCAGTGAAAGAAATCGTGTGGTTAAATCGATTATTAAATGAAATCGACGTGAAAATAAATAATAGTGCGTTATGTGTAGATAACATGAGTGCTATAAAACTTATCAAAAATGGTGAATTTCATCAAAGGTCTAAACATATTGATGTGCGTTTTTATTTTATAAGAGATCTTTATGCAAAAGGTATTATAGATATAATTTATGTTTCTAGCGAAAATCAACTTGCTGATTTGTTTACTAAAGCGTTAGTGAAACCCAGATTTGAATTGTTAAGAAGTAAACTGGGCTTAGCATTTAAGAATGATGTTTGTGCTTGATTAAGAATTACTCTTGTTACTCATTTATGGATTTGTACAAATTAAGTTTTAGGGAGAGTGTTAAAGCAAATTGTTTTGAGAAAACTTAATATGTACCTACTAAATGTTTATTCTCGTTGGTATTAATATTACTTCTTAGTATTGTTTATTCAGGCACCGAATACTGGTGAACAGTTACATCATTGTTTTGTCTAGGTAGCAATCTTTGTTCGGCGACAACAAAGAATAAATGTGATTAGAAGTTAGTTCTAGATCTGATTTCTGTACCAAACAATGTCAACTTATTAATACGTTCTTTTAAATATATTTTATTTCTTGACTAAATCACTGTGTTTACTCGCAATACTCAACAAAAATAATAATAATGACACTTTCTACCTTCAAGTAAAAACAGCTTAGGTATGTAGAATTATGCATAGCCGTTATCCCGACAACTTCAAACTTCTTAATGATTAACTTCTGGAATTTGAAAAGTGAATCCTAAATGCGCCTTTATTCCTTGGGCTTTGTTTGCCTTTAAACAACATACTTTCGACTTTCCATGAACTTCTCCAATTAAGTTAACATTCGAATTATTTGGTAATTCAACAGATAAGCCTAATTATTTTCATAACAGGGGCAGAAAATTTAGGAGTTTAGAACTTTTCAAAATTATGTAGGTGAACTAAATGAGGGTTTTCATTCTTAAAGTTGGTCAGAATTTTGTAGATGATACTTAATATCGTCTGGAATTTAAACTTCTTTTTATGTTAATGAATAATTTACTCGCTATGTCAATTTATGCAGATGTATATCTTAAGTACTTCATTTGTTAATTTCTTGTGAAATAGTTCTCTTTTCGTTGTTTGAATTGCTTAAATGATTTTTCCTAAGCCTACAGCTTGATCTTACTTTACCAAGCATACTTACGATTTGTAGGTAATCATAAGTCGTTAAACTAATATATTTCACAGTTACAATTTTTCGAAGAATAGAAAAAACATTTAATAGAAAGATAAATTATTTAACTGCATAAAACTCGAATAATAAATAAATGAATTGGTAACGTACTAACCATTCCAACATTTAATAATATTTTAAATTTCGTTTCGTCTATTAGAAACATGTAAAAAGTTTTGTTTAGTTAGTTAGTTAGTTGTTAGTCAAAATGCATAGCATCAGTTTATTAAAAAGGAAGGAGCCTTGACATTATCTGTATAAATGTCATTATTGATTAATAAACATACTTTATTAAATCCAATGCCTAAATGTTGTTGTCGGTTAAAGAAAAGAAAACTTTTCCAGTCCTTTCGTAGGCTTTTCTTCTGTAATTAATTTAGAACAATGGTACTAAAAGAAAGCCATTCTCTTTTTCCTAATGTTCTCTTTTGTAATAATGGAGTAAATAAAAGTACTTTATTTAACAATAAAATTGGTTTTGGAAGTTTTTGTTAAAGTTAACTGTATTAACAGTATTTTTTTTGTACATTAATAACTTTTACATACTAGACGTATTTTTAACAGTTTTTAAAATCCTTATTTATTTTAAATAATATTATATTTGTAAGATTCTATTGATGTCAGCAGAAGATTTTAACACGAGGAGCCTGTTACATCCATTCGTAAAACAACGAGGAAGTTACAATGAGCGCTACAGAAAAGAAACTTCCCGAGTTTCGATATCCATTGTCAGTAGCTGGAGGTGTAGGAATCAAATTATCTGTGGAAAGAAGAGTGTTTAGTATTCAGCGCTAGCGAGGAACAGTTTACGACAATTTCAAGGTCTGCTCTAGAACTGCAAACTACCTGAAATTAAATCTAAAAATCTAAACTACACTACGTGAATACTGTAACGATTTACCGTTTGTAGTACCTAGATGTTCATATGACTACAAATTGCGGTCACTTTAAAAAGTTTTAAATCCAACAACAACATACCTAGAAACCTAAATTACAAATCAATATAAAAAAAGTGCAGAATAAAACGGGATATCAATGTGTAGAAGGTTCCCTACTTCCGCAAGAGCTTGATAGGTACTTTACTCGTCAACCTTCGTGCACGTTTTCCTTAAATTTATGGAAGTAACTAAAGGATTTAAGTCCTGAAATGTTTCATTCAAGAATGAAAGTAAAAAACAAATTCCAAAGAGGAAAATGTTTCTTTTCTGTTCGATTTGTATTTTTTTTTAGTAGATTCAAAGAGACGTCCCCCAAGTAGTTTTAGAATTAGCTTGAAGTCAGATGGAGCAAAATGAGGCAAATATGAGGTGATTCTATTAGTCAAAAACATTATTTCAAATACCCACCTTAATACAACGCTTTTTCCAAACGAGATACGATGCTCCAAATTGTCTTTCAAAGTAAATTATATTGACATAAACAATATTTGTTCGATGTTGCCAATCGATTTTTTTGTGAGCACTTCCATCGTCAACAGCACGTTCTTTATTTTGCTTGTACAAAAGGTCAGTATAATCTTTCTAAATTTATATTATTATGCTTTTTTATCACGTAGAATGGCTAGAGGGTAATATACAGGGTTGTCAAACTAGGTGGTACATTAGAAATTTTAGGAGAACTAAAGGGTTTGAAAACTTGGAATTAAGGTTTTTTTTTAACTAAAATGGTTTCGACTATCGATCACTTCCGATTATAAACGAAATAGTTTATTTTTTGTGAAAAATTCGCATGAAACACAAAATCTTAAGATAAGTTTAATAACCAATTTGTATGCCTATGTGTCTGAGATAATTTAACATATAGAAACAAAATAACAATCGCAACCAAAACTAAAAAATACAAATAAAAAAGGTATTCATATTTTTATCAGAGGTCTTGAATATTATACGTAGTTTATTCTTTAATAGCGTACAGAAGTAACATGCAAAGTAAAATAGAAGAACTTTCAAAAATTACTAAAAGAAAAGGAATAAGGCAGACGATGTCAATAGCAGGCGGTAAAGTGTGAAAACTTAATCTAATTAATTAAGTTTTATAGTGAATGATATTCGAAGCAGAAAGTAAGAGACTTAGAAAAAGCACAGTTAATAGAGAAGAAGTTGGACAGTGTCGGCTAATGACAGTAAAAACATGCCGTTTAAGTGAGACGTAAGAAGAAGGTGATTTTATTAAGTTGTTACTGCTCTCGGCAATTAGATATAGTAGAGGACTGATAAAATATTCTGAATAAAACCACGTAGCAACGAACTAAAGGACTCTACAATTACGTAACCTTGTGTCCTTGAGAAGATTAACGACAAGAAAATTAATTATCTGCTACAGCTATAAAAACCTCCTGTGGTGCACAGCATACAGAAGTTTTTAGAAATAAGTAAGAACAAACCTTCGAATAATTAATAATTACTATAAAATGAATGAAATTTCGTTTTAAAAGAATTTCTTACAATTATTTATGTGTAGAGAAGGTATCAAACATTTGGGAAAATATTCCGGAAATAATTTGTAAACGATATCCAATTGCTTTTTTATACTTTTTAAAATTTGTTTTTAAAAGGAAATTATTTCTTTATATTCGTTTGAACTGAGCTAATGGTGCGATAAGACGAAAAATGTGTAATAATTAGGTACACAGTGGATTTGCAAATAAAAGTTTATTTTAAAAAAGAAAACAATGAAAAGTGTAGGACTGAAAAGTGGTAGAACAATAATGGAATTCCGCATTCAATGGAGCTTTCAGTGATTATCTACAGTCAAAGCAAGCGGGCGCACAAAGGAAATTAACATAGCAAAACTTCCGAGACAGGATTTCATCTTTTCAATTTACTTTTAATAAACGGCAGTAAGACAAGGTAAACATAAAATATCTGGAGAGTCTATTCTCGTGCCGCTTTGTAGCTTCCTAATTATTTGTCGAAATCTCAATAACGTTTTTTGTATTACTAATAATCGTTTCGTTTGTACTTCCTTAAGTGGTTGTTTCACGTTTAATCAGAAAGCACGCTATTATTATTCCAAATCAATAATTCTTATATTTAATAGAAATCGTTTCTGTAAATATCAGCACCCATAAAAATTTCTGAAAAGGTTTCTTACTTTTCATAAAACTCGGTCATTATGTGTAAGTGGTTCCATTCACAAAAGTTTTGCGAAACTGATAGGCAGTATTGGAACTGAATTAAGTAAGCGGATTTTGGTTTGAATTTTTACAATTATGTGGAGGTCAACATTAGTTTCTTTTCTGAATATTCATCAACGAATTCAAAGTTTACGATTTTTCATCTTTTCATACAAATTGTAGTCAATGGGAAAAAAAACAATTTGAGCAACAATTCCTTTCCAATGTATGGATACTTATATTGTAAAAGTAAGTGTGCAATGTGTGTGGTGCTAAAATTCAGGAACCGAACCCCGCAATCCCATGAATTGTGTTGTAGCTTTCTATATCCCATCCAAGAAGAAGGTTTCAGTTTTAGCTGCAGTAGTTTCATTCGAAAATATAGAGTCAAAAGAGTACCCCAGAGGACTCTATATGAGAAAAAAATATTTTTCAGGTTTCAGAATTTCCCTGAAAGTTGAAGAATGTTCTAAAAATTTTCGGAAGGTTTCAGAAAGTTCTAGAAATTCCAAGTAGGTTAGAAAATCTTCTAAAATTCCCTAAAAGATTTAAGATTATTCCAGAATTTCCCAAAAGGTTCGAGAATGTTCTAGAAATTTTCAGAAGACTAGAATCCACTAAATTTTGAACATTCTAGAAAATTTCATAATGTTCCTGAATATTATATAATCTACCACACTGATATCAATATCCTTAAGGTTATGATAACCATAGGAGGGGTGAGACATGCATTCCTTGTGTCATGTTTGTCTTCACTATTAACGCCTCAAACCCCATTTTTAAGTGGAACGAACTGAGAAAAGTGTGATATGCTCACAATAGACTGTCCTTGATTTAGAAATGTTAATTTAACTTTTACGGTATATTTACAAGAGTATAATAAATATAGAGTGCCCCTTGTGGTATACTTTCGTTAAATCGGAAACTTTTTGATTGTTTCAGAGCATTTACGAAAAAATATATGTATAGATAGGTACATAAAGACCAAAATTTAATAAAGGCATGTTTCATTTTCTCTCTCACATTTTCATTTCCAAACTTTAATTACTTTTCGTCCCCCTTTCTTCTTTTCTTTATTGTAACTTCACGGAATTGTGTAGAGGCGACGATCTTCTCCACTTCACATTATTTTTAGACAAAAATATTCATTTGCCTTTGCAAAGTTTGTACTTCTGAAGTCAAGTTTGGATCTTTTTATTAAAGTGGGAGGAGACCATTCTTTTCGCCTTTAGTTTTATTTTCAATAAAAACGGAAAAAGAAATTTGCTCGTGGGAAGACATATTTAAATATTTTCCGAATGATTACTTTTTCCCTGATCAATTAAGACAAGGAATGCCACGTGCAAGAAAAAATGGAATTGCCAGTGTTGACACTAACACCACTAAGATAACCAAATCTTCCCTTACTTTGTAATCTCTAGTGATGCATATTTTTTATTGAAAACATTTGGTCATGTTCGTTAGCATGCGCTACTTCTATTCAGTATCATCGCCATCATTAAGAATGCTAAATTTTTTTCAAAATCTCATACATTCTAACTTCGTAATCCGCAGAGACATGTCATACATACTTCATGCTATATTATCGAGTAAACACTTGAATCGTCTTCTATGCGGACGCTTAACCACATGATATTGTAACGAATTTTCTAGTCAAAGTATTTATTTAAACAATTATTTATTTAACACTATTTATAACACTTAAACACTAACTTAGAACTACCATTTATATCACAACAATTCACTTATTTATATTACAATTTATTTATATCACTTTGTCTATTATCGGTTTTAATTCGCGCACTGATGCTTTCTTCAACTAACTGTTTGGTCCAAAGATGATCACTATATATACACCTTTCGAACTTTCTTGACGGGAACTCGAAGAAATCCTGACTATTCCCAAATGATGAGTAATAATTAGAAAGTCCTCGATTATTCCAGAATTGAACTTGTTACTTGTCGCTGGAGCTTGTAAGTTTACGTTGATAAAAGTCCCGCGCGGTGACTACGCCGTAAGCATGTTAGCGATAAGAAGTACATGTACACAAATTGTTATCGCACACACGTTCGGTGTCACTGGTCGCTACAATATGTAGCAGTTTAGTGGCGTTGTTGTAGATAAACCGCTATAATTAGACAAAACTGAAACGGATACACACACCGCCAAAATTCATTTTTTTTTATTATTCGTTTTAAGAAATAAGTTCCAATGAAGTATAAACAATGAAAGTTGAGATTTGTTAAAACTCAGTCTTGACGTATTCTGGTGAAACATTTAAATATGAATTTAGAAAAACAGTATGAATATTTTAACCAATTTTGTAACAAAACCTCAACAATCGTTTCAACTAAGCAGTCACTGGTTGAAACATTTATACTGTTTTTCTATATTCATGATGAGATCTGGGTTCACAAATCAAGTTTGAGTGAAGGGTTATTAAAATTCTCCTAGTTGGTAGTTATGAGTATGTTAAATGTCATTTACGTCTTGAGAAAGTCACGAACTTCTCAAGCAGCAAATTCGGCATAAACTTCATGAGAGCAGAACATGTTCGGAAGGACCTTCGACTTTCATCGTCGTACTGAAAAGTTACACGCCATTTAGATTTATATTTCCATAAATTCGCATTAACGTTACCAAAATAAAATTACATTCGGTGAATTGAATCTATTTGAAGTTAATCTTATTTTAGGTGTCTGCTAGCAAGCAACTTTTCTCATTCATTATTGAATAAAACTTTACGTTCCAGAAAGTGGTGGAAGAATCTATATGTGTGAATGTGTAGGCGTACTTTCTCATGTGATTTGGAGAGGTTCCATGAATAAGTAATTCTATTATACCCCAGCAATTTCTAAAGGATTTAAACTTGTTTGGCGAGTGGTCTCACAGCGCGCGTAAGTACATTTGGTAAGGGTACAATGAAATGTAGAATGTAAAATGTAGACTCTAAACGAAAAAACCGTATAGGATTTACCACGGGTGTAGCTAGGATTTTGTGGTGGGAGGAATTTTCAAATATTAGTACCTACATATATATACAGGCCAACAGAAATAGCTTGGCCCTTATCTGAACGCCCACCGGTGCGCGATGGACACAGCTGATATTGTAGTGGGGACAGTCCAATTAGTCTTCGTACTTCGATGAAGAACATAGCGTTGTATGTAAACTCGCCCCGTATTATAAGAAAAAAACATTAAATCAGAAACTTCAACGATAGGGACAATTAATAATGACTTTCACCTAATTTTAAATTTTATTTAGTTTATAAAAGATCGTGCAACTTTTAGCAAGTACTTTTCATAGTTGGTGAGACACTCTTAAAGGAAAGCGGACAAATAAAAGAAACACTTAGGAATACATATTTATTCTATAAACTTAATTAGTCAATGTTTCGTTTGTTTGTTTATTATTATTATTATTATAAATATTTTAATTGTTGTAAGAAATAAAGTGTACCTTGACTAAACATTTTCAAATAAACAGTGGTTCTAAGAAACATTGATTTATGAACATGATTGTATTCGGTTGAACTATAGGTATTTTTTATGTCTTAAATTTTTACCGACAATGTTACATTTTGTTCTGCATATAATACCAATAATAAGTTAGTTATAATTCGTTTCTCATATGGTACAGACCATATATACATATGTACACTCTTTGAATGTTTCATTGTTAAGTTAAATAAAGTTTTATTCAAGTTCTTTTCTAATCACACGGATACATTATTTTATCACTGCATCCTGGCATCAGCTGACATTAATATCAATAATTGCTGAGCTGAATACCTCGAAATATTTATTTATTTATTTATTATTTACAGATTGATGTGCGTTTGCAACTGTAATTATTTAATTTAATTACTTACTAAAATCAGTATTCTGAGGAAGAAGTGATTGTAGAAATAATAATACTGGGTACTAAATTAACCCCATTCAAATAATATTACATATTTAAAATACAAAATTTGAATTCTGTTTCTTTTAAAGTGCATTACCACTTTTCGTGTAAATATTACTAATACCATTAAGACACCCTAGGGCGAGTTTACTTGTACAATACGGGCCCGATTTGAAACACGATACAAACACGGAGCGGTAAAATGCATCCTTTTCCTTCCGAATGCCCTTTCTTTCCATCTTTTGCGCCGTTCGCTCGAAGTCTGAGGGGCCACCTTATTTCTGTTGACCTGTACATACATATACAGGGTTATTCACACTATACGGCACGGAATATTATGGCCAAAATATGAAAATCTCAAAAACTTTAACTTTTGGGTTATATAGGGGTCTATTATGGTTACCTTTTAAAATTATTTTCATATTATACGGGGTGTTCCAAATGCCCTAAAAGTATCAAAGTTATGTTTTTTTAAATGGAACCCCTGTATATTATTGCATTTTTGGATTGTTCGATCAAAATAACCTTAAGGTTTTTTAAATAATTTGAATTTTATCAAAATCTAACCTTATTTTTACGTTACAAATACTTAAGAAGTATTTGTAAGTTATGTAAGCAAAATTATATCCCAATTATAATAAACTCGTCATCTTATACAGGGTGTCCAAAACTTAATACTACTTAAGTAAGAACATTAAGGGGTTGTAACTTGATCAATTTAAATGGAACGCCATATTTTTTAACATACCAGAAGATGCATTTTTTAATTACCTATCGATTGGTATTAGGGTGTTTATAAGCTACGTCTTCGCATTTTTTCAGGAAACGCTAAACAATTGTTTTATGCCTTTGGTGTTTATTGTCAGATGTTATTCATTATTGAGGTGCTGCTTATTATTGATATGATTTTTATCCTTGGGGAATGTTATAATGGGGTATAAAATATTATCTATTGTTACACTTCATTGTAAATTTCGCTTACATAACTTAAATACTTCTTAAGTATTTGAAACGTAAAAATTAGGTTAGATTTTGATAAAATTCAAATTATTTTTAAGGTTTAGGTGTTATAAACCTTATCAAAACAAACACTTATTTTGATCGAAGAATCCAAAAATGCACTAATATACAGGGGGTTCCATTAAAAAAAATGACTGATACGTTTAGGACATTTGGAACACCCTGTATAATACGAATATAATTTTAAAATGTAACCATAATAGGCCCCTTTCATATTTTGGCCAAAATATTCTGTACCGTATAGCGTGAATAACCCTGTATATATAAATGTAAAGTATATTTTTTCTCAAAAAGGTATTTTAAGTTGATAAGGAACTAAATTGATACATATTTTTTATAAAACGGACAGTTTTTCTCAATATTCAACAATATTCAGGTGAGTGAAGCAATCACTAGTTCTTCTAAATCAATTTATTTGGCATTTTTCGCAAGCAGTTGGAACTAGGTGAAATACCGTCAGTAATAATCAGAAGAAAGTTAGGGTAGTGAAAGGGGTTGATTTACCTTAATCGTTACGCTTTACCATTTTATACGTATTTTATACAGGGTTTTTCAAGTTGATGGGCTATTAGAAGTATATGAATCAGTAGAACAAATTAAATTCTGAAACTTGGGCTCATCTTGTGATTGTTTATGCTGCTTTTTTTAAAAATATTTTCAAATTCGATTTACATCTGGTTATACCGGAAGTCGACACCAACTTCGTTATTTTAAATGGAATAGTATATTTTTTACGCTGAATTCAAATAAAACGTGTAATTCTAAGGTAAGTTTTATAACCATCTTGTACACTTATGACGATCGGTTTCTGAGTTAATTTACTTAATAGAAAAAAAAACGTTACCGCAACCCAAATTATAAAAATTCGTAACTTCCACAAAATACGACTCAGAATGTTGAAATTTTTACTAGTATTAGCTGACTATTAGTGCTAACGCCTTGACAAAATTTAACTAAATAATTTATACAGGGCGTTCAAAATAAAATTATTAAATTTAAAAATTTCAAACACGAATAATCTCGTTTTTTCAAATGGCACCTACCATTTTTAATTTTTTCAATCGATTCCTTTTTTTGTCCTCTTTCGATCTATATGGATACTTCTTATTGTTTTATTTGAAAATTTTCGAGTAATTTTGAATTATTACTTAAACTAGCTAATTTTAATATTTTCCGCATAAAAAGGTGTGCCTTGGACAAATGACAACTAACGGCAATCAATGCAAAATGAAGCCAAAAATCACATTTTCGATTAATTTCTGTTACAAAAAATAATCAAAAACGAAAACTTCAAATAAAAATATTTATTATAAACATCTCCCCAACAGACATTAAGCGATAAAAAAGTTTTGACTGTGATTTTGCTTTGATTGTTGTTAGTTGTCAATTGTCCAAGGCACACTCTTATTACGGATAAAAAAATGAGTCGATTGAAAAAATAAAAAATGGTAGGTGCCATTTGAAAAAACAAAGTTATTCGTATTTGAAGTTCTTAAATTTTAGAATTTAATTTTGAACGGCCTGTATGAATTATTTAGTTCAATTTTGTCAAGGCGTTAGCACCAATATTCAGCTATTACTAGTAAAAATTTCAACACTGAGTCGTATTTTGTTGAAGTTATGATTTTTTATAATTTGGGTTGCGGTGGCGATTTTTTTTCTATAAGTTAAATTAACTCAGAAACCGATCGTCATAGGTGTACAAAATGGTTATCAAATTTACCTTAGAATTACACGATTTATCCGAATTCAGCGTAAAAAATATACCATTCCATTTAAAATAACGAAGTTGGTGTCGACTTCCGGTATAACCGGATGTAAATCAAACTTAAAAATGTTTTTAAAAGAAGCGGCATAAACAATAACTAAATAAACCCAAGTTTCAGAATTAAATTCAGCCTACTAATTCATATTCTTCTATTAGCCCATCAACTTGAAAAACCCTGTATATAAATATTATTCACCATCCACTATTAATTTGATGCAAGATATATTAATCTTTAAATTTCTTTTATTTATTTACCATTTATTTAATTTATCCAGTTAAGCATTGATTATTCCTTAATTATTAATTTTTACTATCTACTTTTAATTAACAATCTCTCTCGCTGCTAATATGTACTACTTACCTTTGTAAACATTTACGGTAACATTAGCTGGCCTTGCATTCGATGGTACACAAGAGTAATTCCCAGAATGATAAAATTCAGCTCGTGGAGCAACCAGTTCACTCCCCAGCCGTCCAATTCTTATGTTAATTCCGTTTGTCATGTCGAAGTTGATCATTCTGTCTCTGTGGTACCAGAAAATGTACTCTGGATCTTCATATTCGTCTTCTACATAACAACTTAATCGTAAAGTGGAACCAACTTTAAATGCTTTTTGAGGATCTCCAAGTATCTCAGCTTTGGCTTCTGAAATGAACAAAAATTCACGAAAATTCTGGAATTTTGTTTTTCTGGCTTTATCTTTATAAATTCAAGTGTTTTAAATGAAAACATTTTTAGTAGTGTAAGAAGTAAGTAATTTTGTAAAGGAATTTTTATATTCATATTGAAATATTTACACCAGATTTCTGGTCAACGTTGGCTTGATTCCTCCAGATGTTTAAGTTAACGTAACGGTAAATCCGTAGGTATGCGACCCTCTCTTTTCTTTTATAAACACAGGCACTTTTTAGACGAAAAATATCCTAATACAAATCAGTCTATTTGTAGAAGTCGATAGAGTTTTAGTTTGTGTATTTGTGTGTTTTTGTTAGAAAGTGTTGTTTCTGTTATTTTCGAAAAGTGAGTTATCTCACAGGGTGACCAATTTTACTTTATTAACTGACTGTAAGTTATTTACGTCATTTTTTTATGAATTTGCATTACAATATAATATTCTTCGTACTGAGCACTTTGCGAGTTGACCCTTACTACTTGTTTTTGAGTATGATGCGAGTTGACTCTTCATACTCTGCTAGTCATATGTATATAGAGTGGATACTATGCGAGTTTTCCGATGAGGTATTTCACTAGTTGACCCTTAATACCTGTGATTTGGAAAATGATTGAACTGCAAAGACATCAATTATTATTTATGTAGTCATTTTTGTTTCATTTCTATGGGTTTAATTGGCTGCTCGTATATTTTATTTGTTTTTACTTTCCAGATGTGTCATCTCGGACCTGCAGAGCCATTTTGTTTCTTTTAATATTAAGAAATATTTTTTTGTGTTTATAATTTTGTTTGTTTTCATTACTTAAATATTAAGTTCATTGATCATTTTGAGAGAACATCTTTCCTTCATTTTATATTAATTTTTTTTCCTGACTATATTTTTTTTCTTTTAACGCCCTACAGTAGTTAAATTATGTAGTCACATTGTTACCTTTTCAAAGTGTTTTACAGAGAGCAGTTACTAACTAAGTATTTTACAAGAATACGTTTCCTCTGCCTATTTTTGTTACAAACGAATAAAATGCAGATACAAACACTAAAAGTGATTACTTCGGTTAAAACCCTCCCAACAAATGCTGTTGTATTGTAACACTTGGGTGGGTAGTGATGATGAACCTGTTATGATGTTTGAAATTACAAGAGAAAAAATATTATTTTACAATACTAACATCGTATTCCATACAGAAGTTCTCATAGTGTTGAATGCGATTTTCAAGCATTACATGCGGACTTCCTTCAGTCCTCACACCTTACCTAATTGTGAAAATTTATTATTGCTTATCATGGCCGTAGCTGGGGAGGGCATTGTGGGGCAATGCCCTACTTTAAGAATACCAAAAACTAAGATAAATTATTATAATTAAATTGTTTGTGCATAGTTTGAGATAAAAGAATTGTATCGATAGGTATCTAAACTTTTCCGAACATACCACAGTTTGTGACATTCATTTCATTTTATAATAATTCCTTGTTCTGTGTATATTCTCATTTGAAGTGCCATCCCATACAGCGATGGGTCTATTTAATTATAATGTCTGTAATGCAGAGGGGATTCTCCGCAGCATATATTGCAATATATAATAATCTATGGTACGGAGAATCCCTTCTTAAACTAAAATAAACATAAAGTAGAGATTTTTTATGATTTTTGTAGTTTGGTCAAGTGAAGTGTATGGTAAAGAATGTTTTAGTCAAAACTCGATACAATTGTTATTTTTATTGCTATCAATTGAAGATTCATTGATTTCGCGATGGCTTTCTTTGGAAAGAAACGAAGGGTTGAAGAGCAAATTGACCATTAAGAACCTCACTGCTCGTATCACCCCACCAAAAAATTAATTATTACCTCACTCTCACTCGGACGTGGATATATATATATCATATATATCACTGACCTCTAGGTCATGGTGATTGATTTAGGAGACCGTGCTTCGAGGGGAGATCAATTATGAGCAAGTTTTATTCTTAAACTTTCAAAGGAGCCTGTAGTTGTAACAGGAAATCGTAGTGACTCTAATCGTAGTAGATACCGCGCGACATCTGATCGAAACACTAGCTACTAAGTGACTTTCCCTACAATAACACGCCTCACGCAGAAGAGCTTACTTAGAGAGCAACTAGATGACGCATTTAGTCCTGAAAATTGTGAAAATGTTTGAAACGCTCATTTTTGAAAAGAAAAATATCGAGAAAAAGGTTTTACCGATAATAAGCGTTATATTTATACATACCTATATAAAACAAGTTTATATTGCATAAATCAAATACAAATGAGATCTCAGAAAATTTTCATCTGGCTTATAATTTAATTATTCAGTTATAAGAAGTTTAACGTTTATATTGTACACAGGTACATGAGTTACTATAAATACTATATTAAGTCTGAACTCTGAATCCACCTATCACCAATCATTTTTGAATTAGTATTCCGGAAATAAGTTTGTAATTCAACCTATTTCATCACAATCAGTTTCACACTGTAGGCTTCAAAATAAATTTTCTTCTACGTATTTGGTACTGGATAGTTTGTTTATAAGTTAACTCCAACTTTTCAATAATTGTACATCTTCTATTTCAAATGCACCATAACAACGAATTTATACATCTCTGGCCTTATGAATTTGCCAATAAGAAGACTTAAGTGATGATTTTTTTATTTTACAATTGTACCTTGTTAGGCTTTTCAAGTAATATGTAGTAATAACAATGGTTTGTTCATTAATTGACGAATAACTGCTTACCAATAACTCGTAGATGTACTGGCCACTTTTCAACTTTTTCTGAAGAAATAGCAGCCCAACATTCGTAACTCCCTTCGTCTGAAGGATTCACAAGGGCTATTAATAAGTCCCATCGCACATAGCGAAGTTTATCGTTACCCTAAAATTAAAGTTATTAAGTGATAGTTATGATGGTACTCGTGTAAATTAAATAATTGTCTTGTACATTACCTTTCGAATTTACAATAAACTGTACAATTATGAACGCGTCAGATATTTTTTAAAAGCAGTATAAGTAGGTACTGACGGTGCGTGCTTACTATATGAAAATCAAAGAGAAATCGCTTCTGACAATCCCGACACAATGTTGACCAACTAATAACATACTGTTATGTTATTTACAATATCACGTATTTTTCTCTCTAACAAACACTTTAGTAAATTAACTCTATAACAACAACGGTACGATAACTATTTCAATAACAACAACAACTCAATAGCTATTTCGCTTTTTAATCACTTTTTCTCTTCTGACTTATGGCTGTCACTCTCTTCTATCAAAAACTGTCAAACTGTCCAACGCTGTTCCTTTTATAGTATTATGGACGTTTCTAGGTGACTCTCGAAACGTCCAGCAACTCCCGAACCTTCTGGAACGCGTCATAGGCAACGTTCATTCAACTTTCGCAGGCGGCGAATGTCAACGTACTTTAAAAAAGACACTTCCGTCACACTGCCTCCCCTCTAGCGCTGATCCTCCCGATCAGCTTCTTCCACTGTGTATGGAGCCAACCGGTCGAGGTGTACAACTTTCATCTTGAATTTAGGGCCTCCTTGTATCCTGTAAACGACATCGTTTATCCGGGTAATCACTTTGTACGAGATCTCCCAATTCCGTTGTAATTTGGGGCACCTTCCTTTCTTGGGAATTGGGTTATAGAGCCATACACGATCGCCCTCTCTGAATCCAGTGGAATTCGCTCGCTGATCGTAGCGGGTCTTCATTCGGTCACATTCGAATTTTATTTTTGTTCTGACGGCTTTATGGATGATGTATAGCCCCTCGCGTAGTTTAGACACATAATCGTCCGTGGACAGCGAAGAATCTTCAGGTCGGCCAAATATCAGATCAGCAGGTAGTTTCAGTTCTTTCCCGAATAGCACACAGGAAAGGGTCTGTCCGATGGTCTCGTGTATGGATGTCCTATAGACCAGAAGGAATAAGGGAATGTGGCGATCCCAGTCGGTCTGATGATCGTTCACGAACATCCTCAGGTTGTTTTCTATAGTCGCATTAAATCGCTCTACCATGCCATCAGACCGAGGATGCAGCGGAGTCGTTCTAGTTTTCCTTATTCCCATCAATTCACATACTCGTTGGAATATCTCTGATTCAAAATTTCGGCCCTGGTCAGTGTGAATCTCCATAGGAACTCCATATCGGCTGATCCAGTTGTTTATTATTGCCTCCGCCACGGTGGTTGCATCCTGGTTGGTCATTGCATAGGCTTCCGACCACTTGCTGAAGTAATCCATCACAACGAGGATGTAGCGGTTGCCATCTTCAGTTCGTGGAAAGGGATTAGCGATATCCATGGCTATTCTTTCGAATGGTGCTCCGACGTTATACTGGTGCATCTTTCCTCGTGTCCTGGTTCTCGGACCTTTGTTGGAAGCACATACTTCGCATTTTCTACACCAGTCTTCCACATCCAATCTAGCGTTCACTCAGTAATACCGTTCACGTAGTTTCTTTAAGGTCTTCTTCACCCCAAAATGTCCACCTCCAGTCCCAGCATGCAGCTCTCTTATTACTTCTTTCGTCTTTTTTTTGGGCAACACAACTTGTATATTATTGAATTTTTGGAATGGTGCGTTAATTCTGCTTAATGTCTCTTTATAATATTTTATACCTAAACCACGTAATTTAGAGATATTTCACTTTTTTCATTATTACCAACTAATTATTTGATCTAGTGTGCTTATCGGTCAGATTTGGTAAGTTGGGACAATTAAAACGTAAATAAATAAATAGATGGTCGAAGTTTAATATCGTTTACTATTTAAAGTAAATGTTCAAAGTGTCCTCCATTGTGATTGGAACACATTTGCACCCTTGACAGAAAGGATCTATGCACTCTTTGTAACATCTCAACGGAAACTGTTTCAGGCATAGATTATACGTTTCCTCATGTCGTCTGCTGTAGTTGGAGCAGTCTTGTATACAATATTTTTTATTTGGCTCCATAGAAAAAAATCGAGTTTCGTCAAATCTGGCGATCTAGGTGGCCAACTGATAGGACCCCCGCGACCTATCCATCTATCACCGAATTGTTGATTCATGAACCCTCTGACAGTTAACGCAAAATGTGCTGGAGCACCATCGTGTTGGAACCACATATTTTCCCTTAAAACAGGAGGAACGTTTTGCAGAAGCTGAGGTAAATCATGTTGCAAGAAATACAAATACTGTGCACCATTTAAACGTTCATGAAAGAAATGTGGTCCAATTAAAAAGTTTCCCATAATACCACCCTAAACATTTACTGTCCATTGTCTCTGCTTATCAACCGATTTCAGTATTTTTGGGTTTTCAGTTGCATAATGATGAAAATTATGACGGTTCGGGATACCACTCTGAGTAAATGTAGATTCGTCGGTAAATAACACTTTTTGGAAAAAGTTAGATGTTATCCTTTCAGTTTCCAATCCCCATTCGCAAAATGTCCTTCTAGTCTCGAAATCGGCTCCAACAGTTCTTGATGAAAGGAGATACTGTAGTCATAATATTTATTATTTTTCAATATCTTGCTTAAACTGTCAAACTGTCCAACGCTGTTCCTTATATAGTATTATGGACCATTTATGAACGTTTCTAGGTGACTCTCGAAACGTCCAGCAACTCTCGAACCTTCTGGAACGCGTCATAGGTAACGTTCATTCAACTTTCGCAGTCGGCGAATGTCAACGTCATTTAAAATGACACGTCCGTCACAATGTAGTCTATGGTCACAATACCTGTTACTTTTATTCAAATAAACGTACTAATAGATTCGTTACATAATTTCTCTTGTGAAATTCATTTATCTACTAATACGCTACAAATATTAATGATATTTTACCATCGCTAAAAACAATGAAGTATATTATAAAAGTGATGTATACTATTTTTCTTTTTTGGCAAACTGATATTCCTGGCAATAAGTTTGACGTTTCTAATTTTAAAAACAAAAATTTGTGTACCTGACTCCTATAAGGTATTTGTAAGTAGTTACACCAAAATTAATTTGATCGGAAAAATATTATTTAATTAGTTCCTAACTTATTTTAAATGCAGAATAAATAAAATGATTTACCCACTCCCTCAACAAAGAAATATTTGAAAGAATAGTTTTGATCTATCCTGTTATTAAAAAATGAAAAATGCGTAAAGAATTACAATTAAAGCTAAAAAAAATGTCAATACCAACATCAAATCCTAGTTAGTACGTTTTTCTTACCGTAGTTATTTCTGGACCACGAATCGATAAACGTTTATCATTGATAAGGGTTACGTTTCTATAAGTGAGTTGAACACCATCAGAAGTCTTATACCAAGTTACCTAAAACATAATAAGTAATTACTTTAGGTGTAGAAAATATATGCCCAAATAATAATTTATAGGCTTCTGCAATTGGAATAATAAAATCATTCTGTAGTTTGTAAAAATTGAACAAAGAAAATAAACCTGTTAATAAAAGCGCGTCAACGTCTATCCAACAACTAATAATAAAGCAACTGAAGGGATTGTGTAGTTTTTTATTACATATAATCTAATCACCCCACGTTTCGCTCCTAGGTTTGTAACTCACTCATGGGTCATACTACACTACACTACACTACACTGGAATAGGGTGTATTCCGATTTTCTTTTAACTTAAAGAATTGAAAATTCTTGTGCCATATATATTTAATAATAACTTTCTTGTTTAAAAAAGATCACTATATTAGTTTTAATGGAAATTCAAGTTTAAGTAAAATATTTGCCGCGAAAAACGGTTTATGGAGTGCGACAGGTTGCCTATACTATTGTGACGTAGTAACTCTTATCAACAAAAATCAGCTGTTACCAGTTAAAGTTATTTATTAGTTTTTCAGTTTTAATTGTTATTTAATTAGGTTTTTATTATATTGTTTTAAACAATTATTTAATAATACAACGGATAAAACATGTACAATTCACAAAGCAAGTGGTGTTTTGTGCCAGGATGTAATAATACTTCAATAAGTGCCCCTAATAAAACATTTATAAGTGTACCACAAAATTATTCAAGGAAAGTTAAATGGTTTAAAGCAGTCATGCGGGATCTTCCTAAATCAAAATCAACATTTTTCTGTTGCGAGGATCATTTTAACATCAGTAAATATAACATTACAGACATTGTCACATTGTAAAATTTGAGATAAATTATACATTATGCAGTGTAGTAGTAATACATATGTTTACTAATTACTTACGCTGCGGCTTTAACACCTTTAAATTCAACTGCATTGAAGCGTTCATCGTTCTTTATAAATTCGGTCATCATGAAAATGTCAACATGTGGCAGATTGTTTAACGACGCTTTAATAAAGCCTGCAGAAGCCGTTGTTCGCTTTATAAACACTTCCGTAGAAATAACCACAAATAACAAACAACAAATCAACACATAATCCCAAAACAAAACCAGATAAAACTAACACGACTTACGCCAAAGAACGAGAGAAAAACTAACACACCACCTTGAATCATATATGTACCATCCGCCATCTATATGAGTAACGACGTCATCTATCGCATAACCAATGAGGTGATGTTTAGCAATGTTACTATAATTTCAATTTTATGCAATTTTTTATTATTAAATATTTAATAAATTCTCATAAAATAAGTATTACAAACTCTAAGATATTTCAGTATATGTTATAGTATATATCAAAATAATTTCGAGGCAAAATTTAAGATATGGAATACACCCTATTATAGTCAAGTAAGTATATGTTATATTTTTATTAATTAATGCTAAAAGTACATAATTGGTCGCCAAACTTTTTTGATCATCGACCAACCCCTATATACTTTTCGAAATCTCCATCGACCCCCATAAAAGTAATTTTCTGTTAATTAAAATAAAACTCTATTAGATACTGTGTTATTTTATTTTATTTTATGATTTTAAACATTTATTAAATTAATGGTACATTATGTAACAGTATTTTTATGAAAAATATAGATGTTAATGATGTAATTTAAATACCTGAAAATTAATAAATAATAAGTAATTGTAAATAAGTAGAAATGAAAAGTAAAGTAACTACAGATTTATTGCTTCTTAATCAATGAGACGGGTGTGCCTGGTGTTTTTTTGCAAGTTTCGCTACATTGGGTTCAAAACTGGTCAATTTTAATCTATTTCTGTACTTAATTAAGATTGAATTTACATGACTGAAACCGACTTTAACCATATAGGAACTTAGAAATGCACATACATACTCAATTAGATATGTGTGATTTGCGTATTAAGAACTGTTTTTTCTTCGACTCTCAATCGACCCTTCCGATTCGGTTCGACCTCCGCTTTTGCTAAATAGACCCCTGGGGGTCAATATAGACCACTTTGGCGGCCTCTGATGTACATTATCGCTCATGAGTAAGCTGCACATCTAGCAGCGAAACGTCGGGTGTTAAAATTATTATCTTAAATACATTTATGAATCTCGTGCCACAATGTTTGTGTGGAATAAACTCCGGAACTATTCTACCAAGTTTTATGAAATTTGGCTTGCTGTGTGTACTTTGATTTAAAAAGATTGGATAGTTTTTATCTCAATTATGGAATTATTTGTAACAGATGGCGGTGTAAGTTAATTTAACGGCATAACATTTTATCATCTTTTGCTATTAATATAGGATGTGTGAGCACCCAGCAGATGGTATAGTGTTTTGATTTTTAATGCTACAATCTATTCCACGTCATATGTGTTTATGTTTACGACATAACCATCATTTTAATTTGACTGTATAAAGAGTTTAAAGTTTACTGTTTTAACTGTTATTAAAAGTCAAATTATTTCAATGAAAATATTAAGAATTTAAATAAAACATAATTCATTTGTTTTTAAATTAAAAACCTTAAATGTCCAGTACTGGGGAGACTCCCTCTGTATGATAAAAAAGTATACAACCCCCTAGGTTAATTTATTATTTGTTGGAAGACTTTTGGAGAACTAGCATTATTATTATTATTATTATTAGAACCCACCCGTTTGAATTTTTTTTGTCACATAGTTTAAGAAAATAAAGAAACATAACTTACTCACATTGTAGCTATTGCCTTTACTGTAACGAATAGCACACGGTAATACGGCAGTTGTGCTGATTTGTGCTTTTAAATCCTTGTCAGTACTTTGGAAAAGTTTCGACGATTTTCGTCTGGACCGATAGTGAGACATAGGAGCTCTTTGTTCTTGAATATCGTTTTTCCCTTTTCTATATTCCAACCACTCCTTAACTAGGTCTTTATCTACAAAGTAAGTTCAAACGTACAATTCTCTTAAATATCGTACTCATACATGCAAACATTTCATTAGTTTTTAATACAATAATTTAATAGAACTGGACAAAGGATTATGACTAGAACTTTTAAAATATCAATGTTTGAAGATGGACATATGTTAAAGCTTCCATAATTAGCAGAGCAACTAAAAGATATTGTGACCCACAAAGATTGTTTTAACACATCTACTTATATGGTGGGGATTAAGTAGTTTTCTGAATCTGTTAATTATTTTCTTCTTAAAAGATGATCACGATCTCAACTCCGAAAGAACTTTTTCTTCAATGCAATTTTTATTGCTTTTAAAATACGTGACATACAAGACAACAATCCAATTAGGGGAAAAACGGATAATGATTTAATGACATAGGTATAATACAAGAATTGTTTTTCTTTTTTACTTTTTTTTTTAACAAAAGTTTAGTCCATATTTACATACAATTAAATCTTTCTCCTTTTACCTCATTATATAACTGAAAGAAAAAAGAACATTAAGATAAATAAGTATGTTCTTATTTCTGTATTTTTTTGTTTTACTTAGATGAATTTCAACATTCAGTATGAAGAGGCGTTATTTCTTACGAACCTGTTTGAGAGATTCGTAAGAAATAATTCTCGTTCCTACTCTGTTGTCATAAGTCGATTACATGGAGCCCGCTCGTTATCTGAATCGTTTTTGCTATTTAATCTGTCGCAATGGGCTGGCACTTCTTTACGTCGCGATGCGGCGCGTCGCGTGGCGTCAACACTTCTCCGGACATCTTCGAACAAGCGCACCATTTGCAAAGAAACAAGATTAATGAGCTGTGCTGCATTAGCGAAATCTACCGGAAATTTTAGAGAATGGATGTCGCGACGTCCAAAATGGTTCGGCTTTGGCATCATGGCAAGACAGTCTTGGCCCTACTCGTCATCTCACGTACCCTACGTAGTTGCTATCTAGACGAGTCAGCAAAAAACATAACGACCCCCTTATATCTGTAATGTTAACAGAAAACCGGAACCAGCAAATACTTCACAAAACTTCTTTTTTAAGTTACTAATTCCGAACAGCGATTAATATTTATCAGACGTAGACTTGGGTGCATCTTGCACCTTACCAAAAAATATCATAATTTTGTTTCACGCTATAGGTAAGTACCTACTTCCAATGTCCTTCTCACACTAAAAATATTCAAAATATGTAGTTTCTCAATCGGTGCATCAAGAATAACGCTTTTCCAAAGTATATCAACCTATAACGTAAAAGTTAAAATCCTTAAAACCAAAAAAGGAAGAATGATTGGTGTTCGGATTTAAACTGCACATCTCAATCATTATTTTATGTATTTTTACTTTATTAGTGTTTAGATTTACTGGATTGTAATTTAGTTTTACATAGGTCAAGAAACCCACCCGATGTTTGGGTACTGCTGAGGGTAGTCCGAAAAATGTTGATTTATTGTAGCCAACAGTACAATTACCATAGATATTTCTTATGTTCACAATAAAAACACAAAGAAGTTTCAAGAGTATATTAAAATGTAGACACTACATATGTTTCACTG
Source organism: Agrilus mali (assembly GCA_029378335.1). Lineage (NCBI taxonomy): Eukaryota > Metazoa > Arthropoda > Insecta > Coleoptera > Buprestidae > Agrilus > Agrilus mali. Next base: position 13,428,854 of record CM055655.1, on the reverse strand, counting down.
TACAACAGCTTCATTAGGTGAAGATTTAACAAACTAAGATTACGTTACACCTATTTATATATAATACTTAATTATGGTAGGGATGGTTTTGTTGTTAAATTTAGGTTTAGTAAAGGGGACTTTTTAAAATCGAGTTGATTATTCAAAATTTTATTTTGTTTTTTATATATATTGATCTCTGGACTTCCTAACAGATCCAATTTTAGACCTTTGTTTTTAATGTGTTGTTAATAACAAATGTAAAACACCCAAACATTGCATTCAGGTGTTTATTTACTAAATTGTTCAGATTGTGAAAAAGTTTATATAAGTCAAACAGGTCGTTCATTCAAGACTCGTATTAATGAACATTTTAAAAACTATGTTCACAAAAGAACAGATTCAACATATGCTGAACATTTAAACCAACACAACCATAATTTTGACCACGAATTTAAAATGCTGCACATTCAAAACAAAGGTGTAAAATTGGATCTGTTATAAAGTCTAGAGATCAATAGATATAAAAAACAAAATAAAATCTTGAATGATCAACTCGATTTTAATAATTCCCCTTTACTAAACCTAAATTTAACAACAAAACCATCCCTACCATAATTAAGTATTATATATAAATAGGTGTAACGTAATCTTAGTTTGTTAAATCTTCACCTGATGAAACTGTTGTACAATGAAACATATGTAGTTTCTACATTTTAATATACTCTTGAAACTTCTTTATTGTGTTTTTATTGTGAAAATTATGGATCAGTTTCAAAAATTAAAGGCTTCCACAATAGAATATAGATTCTGCTTTCACCCCATTTTTTGTTCACGCCTTTTTAGTCTCTATAAAACATGTTACAATTGTAAGAACAGAGTCAGTACCGTAATATCATCCAACTCAGAAGGTACACTTTAGGTACTTTTTTCATTTATTCATTCGTTTTACTTATCCATTCATTCAGTAGTTTTAATCATTCGTATTCAATCCATTCAATTGTAAATAGTTTGTGTATAATAAATTTATATAATTTCACGAGCGTGGGTTATTCAACTAATTTTTGGTCCTTCGAGTTAGTCAATCTTCATCAACTAGGCGTTTTATTTTAATTACTAAAACGCAGTCCAGCAGAGTTTGCACACTAAACAATTGGGATGAAACTGGGCCGATGTGTAGAGTAAGTAGGTACCTACATTTTAGCCGCTTCACTGGGAAGTTCTTTTCTTAGAAGACACAAAATAATTAACATATCCCTCAGGTTTGCTTTCTATCGACAACCTTTTGATTTTAAAACATTAAACTTATTGTATTAATTTACATAGTTTGAATATCACTCGGAAATTTTTCCAACAAACAACAATCTTAATCCTTTTCCAAAACTATTGAGAATGTTATCAAAACTACCTAAAGCTTTAACATGGGAATACATTTTTAAAATTATATTCCTTTAAAAAAAAATGTAGTAATGCAGTCAGTGGAAAAAATATTGATGATATTTAACTTGAAGGTTTGTCGTTTCCCTGCTTAATTATTTTTATTTAATTAACTGTTAAGTAGGCCTTTATGAAATTTACCTGATTCAAGTACGTATTTTAGAGATTAGAGTAAAATACTGTTTCTCATGAGTCTTTCTTATTGTAAAAGCATATAGGGAGTGTTCATCTGGTAACTTACGAACCGAACATAAAAATTTCGCATTTCTTTGTCGGCATATAATTAAGAAAGGTACAAGAGTCAATTCTACTATATCTTTGAGGCTAATATACCATGCGTCGAAGGATGATGTCGCTCGTTGTGATTGCATGTATAGTAAGCTCAGAAATATAGTAGAATCGACTGTTAAAATATTCTTTGTAACTTTACAACTTTTTATAGCGCCCGCACCGAAGGAGATTTGATGTCGAATAGGTGGTTAAAACGATATAGCTGGACTTAAGTAAATTCAGGTTTTTGATTCTATTGATTCTTCTGAATTTATCAAATACACTCTAATCTTATCTAAATAGAGCAATATGGAAATAAAAAAATATATTCATAAACCTTTTATTATCACAGTAAATAAATTCATTATGGTGGATACTTCATTTGTGGTTTAATCCGGACCTGACGATTATCTTGAGGTACACACCAAAGTCATAAATAGTGTCCTGTGATTCTGGTCTATTAGTACTGTTAACTCTTAAGTTTATAATACTTTCCGGATTCTACTATACTTCTGAGTTTACTATAACAGAATATCCCTATGTTAGGTTTGTAAGTTACCCGATCTGTATATCAATACAAAATGCAAACGTGTTACCTGTAGTTTTTTCAAACGCGATGGCGTTTATTCTTGTTGACAAATCCAGTAAATGCAAAGTGATAACAAGTAAAAGTAATGAGATGTTAAAAGATATAAAGCCAATCCTTACGATCATTCTGCAAATATCTGAAACAAATATGAAGAAAACTATAAAGATTAAATGTAATTCATCCCTCTAAATAAGGAATAGAACAGATTGTATTTAAGCTGTGCTTCATGTCCAAAAAGTTGACTCAACAATTTTGGAATTTGAAAAAAAACCCTTTTTGTGATATTTAGTTAGCTAAGCTTAATATAGTATTCGTTACGATTGTATAGAATGTATTGTACACTATAAAATTATTATTAATATTATCAATACAAAGTGTTATTAAACCTTTTTTTTCACATTGGCACATAACAGCACATTGCGGCACTATATGTTTAGTTTTGATAAAGTGATTTTGCGGAGCTAACTAAATATCTATCACAAAGAGGATGTCTCAATACAAATTCAATTTTTCAAGTAAATATTTTTTTTAATGGCACATGATAGCACATCTTGAGTACATTACAACACAATTGGTTTGGCTTTAATGAAGTGATGTTGTGGAGCTAACTAAACATCATAAAAAGGACCTAGTCATAAAAGTTGAGTTTTTTGAATAATTTTTTCTTTACGTAGCACATAAAAGAAAATTTCGGGCACATTTTGGCACATATTTTTTTTTAATTCCCAAATTGTCGAGTCAACTTTTTGGACATCTGTGCTTCTTATGTTTTAACTATTTTCAAGAGTAATAAACCAAAAGACAACCATACAGAAAGTCTTTGTAAAGAAAAGCACGTGTCGAGAGCTTTTCCCGTTGTACTGCTGTACCACATTTAAAATATGAATCAACATGGAAACCCCAAATGAGAGTTACACGCAAGCAAGGTTGTAAAGTGACCCAAGTGACCGGGCATGATTACAAATAACTTAAAAACTACAATATTTGAATAATAAATGATAAACACATAAACACACTAAATTACAAATATTTTAACGAATAAATTTGTCTTTGAAAAACTAAACAGTCTTCAATGTTACTGAAGCGACCAGAGACTGTACGAGTGTGCGATAACAACTTGACTGCATGTAGGTACTCGTTATCGCTTACATGTTTATGACACAGTCACAGCGTACGGTTCCTTTATAGTAGGGGAGGTAGCGTTGCATTTTTTCGAGGCATTTTATACCGAATGAATTTTATTTTAAGTAGTTGATTGATATTCAATAATCAACAAAATAAGCGTCAGTCGCCGCACCCGCGGTGGAGCAGGAGGTGATAGTATGTAAAAGTGGTTTAAAAAAATGGAACTACGAGTTATTTTATACCATACCAAAATTTATAGGGTAACTGTTGAGATTATTTTTAACCAAAAAATAACCGTCAGCTGTATTGAAGAGAGGGGATTATACGTCAGTCGCGTATATGAACCATATTAAAAATCTTAAATTATAAAGTCATTTTATACCTTATGAATTTTATACAGTTCAATTTTCATACTATATAAATAATAAAAAAAACAGTAAGCTGTATTTATAGCAGTGGTAAGACCGTCAGCCAGCGGCATAAACATGCCTCGCCCTCAGTGCATCTCAATGGCTCATAGTTACGTTAACAGATAAACTGTCAATCTTTACACTCACAAGCATTCAGCTGACGACAATTTTTCTTATTATTAATAATAAAATTGCTCTGTATACTAATTTCATGAGGTATTCTATTAATTTAACATAGGTTATGCCACTTAATGCTATCAACAACGATTTTTCATATATCTTTTTTTATATTAATGTTTCGTATTAATTTTAAATTCATATGATTGTTGTATACCTTCATAAAATTTAAATGACGGTAGAGTATTAGCATTTTTCTAAATCTTTTCAAGTATTGTTTCTCTTAACATTTTTATGTATTTTTAATATTCAGACACTCATTTAGTTACATTTTTCTATTGAAATCGATATTTTACTTACAAATTATTTGCCTTTTAACATCTGAAGATTTATTTCCATTTTAACGTCAAATTAAAGACAACCAAGGTTGTCCTAAAATTTATTAGAACCTACCCTTATGAAGATGCATTTATTTACTACCTGTGGCACGGTATACAGGGTTTTTCAAGTTGATGGGCTATTAGAAGTATATGAATTAGTAGAAGGAATTCAATTCTGAAACTTGGGTTCATTTGGTTATTGTTTATGCCGCTTCTTTTAAAAATATTTCAAGTTCGATTTACATCCGGTTATACCGGAAGTCGTTACCAACTTTGTTATTTTATATGGAATGGTATATTTTTCACGCTGGATTCGAATAAAACGTGTAATTCTAAGGTAAGTTTGATAACCAACTTGTACACCTATGATGATCGGTTTCTGAGTTAATTTAATTTATAGAAAAAAAATCGCTACCGCAACCCAAATTATAAAAAATCATAACTTCCACAAAATACGACTAAGAGTGTTGAAATTTTTATTAGTAATAGCTGAATATTAGTGCTAACGCCTTGACAAAATTGAATTAAATAATTTATACAGGGCGTTCAAAATAAAATTCTAAAATTGAAAAACTTGAAACACGCGTTACTTCGTTTTTTCAAATGGCACCTACTATTTTTTTTTTTTTCAATCGATTCCTTTTTTTATCCTCTTTCGATCTATATGGATACTTCCTATTTTAAGTAATAATTCAAAATTATTCCAAAATTTTCAAATAAAATAGGAAGTATCCATATGGATCGAAAGAGGATAAAAAAAGGAATCGATTGAAAAAATAAAAAATAGTAGGTGCCATTTGAAAAAACGAAGTAACGCGTGTTTCAAGTTTTTCAATTTTAGAATTTTATTTTGAACGCCCTGTATAAATTATTTAATTCAATTTTGTCAAGGCGTTAGCACTAATATTCAGCTATTACTAGTAAAAATTTCAACACTCTTAGTCGTATTTTGTGGAAGTTATGATTTTTTATAATTTGGGTTGCGGTAGCGATTTTTTTTCTATAAATTAAATTAACTCAGAAACCGATCGTCATAGGTGTACAAGTTGGTTATCAAACTTACCTTAGAATTACACGTTTTATTCGAATCCAGCGTGAAAAATATACCATTCCATATAAAATAACAAAGTTGGTAACGACTTCCGGTATAACCGGATGTAAATCGAACTTGAAAGTATTTTTAAAAGAAGCGGCATAAACAAAAAACCAAATGAGCCCAAGTTTCAGAATTGAATTCATTCTACTAATTCATATACTTCTAATAGCCCATCAACTTGAAAAACCCTGTAGATATAAAAATCCATGAATTCGGCCAAAATAAAAAATAAATAAATAATAATCGTAATGTTATTATTGATAGCTCAGATGATAGTTGCGACGACATAAATGAAGATATAGAAGAATTTATCGATTTTTTATTTTTTCATACAATGAATAAATAAATTTAAAAAATATGATTACAAAATTAACTAATTTTGGAAAACAATTATATTTTTCTTTAAATAAAGGAACGTTTAATAAAATTTAATATTTGTAGTTAATTATTTTTTTTTTACATTTTAAGCTAATGTTTAAAGATTGTATTATAATTTTTATAACTTAAAAAATAATAAAAAACTGAGCAGGCAGAAAAATACACATATCTATAGTAATAATATAAACATTTTATAATTGTAAAATGTAATTAAAATTATGAATTGTAATAAACAAATAAATGAAATAATACGTGAAAATTATCATTAACCCCTTCACAATGTTTGATACATTTATGTGTCATGACGAATATTTTTTATCAAATTATAATTGTAAGTATTCAATAATTAATAATTATTTTACTAAAATAATTATTAATATTATAAATAATTACTTATATTTTTTATTAACCCACGAGGGAAACTCCTTTATAAAAATTGATGAACTATTTACACACCTGTGGAATGTAAACAATTTTTTCTCTACACCTTTAAGGGATTTATATTAAAAATCGTTGTTGATAGCATTAAGTGGCATAACCTATGTTAAATTAAAAGAATACCTCATGAAATTAGTATACAGAGCAATTTTATTGTTAATAATAAGAAAAATTGTCGTCAGCTGAATGCTTGTGAATGTAAAGATCGACAGTTTATCTGTCAACGTAACTATAAGCCATTGAGATGCACTGAGGGCGAGGCATGTTTATGCCGCTGGCTGACGGTCTTACCACTGTTATAAATACGGCTGACTGTTTTTTTTTATTATTTATATAGTATAAAAATTCAGCTGTATAAAATTCATAAGGTATAAAATGACTTTATAATTTAAGATTTTTAATATGGTTCATATACGTGACTGACGTATAATCCCCTCTCTTCAATACAGCTGACGGTTATTTTTTGGTTAAAAATAATCTCAACAGTCACCCTATAAATTTTGGTATGGTATAAATTTACTTGTAGCATCATTTTTCTTTTAAATTTCAACTTGCTCTAACTTCCGGTTCCACCGCTACTGGAGTAGCTGACGGTGAAATCCGTTATGTATTGGTGATAAACTATTATGGTTACGATTTTCGTCCGGTATGAAATGACTTTTAAAAATTAACGCTACCTCCCGTACTATTATTGTTATCAACCTACAAGATGTAAAATCTTTATCCAGCGACAAGTAACACGACCAATTCTGGAATGATCGAAGACTTTCTAATTATTACTCATCATTCGGGAATACTCAGGATTTCCTTTTCGAATCATCTAGAAACTTCGAAAGGCGTATATAAAGTGATCATTTTTGGACCGAGAGACAGAGTTGCGAGAAATCATCAGTGCGCGAATTAAAACCGATAATAGACAAAGTGATATAAATAAATTGTTATATAAATAAGTAAATTGTTGTGATATAAATGGTAGTTCTAAGTTAGTGTTTAAGTGTCATAAATAGTGTTAAATAAATAATTGTTTAAATAAATACTTTGACTAGAAAATTCGTTACATTACAATAAAACATTCGAAAATAATAGCAGAAGTCTGTAAGAAAATAATATACTTATCCTGCATTGAATTCCCCTTTTTTTAAATAAAATCTTACTTAATACATGTATAATCTTACTTTTTATTACAAATTGCATCTTTGGTACCTACAATTACTTCTTTAAATATATGTAATATGAAAAGACTCATACAGCAAAACAAGTGTATTGTTAATGATTCTTATGAGATTTAATATTAACATGACTACCTAAACATAGACTAGACACCGAAATCATTATGAATCACTTCCAAAGAGAAAAATTTTACTATGTACATGTATTTACAAAAAGAATGCTTTTTAACATGTACCTACCTACAGTGTAAACGTATAATGCAATCCAAACATATAAAAGCAATCCAAAGTAAAAATGTACATACCTGTATATGTATACAGAAGTACCGGTAGGTATTAGTTTCTCTTATTAGGGCTTCCCAAACGTTTTTTTTTGCCATCCACATTAAAGAAAACGATGTTCTGAGATGAAAGGCACAAAGTAGATTGGTTTTTTATTGACATCTTATATTCATTAGCGTCAAAGAAACTTTCTTGTTTTCTATCTAACAAACTTGGACGTATCATGAAATTTAATAAGTACATACGTTAAGTTTTGGCCGTATCAACTGTATCCATAAATTAAGGTTCAGAATATATGGAGTATAACCATATCAATTTTTTTTATAAAGAATCCTAATTTCTATAACTTATCAAATACTTACTGGTATGCATTTCATACAAATTACTAACCGTTTTGAGTACTTAAGGGGATTTTAACATATATATATATATATATATATATATACAGTGAATTTCATTTATAACCACTTCGGTTGCAACGATCTTTTGGCTATAACGACATAACACATAAGTCCCTTTAATTTAAAGACTAATTTTAGAAGAAAATTTGGCTGTGACGACTTCGGATGTAACGTCGATTTCGGTTTTAGCGACTAATTTTAATAAACTATTAATTAAAAGATGGTAGAAATCTCATACTGATATTGCGAGTGAGTCTCAACACAAAACTTTTTATCTTTTGTTTACATTCACAGATAGTCAGCAGTTGTACTTAGTACTTGTTTATAAATGTTAAGGTTGATAAAGTTAAATCTAAGAATCAGTTACTAGGGTAGTACTTTTATTGCCTAATTTCCTTCTCTCATTCTTTCTCTCGACTTCCGGATATAGCGACGGAATTTAATGGTCCTTTCATCGTCGTTATAAACGAAATATACTGTTAAGAAAAACAAAACACTTGGTATTTTTGTTCCACAATTTTTTATTAAACACTGACAATATTGTTATGCCATTCTCAAAATGAATGTATATTAAAGTATTACAAAGGTATTTATAAGGGGTTGAAGACTATTACAATTCTACAACTTAAATACTAACATAAAATTACATAGTAGGTTACCGGTCTGTCACCACTGCCAACTTTAATAACGGGGAAATCCCAAATTCGGTTTGGTCATTTGTCACCTGTTTTTGTTGAGTTACGGCTTTTGATATTTCTAAAATTTCCAAGAGATTTAGACGTTTACTTTTATTAGAGTTATGTATAAGTATCAAAAAAAATCTATTCAAAATTTTAAAAAGAATTCAGGTTTAGCAGATCATTGTATTGATAATAATCATTTCACAGATTGTAATATTTTAAAGATTATACATAACTGTAATAAAAGTAAACGTTTAAATCTCTTGGAAATTTTAGAAATATCAAAAGCCGTAACTCAACAAAAACAGTAACAAATGACCAAACCGAATTTGGGATTTCCCCATTATTAAAGTTAGCAGTGGTGACAGACCGGTAACCTACTATATAATTTTATGTTAGTATTTAAGTTGTAGAATTGTAATAGTCTTCAATCCCTTATAAATACCTTTGTGATACTTTAATATACATTCACTTTGAGAATGGCATAACTGCCGAAACAATATTGTCAGTGTTTAATAAAAAATTGTGGAACAAAAATACCAAGTGTTTTGCTTTTCTTAATATTAAATATGTTCCACCAAGAGCCAAGCCACAAGTCAATTTCGTTGAAAATTAGAATATTTAATTCAATATTTATATACCTATGGTAAAACCCCATAAGGGATATCAGTAGTAGAACTAAAATAAATTATATACTTTTAGGTTTTTTTTAATATCTCTAACTCAAAAAGAAAACAAAATACACAAATAACCGTCAGATTCGTTTCCTATCAGAATGACTCATCTGAACAATTTTTCAAAATTTCTTAACCCAAAATAAAATTCAAAAACGCAGAAAATATATTTTTTCATTTTTACAATTGTTTGCATATTACGATGTTTAGGTAGAGTTGTGTAAATGAAATGGATTCAGACAAAATATGGGAGAAAAAAATTCTGCAATGTAACTTACCTTCGACATTTTGTAGGTACTTTCATAGACAAGCGAACGAGCAGTTTTTGAATATCACAACAATAAAAACAAAACACAATTTTACTTGTTAGCGATTTTTTTTACACAAAAACCAAACTATGTAAGTATTTCCTTATGTATTCTGAAGTTGAACTAAATGTTAGTTGTGGTTGTGAATTGTATCAAAATTAACAGAAACAATTTTATATAATTAAGGAGTACTAGGTATATTATTCAACAGTTACCTGAATTTTAATATGAACAACAAATATCTTCTGTTTTATGTTTGAAACAATTTGAAGAAACGAGAACAGCAATGCATTGAACGAACGATCGCTAAAAGCAGACCAACTCTGGATTCACGTGACAAGAAGGCAAGAGGGTCGTCAGGACGTCTGGCGCCAGGATGCGTTCGCCTACTGGTCCCACAGGATTAAGTGCTGCAAATAGAGAAAGATATGTCAGAACTGAAGAAAAATTTCAGAGTAGGATATTATTTATCTTTTAAAGTCAAAAGTCTTGTATACTGTTCTTGTTGTTTCTCTGACATTTTGTGTAATTAATTTAAAATCAATGTCGTCCTTAATTGATCATAAAATAAATCTCTCTTTACTGTGTGTGCTTACTTAGTGTGCCGTGTATCGTTCACAACGAAAGCAGTGTGAGTGTGTTAATGGTGTCCTTTCATATTCCTTTGATCTACGACAACGGGGATGCGCAGAGAATCTCGTGTATTCCAAATACAAGTAAACAATTACAATTACTTTGCACAATTGCATTTGGATTCTCCTTCAAAATCCAGCTGTTATAATTTAAACAAAAATGAAACAATATTTTAATAAAAAATCCCTCTTCCCGTCTTGGATTCTTTTGTAATAACAAGGTCTTCGTTTATTTTTAGAGCCCTTGGGCATCAGCGTCGCGACTGATTATCTCAGAAACTGCTAATGTTATTGATTTGAAATTAGGCGCAGATGTAGCTTCACTTGCTCTCCCTGCATATTTTCTAACGATTCCAAAAATGTTGAATACAATGTTTATTTCAATAGGGGATGAAAATGGAATGTTGAAATTACAAGAGCAGATAATATTAGAATTATTATATATTACAGAAATTTGTTATTTACGTGAATTCTTGCAGTAGTGGATCATTTAGGGCGGTGAAATATCGGGTTCGCACCTATTCGTTTTTGGGATCAGGAAACCCAAAGTTTGACATTTATTTAATTAAAATCTGACAGGACGATAGGAATATAATTAATTAATGTTAGACCTAGTTCCTCTATTCTATTTATCATTATGCAATTATCAATCTGAAGGTTCTGAGCGGTTTCTTATATTACGTATATTTAACAATTGCAAATGTTGAATGGTGCACTGGGAATTTCCACCAGTTCCAATTGGAAACAAATTGGAATACGATTCTAAAACGTCAATTTTAATACACTCCGCATCTCATGACCTGAAAAAGCACTGATCGATTACAACTAGTGTATAAACTTACATAAATACTAACGACGAAGATCTCTGTCAAGGTAGACTAGTAGTAGTAGCAGGTAAAAACGTGTGCTACATTACATCTAGCAAAACTAATGGTGAGAGCATTAGAGGTTCATGTCGAGAAGAGCAGTGCAATAAAACATTATCAACTAGCATGCAGACATAGGCTTTAAAATTCAGAATATCTTCTCCTTCAGAAGTATTCTCATTGTCAAAATAATGTTCATAATCATTCAAGGATCAAGGAAAATGGTAAATTTAGTGTAACGTTGAAAATTGTTAGAACCATTACGAACCATTGGACGTCGATATTATATCTCTCTCGGTATTACCAATACCTATAGGTATTAAACTTTACAATTAGTCGCAATTCACTAGCTTGACATAACTGTTGCCGCAACCACCTAATCCCGCATAAAAATACTTTCCTTTAGTGTTCTGTATCGGACAGAAGAAGTGTTTTACTATAGTTACAAGAAAATATTTTAGTATTTTCCAATTTTCAAGGTAACCTTTCTTTTTGTAAAGACATAACTGCATTAACAAAAAAAAAAGTACAAAGGCTGTCCAGCCTCTTCAAATTGTCTACTACGTACAAACAGAACATTTCAAATGCATTTCTCACTCCCTCAAGGTTTTGAATTTGCAAATACGTATATTAATGTCTTACAACGTAACCAAGTGACATGTAAGGAACCTTTGTACAAGAATACAAATTTCTAGACCTAAAAGTTTCATCTGTGTTTTGATGTTCCAGAATTCCCTTTTCGCCCCCTTAAAGCTTCAATATTCAAAAACACGTTCGATGTTAATTCTGGTACTGTATAAACAGCCGTTTAACACGATTAAGAGTAATGTTTCGATGGATTTTGTACGGTTCCGTTGAATAAGGAGTCGCTATGCAAACTTTTAAGCCCAATGCCTTCATTGAAACATCAAACTTTGAGGCCCCTTTTCATCCCTTTTGGGGATAAATTGTAAGAAATACTTTCTTAGTGCTCGCCTACGTTGTAAAAGCAACGTTTATATAAAATTTCATGTCTCTCCACTCAAGGGTTTGAGATCTACGTTGATATATCTCAGTCAGCTATTTTATTTTATTTTTTTTAGATGTCATAAACATTCAACCTATATGAGATGAATCAATATGGAATTTTGTATCTTATGTCTACTACTTATTTTTTGTTGAATATGTTTTTATCTTTACGCCTTTTTCTCTCAAATGTAGTCACGGTCCATTTCAACGAGGCAACCACTCAATAATAAATAATAAACATTAAGAAAACCAAAAATAATGCTTCAACAAAATTGTTTATACCTCAACAATATTGTTTCGGCCTCTAAAAGGTCATTTTCAAGAGTATAAATCGTAACTAAGGCTAAAATAATGAACATGAGCTTTAATACACTTAAACTATAGGGTGGGAGTTGCAGGAAAAATTATATTTTAATTAATTTTTTGGCTTTTGGCTGAAAACGACCGCTAAGTCCTATAACGGCCTGAGGTAGAGGGGTTTTAGTCAGTAGGTCCGAGGACACCTTCCTCGGGAATCCGACACTACCCAGTCGTACGGACGATTGGGTGACTATGATTTCCCCTCTTCCACGAAAACAAAAACAAAATCTTAGTCTTAGTTACGATTTGTATTCTTGAAAATGACATTTTAGAGGGCGAACCAATATTGTCGAGTTATCAACAATTTTGTTGAAGCTCTTTTTTTGTGTTTTCTCAATATTAAAAATGCTTCATCTACAATATACCCACGAAAGCTTAAACAATAAATCACTTGAATTTATCTTTAAATTTAAATACTTCTATGAACTAGTAACAAACAAAGCGATCGAAAGAAATGGGAATTGTTTGTTATTTTGACAAAAGTAGATTAAGCAAAGATACAGAATTTTGTGTTTTGAAAAAATTTTACTTCATTAAATTCAGGAGAATTTTGCCAAATTAACAAACAACAATAAGCTCTTGATAAGTACCTTATTTATTAAAACTACCAGATGTAAATATAACTTAATCATTAAGAATGTGTGAAGTGCTGTATAGTTTCGTGTACACACACACAAGACAATAATAAATATTCAAAAGAAGAGTTTTTATTTGATCTAGATACAATGCTATAACTCGCAACCGATAACGTTTCTAAGTTAACAAATGATTTGCTTTTACTAATTTAATTTCATTTACTGATCTAAATTTCTACAATTCTAAGCTTATATAACATTTTTTGGCGTCGGATGCGCATATTACTTTAATAACCATATAAGGTAACATTAGTGATGCAGTGAGTAATTGCAAAATCACAATAGTGTGATTGTAGTCCTAATAACAGCTTGTGACCATATATGGATATAATACCTCCCTCCTTAAGTGAGAGCGTCCTCGCTCGCAAACGATTTTAGGGTAGATTGGAGCATTTGGTGGTGGTTAAGGAACCATCGCAACCATCTCAAACTTGTTTGCCACATCGTAGTCTTCCTTTTTGTCTTTTATCCCTCGGTTGATACTATTTTGGGGCTTTTTAAGACTAAGAAACAGATTAAGACGATTAGTAGTATGGCTGTAATAGAAGTATGAGCATAAAAGGTGATCTTTTAAAGATGTACTGGTGTCTTCTCAATATCTTCTAACATTTGTTGGATTTCTTCCCCATTTTCTGGATAAAGTTTGAGATACTTGATCTTCTTATTTGGTGAAGGTATTGGTATATAATAAGGGGTTATCATGATGTTGGTAATTGCTGTCTTATCTCGTAAGTAGACATCTTGATTAATGGTAACTTTGTCATTGAAGTTGATCATATAATTTCCTTTGGGGTGGCTACCAGATGATGTTATCCACTTTTCATTGGTTGTCAGGAGGATCGAACCATTCTGTAATTGGTGTCTTTTTTCATCTTTGTCTATCAAGATGCTAGAACCCGTTTTTATATTAGTTACATTGCTATTGTAGCGACCAGTGACACAGTACGTGTGTGCGATAACAATTTGTGGCATGTACTTGTTATCGCTAACATGCTTACGGCGTAGACACCGCACACGGTACTTTTCGTGTTATCAACTTACAAGATGTAAATCATTCTCCGGCGTCAAGTAACAAGTTCAATTCTGGAATAATCGAGGACTTTCTAATTATTACTCATCATTCGGGAATACTCAGGATTGCTTCGAGTTCCTGTCTAGAAAGTTCGAAAGGTGTATATATAGTGATCATTTTTGGACCGAAAAACAGTAGTTGAAAGAAAGCATCAGCGCGCGAATTAAAACCGATAATAGACAAAGTGATATAAATAAATTGTTATATAAATAAGTGAATTGTTGTGATATAAATTGTAGTTCTAAGTTAGTGTTTAAGTGTTATATAAATAGCGTTAAATAAATAATTGTTTAAATAAATACTTTGACTAGAAAATTCGTTACAATTGGTGTCAGGTGTGGGGCCTGCGAATCGACCTCCAGAGAATTTTCTAGTGTAATAAAAATACAAAATAAATAAAAATGCCGAAAAAATTGTTCGAGTTAAAAGTCGCCGAATTGAAAAGCGAACTCGAAGAGCGAGACGAAGATACGTCTGGTACGAAAAACATCCTACAGAAGCGGCTCGAGGAGGCTTTAATACAAGAAGGCTTCGATAAATAAAAATTCAATGAATCTTGAAGATAAATTAAATGAAAATCTGGAAGAATTAAATGAAAATTCAAAGAATATGGAAGAAAAATTAGAAAAATTCGAAGGAAATTTGAAAGAAGAACTGAAAAAATTCGAAGAAGAAACAAGGTAAGAAATAAACGAAACGCTGGGAACTTTCGATGAAAGATTGGCCAAACTGGAAGAAATGGTTCTGAATCCGGAAAAACGAGAAACCAGTCACCAACTTACGGAAAAGAGGCATAGCGCGGTTGACGGCAAAGAAATTCCCAACGTGAAAGAAGAGCAGGTCATCATCTCCAAAATGCACATGAAGCTACCTACGTTTGACAGTAAAACATCATGGACCACGTTTTTGACGCAATTTGAAGTGGCCACGAAAGCTTACAAATGGATGTTCGAAGAAAAAGCTTCTTCACTTGCCCTTGCTCTGCGTGATGGTGCTGGTGAAATTTTGAACACGTTACCACCGGAAGAACTACTAGACTACCATCGGCTAGTAAAAAGATTAGAGATGCGATACGGCCAAGCACATCTGACGGCTGTGTACCATGTGCAGTTAAAGAGCCGACGACAGAAGACAGGAGAAAATCTTCAGGAATACGAGGCGGACATTGCTCGGTTGGTCCGGCTCGCCTATCAAGGCACGGCTGATGATACACTGGAAAGATTGACCGTCGACGCATTTATTGACGGACTTAAGGACGACGAAATACAACAGCGACTCCGACTGGACCGGCCGAGGACTTTGGTTGACACACTGGCCCGTGCACTGGAATACGATGTCGTCAAACAGGCGTCACAACGACAATGCCGAGTGCGGGAATTTAAAGAGGAGTCAGTCGGTCGGGACGAAGATAAACTGGAAGAGATGGTCCGCCGCATAATGACCAAAATAGAAAGGAAGCCCAGACAAGTCAGGTGCTGGAATTGTGGGAAGTTAGGCCATGTGAGAAGCAGCTGTAAGAGCGAGAGATCTGCTTCTCAAGAAGATAAGCCCCGCGTACAGGAAAACTAGTCAGGGTCGGCGCGGCAGGGCAAACGTCGATCCCGGAGCAAGAAGCGCCCGGTCTAGTTGCACTGACAAAAACAATGAAAGACAGAGCTGATAGCCTTTTTCTAATGGGACACATAAATGGGAAATAGTGTTCGTTTCTATTGGATACCGGAGCAAGCAGGACTATTATACGGGCCAACGTGATGACTACAAGTAAGCTTCAACCGACCCAATGGAAGCTACGTACGGCTACCGGGGAAATGGTAAATATCCATGGTGAGAGCTACGTCCGAATCCGCATAGGAGAGACCTCCTTCCGACACTGCGTGCTTGTGGCTGAAATTGAAGACAACGTCATTCTGGGCTTGGACGTGCTTCGGAAATACGACTTTTGTCTGAGTTTCCAAAGAATAGTCGTGACCTTAAACGGAAAAGAGTTCAAGATAACTACTCAGGACACCGTAACATCTCAAGCCCGAAAGCTAGAAACAAGAACGGAAGACTCACAACGCCTACCAGTAGCCTTGTCTAAATTGTGCCAGGAAGCAGGTGACAAATGTAATACTAACCAACGACGTCTAATAAAAGGATTACTAAAGAAATACCAAGACACCTTCGAAGTAGAAGGTGGCAAGAAGGGGCGAACCAACGTCGTCCTGCACAAAATCAATACTGGCAAGGCACAACCCATCCGTCAGCGACCCAGGAGACTACCACTGGCCAAGAGAGAAGAGGCTGAGAACATCATCAGTGAAATGCAAAGGGACGGGGTAATAGAACCATCCACTAGCCCCTGGACATCGCCGGTAGTTCTGGTCAAGAAAAAGGACGGCTCGACACGCTTCTGTGTTGATTACCGCGAATTAAATAATGTGACGAAAAAAGACAGCTACTCCTTACCACGAATCGATGACACTCTGGATACACTGTCAGGGTCGACGATATTTTCCACCTTAGACCTCAGAAGCGGATACTGGCAAGTGGCTTTGGACCGGGATGCCAAAGAGAAAACAGCGTTTTCCATTGAAACGGGGCTGTGGCAGTTCAAGGTGATGCCGTTCGGGTTGTGTAACGCACCAGCCACCTTTGAGCGACTTATTGAAACATTCTTGGTCGGCTTAATTGGGAAGACTTGCCTGGTATAACTCGACGACATCATCGTAGTAGGGAAGGACTTCAACGACCATCTGAAAAATTTGGAGGAAGTTTTCCGAAGACTTCGTGATGTCCACCTAAAACTGAGCCGCAAGAAATGTCAGCTATTCCAAGAGACCGTCAACTACCTGGGGTATGTAGTATCCGGAGACGGCGTTCCAGTCGACCCACAGAAAATCAGAGCCGTGCAAGAGTGGCCTGTACCTGCTGACGTCCATCAAGTCAGAAGCTTCATTGGGCTCTGCACCTACTATAGACGTTTCGTTCCTGGATTTGCTAAAATTGCTAAGCCTCTGACTCGACTCACAGAAGAGAGTAGATCATTTTGTTGGGAGCAAGACTGCCAAGCCGCCTTTGAAGAACTAAAGAAAACCCTCTCGTCTACACCTGTATTGAGCTATCTCCTTAAGCGCGTCGTTGAGAACCAAGATGGCATAGAAAGCAGACGTCAGTTGGTGATACCGAGAAGCTTGGTAAAAGAGGTTCTGCAGTGCCTCCATGATGACCCTTCGGGAGGACATTTCGGCGTAAGGAAGACCCTGGGTAAACTACGAGAACGGTTTTGCTGGGTCAACTGCAAGAAGGACGTGGAAGACTGGTGCAGAAAGTGTATGACGTGCGCCGCCAGTAAGGGACCTCAGAAGCGACAACGTGCTCCGATGCGGCAGTATAACGTCGGCAGCCCATTTGAGAGAATTGCCATAGATGTTGCCGGACCATTCCCAGAATCTGAAGATGGGAATAAGTACATCGTAGTGGCAATGGACTACTTTACGAAATGGGCTGAAGCGTACGTACTTCCAAACCAGACGGCAACTACAGTGGCGGAAACGCTCGTGAAAGCGTTAATCAGCCGATTCGGAGCACCACTGGAGCTGTATTCCGACCAAGGACGAAATTTCGAGTCGGCCATATTTCAGGACATCTGTAAAATATTGGGCATTCACAAAACTCGTACTACAGCCCTAAATCCCCAATCAGACGGCATGGTAGAACGAATGAACAGGACCATTAACAAGTACCTGTCCAAAATGGTCTCCAAACATCAGCGAGACTGGGATCGTTATCTGCCATTGTTCCTTTTGGCATACCCATCTTCCATACATGAAACCACTGGACAAACACCAGCCAGGGTATTGTTCGGTCGAGAGTTGCGACTACCATGCGAGTTTGGATGCAAACCTGGCGAAGGCGTGGCTAGAGAAGATTACGTCAGTGAACTCAGAAGACGATTGGACGACATCCATGACGACATACGTTCCCATATGCAGATAGCCAGTGACCGGATGAAGGACGCATATGACATTAAGACCACTGATGGAGGATTTCAGGAAGGAGATTTGGTGTGGCTTTATAATCCGAAGCGTCAAAGGGGTCTCTCGCCGAAGCTGCAACAAGATTGGGAAGGCCCGTATAAAGTTATCAAACGAATCAATGACGTAATCTACCGAATTAGACGTACTCCCAATGGAAAACCAAGAGTAGTCCAACCGACTGGCTCCATATGCTGGGGACGACCACGAGGAAGCTCGAGTTAGAGTTGTGCAGGCTTGATCGCCAGAGCCCCAGTACGAAGAATTTATGGCCGAACAGAGCTTACACCGTAAAGCCCGATTTGGAGCCACCACCGAAGTTCAGCAGTACTTATTCGCCGTCCCGAAGGAATACTCGCTGGGCCATTGTGTGGCAAGGGATTTGGACATGAGCCGGGGGATTGCCACGGTCTTTCGGAAGAAGTTTTGGTAGACTACCGATGTTACTCGACCAGGTCAAAGATGGAAGAAAAGTATTGCAGTTACTTGATGGGACTTAATCCATATTCTATCTAGTCACCAAAAGCATGTCGTCGGAGAAGCCTACCTACCACTCCTTATGGGACTCCCTGATAGAACTAAGAGAGCAATTGCTACACGCTAACATCCTGAAGTTAGCAATACCGAGGATCGGATGTGGACTCGATGGGCTGGATTGGAGGGTGGTCAGAAACATGCTGGAGGTTCTGTTCCGATACACTGGAATAGAAATCTTGGTGTACACCGGAAATCCACGTCGAGGACCGTCACCATTGAAGACCGTTGACTGCCATTTCCACGTGACAACCGGATGCCGAAGCGGATCCACCTGCAAGTACCGGCATGATCCTCTGAAGGAACGGCAGAATGTGATCCGGGACGAATCACCCTTAAGGAGGGGGTATTGTAGCGACCAGTGACACAGTACGTGTGTGCGATAACAATTTGTGGCATGTACTTGTTATCGCTAACATGCTTACGGCGTAGACACCGCACACGGTACTTTCGTGTTATCAACTTACAAGATGTAAATCATTCTCCGGCGACAAGTAACAAGTGCAATTCTGGAATAATCGAGGACTTTCTAATTATTACTCATCATTCGGGAATACTCAGGATTTTATCGAGTTCCTGTCTAGAAAGTTCGAAAGGTGTATATATAGTGATCATCTTTGGACCGAAAAACAGTAGTTGAAAGAAAGCATCAGCGCGCGAATGAAAACCGACAATAGACAAAGTGATATAATTAAATTGTTATATAAATAAGTGAATTGTTGTGATATAAATGGTAGTTCTAAGTTAGTGTTTAAGTGTTATATAAGTAGTGTTAAATAAATAATTGTTTTAATAAATACTTTGACTAGAAGATTCGTTACACTATTTATTACATTTTTCTTACTACGACTAGAAAATTTGCAAAAAGGAGCTTTTTTCTGGGGCAGAATTAGATGCAATTACTTTTTACCTAATTTTACAACAATTGCAATAATATTTTCGCAACCTAATTATGATATACTTTAACTTTAAATATTAGCTTTAAACATTCCGAAGTCAAGTTTGTTTTGTTTCTATGTTTTTAGAAAAAGAAAGTATTAGCAAAGCTTACATTTTATTTTGTAAAGAATTTCAGTTAATTCAAGTTTTTTTAAAGAATCGAATTCTTCTGGGTAGTTAAAATTGCATCTACCTAAGTAGTACCTACACATGTAATAGTATCAACAATTTCTGCTTTATAAAAATAAAGTGACACATAGTCAATTTTTTACAAAAAACTTTGGATGGCTGTTTTGTCCATTGAATTCGGTTGTTTTAAACATTTTGTCATTGTTGACGGAATTTTCAATTGTGACAGGTGACATGGCTGATATTGAGATGAGACATCAGCGCTTTTTGGAGGTTTTGTCCCTTTATTACAGATGAATTCACCATTCGCTACGTGGAAGATTGGCGAAATATTGTTGAAGTTCTTACTTTTTTTTGTTTCACTTATTTATTTAAAACGGACATATATGTTTCGAGATCTTCGGCTCATTATCAACGACATAATGTAAAGGAAGTTCTAAATATGTATTCAGGGAAGATGTTCGTTAATTATGCTCACACCAACTTAATTGGCAAGTACTCGTAACACTGCCCCCTTCTTAGAATTGATCGTCCCGATCAATGTCTTGACCTTTGTAGGGCGCTAAGCGGTCCAAGTGTACAACTTTCATCTTGGCCTTTGGTCCTCTCTGAATACGGTAGACCACGTCATTCAGCCTTCTGACCACAGTGTAAGGTCCTACCCAGGCTCGCTGTAGCTTCGGTGAGCGCCTTTTTCGACGGACAGGATTGTAAAGCCACACCTGGTCCCCTTCTCTGAATCCTGTGCTGTTGGCTCTCCGGTCGTACCTGGTCTTCATGCGGTCACTCCCTACTTTGATTTTGTTACGAACGGCTCTATGGATGGTATCGAGTGGTTCCTCTAGCTGCTGTGCGTAGTCAGTAGCCGAAGGTCGCCGATCTTCTGAGTGTCCAAACCGGATGTCCATAGGTAACTTCAGCTCTCTTCCAAATAAAATGCTGGCTGGTGTTCTGCCGGTGGTCTCATGAACCGCACTTCGATAGGTCAACAGGAACAAAGGTATGTGCTGGTCCCAATCTGTCTGGTGATTGTTGAAAACCCTGTTCGACCATTCCGTCAGATTGTGGATGTAATGGAGTGGTCCTAGTTTTCTATACTCCTAGCAGCTCACAGACTTCCCGGAATACCGTGGATTCGAAGTTCCGTCCCTGGTCAGCGTGGATCTCCATCGGAACTCCATACCGACTAATCCATTGGTTCACCAGCATTCCAGCGACCGTAGTAGCTTCTTGGTTTGGGATTGCATACACTTCGGACCATTTGCTAAAATAGTCCATCACTACCAAGATGTACCTATTGCCAGCAGCTGTTGTTGGGAATGGTCCTGCTACGTCCAGAGCTATTCTCTCAAATGGGGCACCAACATTGTACTGTTTCATTCGCCCTTGGCTTCGAGTCTGAGGTCCCTTGGCTGACGCACACGTTGGGCACTTCCTACACCAATTTTCGAAGTCTCTTCTACACTTTAGTCAATAAAATCGCTCTCGCACCTTCTCCAACGTCTTTGTTACTCCGAAATGTCCTCCACCAACACCTCCATGGACTTATGTCAGCACCTCGTTGACCCTGTTCTTCGGGAGAACTACTTGATGTCGAATTTTAGTTCCGTCAGGGCTTTCCCACACTCGTTTTAGTACCCCATTCTCGATGATGAGCGAATCCCATAAGACCCAATAGCTCTTCGTGATGGTACTCGTACTACTAACATCTGCCCAGGTAGGTCGTGCTGTTCCTGCCTTTTTACACCGCAGTATCGGTTCAATGTCTTCGTCGTTATCTTGGTCTTTCGCCAGGTCTTCGTTCTGCCAGTATCCTTCAGGTTCCACCATCGTCTGACAGATCCTTGCCAAGTTGACTGGTTCCTTCTTTTCGGCGGCCATGCAATGTTTGCAGTTCTTCGAGCATGGTCTTCGCGGGAGGGCATCAGCGTTACCATGTTGTTTTCCAGCACGATGCTCGATGCTGAAGTCGTATACTTGTAGCCGCTGTAGCCATTGAGCCAGTTGTCCCTCTGGGTTTTTAAATTGCAGCAGGGACGCATGGTCTGTCCTTAACAGGAATTTTCGTCCGTAGAGATAATTATGGAAATGTTCGAGAGTTTTGACGACTGCCAGCAATTCTCTACGGGTCACGCAATAGTTTCGCTCCGGCTTTGACAGTGCCTAACTGAAGTAGCCAATGACTTTTTCTTTTCCTTCCTGCATCTGCGACAGTACACCACCAATTCCTACATTGCTGGCATCCGTATCGACAATGAAGTCTGTGTCGAACTGTGGGTACGTCAGTATTGGGGCTTGAGAAAGGTTAGACCTCAGTGTTTCAAAAGCTTGCTGACATCGTTCGGACCATTGGAAAGGGACACCATCCTCTGTTAACTTGTGGAGCGGTCGAGCTATATCTGCAAATCCCTTTACGAATCGTCGGTAATAGGAACACAGCCCCAAAAAGCTTCTCAGGTCGTGTTGGTTCTTCGGGACAGGCCATCTTCTCACAGCTTCAGTCTTGTCATGATCAGTTCTTATTCCTTCTGAGGTGGTAACGTGGCCAAGATATTTCACCTCCTTACAGAACAGATGGCATTTCTTGGGACTGAGTTTCAACTTGGCTGCAGAAAGCTTCTTGATCACTTCTTCGACATTCTGGAGGTGGTCTTCGAATGTCTTTCCCAGTACTATCACGTCGTCTAGGTACACCAGGCAAACCTTCCAATTGAGCCCTTGTAGCACATTTTCCATAAATCGCTCGAAGGTGGCGGGAGCGTTACATAGTCCAAATGGCATAACGTTAAAGTGCCACAGCCCGTAACCAGTCGTGAATGCGGTCTTCTGCTTGTCTTGTGGATCCAGTTCAACTTGCCAGTATCCTCTCTTCAAATCTAACGTTGAAAACCATTTGGCACCAACCAAGCTGTCAAGGGTGTCGTCGATTCTGGGTAAGGGACAGCTGTCCTTTAAGGTTACGTCGTTGAGCTTCCTGTAGTCAACGCAGAACCTGGTCGATCCATCCTTCTTCCTAACCAGCACTATCGGAGAAGCCCAAGCACTTTGTGATGGTTCGATTACCCCCTGTTCTTCCATGTTCTTCACCAGGTTGTTGACTTCTTCTTGCTTAGCCCACGGAACTCTTCTAGATGGTTGTTTAATAGGACGAGCTGATCCCGTGTCTATACGGTGGTATGTCAGATTCATTCTCCAAAAGTTGTTGTCAGAGAGGGCGAAGACGTTTCGATAGTTGATGAGCAGTTCTTCGAACTTTCTAATTTGTTCACTGTTAAGGTTTGTGGCCGAACGCTGCACTAAGTCTCGAAGAACGGTTGGAAGCGGTTCGCTCTCTGCCATTGAGGATTCAGCTTCGACTTCGCATTGGAGGATGGACACCACGGGTTCAAGGACACCTATTTCCATTCCTTTACACACTTTCTGTTCGAAGTCCTTCAAATTGACCACTCTGACAGATGCGTTCGGAGCCCCAGTTCGAATTAGTGTTCGTCCTATCAGTATGGCTTTCTGTGTCAAATCCGGGTTTTTGGCTTCTACTATCCCCACAAAACCATCCGCACCTTTGCCGTCGATGTTTATTTTGAGAACTACCTCGAATCTAGCAGGTAGTAACCGGTCTTCTGCAACGATGACCTTTCGAAGACCGCACTCTTTGGTGGGGTCTGTCATCACCAACTCTTACTTGCCGATACGTAAAATGCCGGAGCCCAAATCCAGATTAATTTTGTTTTGTTTCAGAAGGTCCAATACGCTAATACGTCGTCGGCGACATCGGCTACTAGTACCTTGTGTCGAAGGCATACTTCTCCCAGTCTCAACTCGATGTCGCATTCTCCTCTAATCGGCGCTGTTTCTCCGGTAACCGTGGTCAAACGTAGCTTCCTCTGCAGGGGACGGATTCTCCACTCGTTAACGATGTTCGGCCGGATTATGGTCTTTGAAGCTCCCGTATCGACCACCATTCTAACCTTCTTGTTGTTGATGTGACCTTCAACGAATAAGGACTTGCTTCCGTTTAGTTGGGAAACGACGATTTCTGCTGGGGCTTGGTGGGGAGAAGCAAACTTGCGCCCCTCAAAGTTGGCTGATCTTAGTTTCCCGACTGCTGTCGGTCCGCACGGCGTTCATCGGCCGGGCAGTCTCGCTGTAAATGTCCGTGCCTTCCACATTCCCAGCACCTTGGTCTTCCTTTGTTTTGACCACAGTCTCGGGAAAAGTGACCGACCTTCCCGCATTCCCAACATTTGGCCGATTCTCTTTTGTCGTTGATGGTAGTCCTCTTGACAGTTTCGACGCATTCTTTAATCAGCCTTGTGACTTCATTCTTGTATTCGTCGTGTTCAACAGCTGTTTGGCGTACACGCACGTGGCCTTTGGAAGCTTGTTTTGCAGCTTCGAATTCTAAGGCGTGCGCCAGTGCGTCACTCACAGTCTTATGGCGGGCCAAACGGAGAACTTGCTGTAAGTCGGTGTCCCTCATGCCATCGACGAATGTTTGGACTGCTAGCTGGTCTGCGAAGTCCTGCGGAGCGGAAGGATAAGCCAATCTAACTAGACGTTCAAAATCGGCCTCGAACTCCTGTAGATTTTCTGATGTCCTTTGATTGCGACACTTTAGTTGGGTCTGATACACTTGTTGCAAATGTTTGTCGCCATATCTCATTTCAGGTCGCTCTAGCAGTGCAGAGAAGTCCCATTGTTGGCGCTCTGGGATACCTTGGAGGACGTCCAATGCTTCTCCTCGCAGAGCTATGACCAGCGCCGTTGCCTTCTCGATATCGCTCCAATTGTTTGCTTCTGCCGCTGCCTCGAACTGTCGTTTGTACACAGACCAGCAAACTTTTCCGTCAAAAGTCGGTGGTTTAATCCTAATCGCCTTGGCAGTGTCTTCGGACTTTACTTCACTTGCCGGTTTTGTGTTCTCGAACTTCTGTCTCATCTTCTCTACTTCCTTTTGTACTTCTTCTTTCAACTGATCTCTCAGCTTTTCTTGTCGTATCTCCAATTCTTGTCGTACTTCCTGTAACTCTTCTTTTAATCCTTCTTGCTCAATTTTTATTGTGCTTATATCTTCGACCAATTTCTCTTAAACTGCCTTAATTTCTTCTTTGCTTGCTTTAATTTCTTCCTTCATTTCTTCTTGTGCTAATTTCATTTCGTCCTGTCCAGCTTCCATTTTATTCTTCAATTCTTCCTGGCCTGCCTTCACTTCTTCCTTCAATTCTTCCTGGCCTGCCTTCACTTCTTCCTTCATTTCTTCCTGGCCTGCCTTCATTGCCTTCATTATTTTGTTTGTTCTTCCATTATTGCTGATTGTTTTCTTGTTACTGGCATAAGGCTTCAAAATTCTTCTTCTCTTCGGACCTCTCCTACGATCTGTCGCACTAACTTTCTTCGGGAATCTTCAATTCCCTTACTATCGCACTCCTGACACCAAATGTGACGTGTTCGGTCACGGAAAACACAATTAGAAAAACAAAAATAACGAATTTATTTAATTACTAAAGTTAATTTGACTACACTACAGTTATAAACAAGTCTACACAATTTATTTCACTAAAAGCCTCATGTCCCGCTCGCTTCTACTATAAACACTCGACTTTTATCGCCTGTTGTTCGGTATCGATTGCTTCGCTTCCAAACATCAGCTGTCCACTGTCAACTAACTCGGTGTGTGCCGTTTCCGCCTTTAATAGTCTGTTCAGCCTTTTTCTAGGGAATTCTACAGCCGTCTAGTAATCCAATTGTTTTCCCATTGATCGTTGCTGGTGTTTTCTAGATGTTGCAGGGAAAGCCGAGAATATTCCTTACGTATTCAGGGAAGATGTTCGTTAATTATGCTCTCACCAACTTAATTGGCAAGTACTTGTAACATTATTTATTTAAATAATAATTTATTTAACACTTAACACTCACTTAAAACTACTATTAATATTAGAACAATTCACTTATTTGTATAACAACTTATTTATATTACTTGTGTCTTTCGTTTATCGGTTTGATTCACGCACTGACGCTTTATCACCACAACTATTGTCCCTCGGTCCAAAAATGATCACTTTATATACACATTTCGAACTTTCTAGATGATTCGAAAACGAAATCCTGATGGTTCTCGAATGATGAGTAATAATTAGAAAGTCGTCGGTAACTCACAGAATTGATCTTGTTACTTGTTACAGGAGAAAGATTTATAGCTTGTAAGTCGCTGATGGTAAAGGAGTCGCACGCGGTGGCTATGCCGTAAACATATTAAGAACATAAGAAGTACATGAACGAATTGTTATCGCACACACGTACGGTGTCACAGGTCGCTACACTACCCCCTCCTTAAGGGTTATCCGTCCCGGATCACATTCTGCCGTTCCCTCAGAGGATCATGCCGGTACTTGCAGGTGGATCCACACCCGGTTGTCAGGTAGAAGTAGCAGTCGACTGTCTTCAGTGATGACGGTCCTCGTCGTGGGTTTCCAACGCACACCAAGATTTGTATTCCAGTGTATCGGAATAAAACCTCCACCATGTTTCTTACCACTCTCCGATCTAACCCATCGAGCCCACATCCAATCCTGGGTATTGCCAGCTTCAGGATGTCAGCGAGAATCAACTGCTCTCTTATCAGGGAGTCCCATAAGAAGTGGTAGGTAGGTTTCTCCGACGACTTGCTTTTGGTGACTAAATAGAAGATGGATCGGGTCCCACCGAGTAACTGCAGTACTTCTCTTCCATCTTTGACATGGTCGAGTAACATCGGCAGCCGCCCAAACTTCTTCTGAAAGACCGTGGCGATCCCACGGCTCATGTCCAAATCCATTGCCACACAATGGGCCAGTGAGTATTCCTTGGGACGGCGAATAGGTCCTGTTGAACTTCGGTGGTGACTCCAAATCTGGCTTTGCGGTGTAAGCTCAGTTCTGCCATGAATTCTTCGTCCTGGGGCTCTGACGATCGAGTCTGCACAACTCTTACTCGAGCTTCCTCGTGGTTGTCCCCAGCATATGGAACCAGTCGGTTGAAGTGGACTACTCTTGGTTTTCTATTGGGAGTACGTCTAATTTGGTAGATTACGTCGTTGATTCGTTTGACGACTTTATACGGGCCTTCCCGATCTTGTTGCAGCTTCGGCGAAAGACCTCTTTGACGCTTCAGATTATAAGGCCACACCAAATCTTCTTCATGAAAGCCTCCATCAGTAGCCTTAATGTCATATGCGTCCTACATCCGGTCACTGGCTATCTGCATATGGAAACGTATCTCGTCATGGATGTCGTCTAGTCGTCTTCGGAGTTCACTGACGTAATCTTCTCCAGCTACGTCTTCGCCACGTTTGAATCCGAACTTAAAATCGCATGGTAGTCGCAACTCCCGACCGAACAGTACCCTTGCTGGTGTTTGTCTAGTAGTTTCATGTACGGAAGATCGGTATGCCAAAAGGAACAATGGCAGATAACGATCCCAGTCTCGCTGATGTTTGGAGACCATTTTGGACAGGTACTTGTTAATGGTCCTGTTCATTCGTTCTACCATGTAGTCTAATTGGGGATGTAGAGCTGTAGTCCGGGTCTTATGAATGCCCAATATCTTACAAATGTCCTGGAATATGGCTGACTCGAAATTTCGTCCCTGATCGGAATGCAGCTCCAGTGGTACTCCGAATAGGCTAATCAACTCTTTCACGAGCGTTTCCGCCACTGTAGTTGCCGTCTGGTTTGGAAGGGCGTACGCTTCAACCCATTCCGTGAAATAGTCCATTGCCACTACGATGTACTTATTTCCATCTTCAGATTCTGGGAATGGTCCGGCAGCATCTATGGCGATTCTATCGAATGGGCTGCCGACGTTATAGTGGCGCATCGGAGCACGCTGTCGCTTCTGAGGTCCCTTACTGACGGCGCACGTCGTGCACTTTCTGCACCAATCTTCCACGTCTTTTTTGCAGTTGACCTTGTAAAATCGTTCTCGTACTTCTGTACACCAAAATGTCCTCCCGTCGGGTCGTAATAGAGGCATTGCAGAACTTCTTTTATCAAGCTTTTCGGTATCACCAGCTGACGTCTGCTTTCTGTGCCATCTTGATTCTCAAAGACGCGCTTCAGGAGACCATCTTCTTCTTCAATGGAATCCCATTGAGTCCACAAGGATTTTACTTCTGTTGACTTGGCAGCCACTTCCTACCAGGTTCGTCTTCTGCCTTCTTTCTTCCAGTCCAGGAACATTTTTAGGAGCACGTCGGAATGTTGTTCTGCCTTAATGTTGTCGGGCTGCCACTGCTCGTCCAGGATAGTTATTCTCGTATCCTTTTCGTGTTCCTCGACGCGTTGACAGTGTTTAGAATTGTCCGGGTAAGGTCTTCTGGATAAGGCGTTTCTATGGCTACTTCCCGCTCGGTGCTTTTTGTCAAAGTCATACTCTTGCAGCTTCTCTATCCATCTGGCTACTTGGCCCTCGGGATTCTTGAAATTCAGCAGCCATTTCAACGCGGCATGGTCGGTTCGTAGCAAAAACTTTCTTCCGTAGAAGTATTTGTAGAAATACTCCACACTTTTTACTACGGCTAACAATTCGCGTCTGGTTACGTAGTAATTCCGCTCTGGTTTGGATAGAGTTCTGCTGAAGTAGCCGATCACTTTTTCTTCGCCATTCTGTATTTGTGACAGAACTGTGCCAATTCCAATATTGCTAGAGTCGGTTTCCAGGATAAACTTCCCAGTTGGTAAGGGATAGCTCAACACAGGTGTAGGAGAGAGGGTTTTCTTTAGTTGTTCAAAGGCAGCTTGGCAGTCTTGCTCCTAACAAAATGGTCTACTCTCTTCTGTGAGTCTTGTCAGAAGCTTAGCAATTTTAGCAAATCCAGGAACAAAACGTCTATAGTAGGTGCAGAGTCCAAGGAAGCTTCTGACTTGATGGACGTCAGCAGGTACAGGCCACTCTTGCACGGCCTTGATTTTCTGTGGGTCGACTGAAACGCCGTCTCCGGATACTACATACCCCAGGTAGTTGACGATCTCTTGGAATAGCTGACATTTCTGGGGGCTTAGTCTTAGATGGACGTCACGAAGTCTTCAGAAGATAAGAATTTCCTCTAAATTTTCCAGATGGTCGTTGAAGTCCTTTCCAACTACGATGATGTCGTCTAGGTATACCAGGCAAGTCTTTCCAACTAGGCCAACCAAGATGGTTTCTATCAGTCGCTCAAAGGTGGCTGGTGCGTTGCACAACCCGAACGGCAAAATATCGTCGACCCTGTCAGTGTATCCATTGTGTCATCGATTCGTGGTAAGGGGTAGCTGTCTTTTTTCGTCATTTGGACTCTTTAGTGTTCAGTAACGGAGATGACGTATTAGCAATAAAATATTAAAAACAGTAAAAATATGATATTTATTTACAAAAAATAAACGGACGACTTAGACGAAGAATGAAATAAGTGTTTTGAAATGAAACATTAGATCGGAACTACTTGATTTTTGAAGTGTGAAAAATTTAGGAAGATTATTGAGGAGGAGCTAAAGGTATGAAAATCAAAGTAGGGAACCAATAGGGTAGAAAGGTAATCTGGAAATATTGACATTGAGAAATACCAAGAATTAGAAAGTTAACCCAACGCACCGAAGAAACCCATCATAAAATAGCAATTAAGAAAGGAACAAGAATTGTATATATCATGCTGTTAGTAGGTACACAGAGTCGGAATGTTATAAGGGATTATTGGAAAGTACAGAGTAATAAAACTATTTACAAAGAGAAGAATAGATTCAGCGGAAGTAGGCAATTTAACGATAGAATTATAGAACAGAATGTTATAGACTTATACAAACAAATACAAACAATGTATAATAAATTCCTTATAGTTGGAATTTGTAATGTAGGTACTTACAACGAAATATTTTGTAGAAAAATATTGTGTTTAAAAATATACATAAAAAACCTTATAACGTCTCTACACTACACACCTATACTGTAAACATTTAATTGCAGTACACCGTAAAAAGTTAAATCGCCACAATACCCCCCTGCTAGTGATGAAGATCACGAATTTATTGGTACTGTAGGCGATCGGGAAAATGAACACGTCGGCCAGAACGTGTAAGGATCTGTCCTGATGTATTGTCCTTATGATGGTGATCTGTTGCCTTTGAAGGTACCGTGGTCTTTTCAGGTGCGTGTGTGATATCAGATTCCTGGTCCGCGAGTACATAGGCAGGTTTTAGCCTATCAATTGACACGGTGACTTGTCGTCCTTTAATGGAAATGACAAAAGTTTTGGGACCTCTTGTCAGGACTTTGAATGGACCCTCGTACGGTTGTTGCAAAGGCCGGACAAACACATGATCTGTGGTGGAAAGGTCCTTTAAAACAAATACAAACAATGTACAATAAATTCCTTATAGTTGGAATTTGTAATGTAGGTACTTACAACGAAATATTTTGTAGAAAAATATTGTGTTTGAAAATATACATAAAAACCTTATAACGTCTCTGCACTACACACCTATACTGTAAACATTTAATTGCAGTACACCGTAAAAAGTTAAATCGCCACAGTCACATTATTTAATTGGCGGTAATCCACACAGAAGCGTGTCGAGCCATCATTTTTCTTGACCAGAACTACTGGCGATGTCCAGGGGCTTGTAGATGGTTTTATTACCCAATCCTTCGCATTTCACTAATGATGTTCTCAGCCTCTTCTCTCTTGGCCAGTGGTAGTCTTCTGGGTTGCTGACGGGTAGGTTGTGCCTCGCCAGTATTTATTTTGTGCATGACGACATTGGTTCGCCCCTTCTTGCCACCTTCTACTTCAAAGACATCTTGGTATTTCTTTAGCAATTCTTTTAGTTGACGTCGTTGGTTAGGATTACATTTGTCACCTGCTTTCTGGCACAATTTCGACAAGGCTTCTGGTAGACGTTGCGAGTCTTCCGTTTTTGTTTCTAGCTTTTGGACTTGAGATGTTATGGTGTCCTGAGTAGTTAGCTTGAAACTCTTCTCCGTTTAAGGTCACGACTTCTCTTTGGAAACTCAGACAAAAGTCGTATTTCCGAAGCACGTCCAAGCCCAGAATGACGTTGTCTTCAATTTCGGCCACAAGCACGCAGTGTCGGAAGGAGGTCTTTCCTATGCGGATTCGGACGTAGCTCTTACCATGGACATTTACCATTTCCTGGGTGGCCGTCCGTAGCTTCCATTGGGTCGGTTGAAGCTTACTTGCAGTCATCACGTTGGCTCGTATAATAGTCCTGCTTGCTCCGGTATCCAATAGAAACGAACACCGTTTCCCATTTATACGTCCCGTAAGAAAAAGGCTATCAGCTCTATCTTTTATGGTTTTTGTCAGTGCGACTAGACTTAGGGCTTCTTGCTCCGGGATCGACGTTTGCCCCGCCGGCGCCGCGCCAATCCTGACTAATTCCGGACGCGGGGCTTATCTTCTTGAGAAGCAGATCTCTCTCTCTCTTGCAGCTGCTTCTCACGTGGCCCAACTTCCCACAGTTCGAGCACCTGACTTGTCTGTGCTTCCTTCCTATTTTGGTCATTATTCGGTGGACCATCTCTTCCAGTTTATCTTCTTCCCGGCCGGCTGACTCCTCTTTTAATTCTCGCACTCGACATTGTCGTTGTGACGGCTGTTTGACGACGTCGTTTCCAGTGCACGGGCCAATGTGTCTACCAAAGTCCTCTGCCGGTCCAGTCGGAGTCGCTGTTGTATTTCGTCGTCGTTTAGTCCGTCAATAAACGCGTCGACGGCCAATCTTTCCAGAGTATCATCGGCCGTACCCGGATAGGCGAGCCGGACCAACCGTGCGATATCCGCCTCGTATTCCTGAAGACGTGTTCAAAATTTCGCCAGCACCATCACGCAAAGCAAGGGCAAGTGCAGAAGCTCTCTCTTCTAACGTCCATTTGTAGGCTTTTGCAGCCACTTCGAATTGCGTCAAAAACGTGGTCCATGAGGTTTTTCCGTCAAACGTTGGTAGCTTCATATGCACTTTAGATACTATGACCTGTTATTCTTTCACGTCGGGGATTTCTTTGCCGTAAACCACGCTATGCCTCTTTTCGGTAGGTTGGAGACTGGTCTCTCATTTTTCCGGATTCAGAGGCCATTTCTTCCAGCTGTGCCAATCTTTTGTTTATTCCTTCTTGTTCAACCTTGACTCCTTTTCATTCTTCTCTTATTTCTTCTTCGAATTTTCCCAGTTTTTCTTCCAATTTTGCTAATTTTTCTTCCAGGACTTTTGAATTCAATTTTTCTTCAAGGTTCTTTGAATTTTCATTCAATTTTTCTTCAAGGTTCTTTGAATTTTCATTTAATTCATTTAATTTTTCTTCCATAATCTATGAATTTTCCCTTAGTTTCTTTTCCAATTCGTCCTCGAATTCATATTTGCTGGTATCGAAGCCTTCTTGTATCAAAGCCTCCTCGAGCCGCTTCTGTAGGATCTTCTTAGTACCAGACGTATCTTCGTCTCGCTCTTCCAGTTCGCTTTTCAATTCGGCGACTTTTAACTGGAACAATTTTTTGGCATTTTTGTTTGATTTGTATTTTAATTATACTAGAAAATTCTCTGGAGATCGATTCGCAGACCCCATACCTGACACCAATTGTAACGAATTTTCTAGTCAAAAGTTATTTATTTAAATAATAATTTATTTAACACTATTTATATAACACTTTACACTAACTTAAAACTACTATTTATATTAGAACAATTCACTTATTTATATTACTTGTGTCTTTCGTTTATCGTTTTGATTCGCGCACTGACGCTTTATCACCACAACTACTGTCCCTCGGTCCAAAGATGATCACTTTATATACACATTTCGAACTTTCTAGATGATTCGAAAAGGAAATCCTGATGGTTCTCGAATGATGAGTAATAATTAGAAAGTCGTCGGTAATTCACAGAATTGATCTTGTTACTTGTTGCAGGAGAAAGATTTATAGTTTGTAAGTCGCTTATGGTAAAGGACCCGCACGCGGTGGCTATTCCGTAAACATGTTAAGAACATAAGAAGTACATGAACAAATTATTATCGCACACACGTACGGTGTCACTGGTCGCTACAGTACTTTAAAACACCTAATCTTGTTTGAAGATAGCCGATTATTCATTCTGGTTGTATCTAATACATATGTATCAAATGCGTATGGGTTTTATCATATTAAGAGACTCTTAATCGTTTCCAAAACATAGCATGTCACAAAAGATAAGAATATTGTAGGTACAAGTGTAAATTTGACTCATCATCCGATGTTTATTTGGCATAGTTTTAGCGTATTTACTGAAGTAGGATATCTTCAAAAACGAAGTTGATGTTTTTGTTTAATAAATTTTCCAGTCTAAAAAACAAATGATGTGTTTCCTTTTATCCAATTTATTTATTTATATTGTAAGTTCATGAAATTATTTATCGCTTATTTACCTATGTACAAACAAAAACCTAAGTAAATATGTACATACTGAACTATAACGCAGTGCGAATATATCCCCAGAAAAGTTCCAATTCAAAAAATTATTTCTACAAAAGGGGACATGGAATAGTGACCTACCATTTGACTTTGAATTGTATCTGCAAGATTTCAACTTCAAGTGAACTTGAACTTAACCTATGCACATAAATTTTATTTTGGGTCATTAATATTAATTTAGATTTCACCATTTTTGCTTTCAATTGAGCACGTTTATTACATAATAAGAGAAGGAAGATAGTCATCTTAACCGTTGTGTCGACGCGTTTCATGACGAAACGTCTAGATATAACGGTTCATTTCGATCACGGCCTACGAACCCAAATTTGAATTCTTCCAAATTTTTAAAAGTGAAGCAACTTAAAACAATATGAAAGCAAGTTATTATATACTATTCAATAATGGCAACGAAAATCATGATAAAATCTAATATATAAAATTCTCGTGTCACAATGTTAGTTACCATATTCCTCCGAAACGGCTTGACCGATTTTTATGAAATTTTGGACAAAATTTTTTTATTTTTTCAGAATGTGGCATTAAAAAATACATACAACCCTAAATTTTACCCTTCTTCCACCAACCCCCAATTTTTAATAGCGATATTAGTACTGTAATAATCTTCAACTCTCAATAGTCGATAACTGATCAATTATTATCAATCGATTGGTCATCCCCGCCAGGCGTCTACTGATGTCACTATTCACCCAGCAAACAGCACAGAGTGGGGATGAGAATGAAGCAGATTTTTTTAGAACTTGACAGGTAGTTCAAATATGTTTTAAGAAGTAAAAGAATGTTTTATTATAACATTTCAGAATGATTTGGCAATGTTCAAGAATGTTCCAGAATCTGGAAGATCATTCAAGAATGTTCGAAAGTGTTAAAAAAAGTTATAAAATGTTTTGAATGTTCTGGATAGTTCTAAATTCGCGAATATTCTAGAATGTTCCATCAAACGTGTGATATATTTTTACCCGAGCAACGCCGGGTATTGCTCCTAGTAATAAAATTAAAAAATATTTTCGATCTAGCGTACTTTAAATGTACATCTTTATCTTATCCAAAATACACAAAATTAGCAAGCAATTATTTTTAAAAGTAATAAAAAACAACTCAATACTGCTTTTATTTGTCGTTAAGATGCAATGCCGCACCGTAACCGTCAAATCCATTCAATATTGGAAAAAATAAATTAAACGTTAATGTTTATCCTCTAAATAAAATCCGCAAATATTATGACTAGGTTCTTCCGAGTTCGGAAGTTCCTGACTTATTTTGTACCACCTCGTTTGCTGCCTCTTAACTTACGTTAATCCGCACCTTTGTTATTCCTTCTTCGGAATCTACGACTACATTTATTTTGTACCCTTACCTATTACATAGTTTAAATTATTTGCTTTTATAGATAAGAAAATTAAACTTCTGGGATAGTAGGTAGCCGATAAAAATAAAAATAAATACTATTTCATGAACACCGTAGGTCTGAGAAAATGGGTGCTTTACATACCATAACCTGATCCACATAATACAAAAGAATAACACATTAATTTGAAAAATACTCGAAAATTTATCACAATGTCCTATTCAATAAAATTGTTTTGGCTGATTTTATAACATATGCTTTGAAATCTACTCCGCTACTAACTTGACTAACAGTAATATAGTTTAACTCATCCCATTTAAACTTATTTATTGATAAATATTAATACTCAATTATATGCACTTACTTGTACTTTATGAATCGATCCCGAAATCGAAATAATTATTAAAAAAATATACAGTAGGTTATTAATAAAAAATGCAAATTTTATAATGTCACGAAGTGGGAAGAAGTGTAGGTAAGTAACCAAAATTACTTTAAAATATATCTAATACTTGAATAATAAGATATTGACTACTGATCGGTATATGATGAGATTAGTTAATAAAATATTATTTGTAAGTAACTGAAATTTTTCATCAATAAATCCCCGTATTTGATAAAATTCATTTATACATATTTTGAACATTTCAAATGACGCTTCAGGAATCGTTAATCATTGACCGTCGAACTCTAATATATTAAATTAGCTTGCGGAAGATTGCAAATGTATAAACGTGTCTGTCTAATTAGACAAAGTGATTTTAGTGCCTCGGGCTTGGAAATGTGAGAATTCCAATGATATCACTGAGATGTAGGTACCTACCTAACCTAAAGAATACCGTGCAAGTTTTGAGAACTGATGAGAAATATTGCAATGTAATTGTGATGCAGGAAATGTAAATGAAATTACAACTCAAACGTATTTCAAATATATATGTATATATTTTTTATAGTTGGAACATCTTTTGTGATGACAATGCTGAAAGGAAATTACCAGTGCAGTAATATCTAAAAACAGGATGTTCTTTGTACGGTTGTGCTCTATGACACAACTGAACACTTGAGAATGAGGATGCATAGGTAGTCCATTTAATTCTCCTTGCTTTCATTAGAAGATTGCTCTATTATTAAGTCCCTTTTACTCTAATTACTTAAACTTACTGTTTGGGGAGATATTCTCAACTATAATACTATCTTAACTGAAAATTACATTGCTTCGTATTATTTTTATAATTGTGCCTCAAGAACTGAAAAATAAAAAGACTTATTTGAAAATAAGAACATAGACTTAACGAGTAAACCTAAAGGAACCCCTTGATTTTGTGGAGAGTATTTAAGCAAATGAAAATCTGGTATAAAAGCTGCATCGCCTGTTACAGAGATGGGTGATAATATTTGTATATTTGAATGAAGAAAAAAAATAAGAAATTAGAAAAGATAGAATTTTGTTCAATAAAGCTCATACTATATATGTGAATAGAGGAGAAAAACAGGTAAGGAAAGGGAGGGAGGGGAAAGACAAGAAAAAGAAGAAAAAAAAGGGGGAGTACTCAGTATTAATATATCATGATAAAATTTTTATGTAAAATTTAGAATAAAATAAGTTTTTGTTTATCTGTATAAATAACTTTTTCGTTTCAATAAAGCTCATACTACTACCTTAAAAAAAAGACATCCATGTTTGAAACAAGCTTCTCTTATAAGGGTACTCTGTTAATTCGAATTCTTTAGAATATTAATGTTTTATTATTACATGTTTATCCATATGCATATGGTATTTACTTTTGCTTAAGATTTCACTTCTTATTTATTCATTCTAACGTTGTTTCAAAGGGTGTTGGCACTTTCTATTACAAGTTCCAACAGTGTAAGTGAAATGTTCACATACCGATCCATATTCAATATAAATTATGGAAGTTATCTCAAGGTTTCACCTAGACCGTCAAAGTTTTTTAGATTATGCCTATTTATGGGTTACTTCTTAGTTCTTCCTTATGAGAAAAATGGATTTCTAACTTGATTCTTACCACAATAGATTCAAGTTTCGACTCTCGATTAAATCAAGAACTAAATGATTAAGTTTCCACTAATGTTACAATTAGGGATAGATTAGATAAAATAGTGCTTCAATGCTTCAGTCCTTCAATTATCTTAAGAAGTGGTATATTTACACTCTTTCTGATGCTTTTTGAACTTTTAATTGGAGTACACATTCAACTGGAGGTAATTCGCCTTTAATGATAACCATAATAAAGTGGTTTGGTTTTATTTTTAGTGTGCACCATATATAATTTCCAATCAAAAGCAATAGCGACGGTTGCGGTTTAATTAGATATTTTACAACCACTGGCATTACATTGTTGTTGAGATCATGCCCATAAAATAATTACGCTGGCGATGTCATGGCCAATTGTATAAATATTAAGACACTGAGGATAGGTATTCACGATTATTAAACTTTTCTTGACTTTGTTGTGACTTCATCAGCAACTCTCTCTTGCGATTGTCCATAAAAGATAACTATATAAAATAGTTAACATCTAATGTATATATTAAAGATTGAAAAGAGGAATATAGAAGTAATTTCTTCTTATTAAACAAATTAGCACGTGGAGGATACTGTAAATTAATAAAAAAATTTAATTTACTAAAGGCAGGTTAGTTTCATGAGTCACGTAGCTGCTATTTTGATAATGTAGCTTTTAAGGTTTGTAGCTGAGAAATTTAACTTAATGGAAACTCTTTGAAAAAAATTAAATTAAAGACAGTTATTTTCAAATATTTTTTTATTAATTTTTTAATGCTTGTTTAAATTCTGGATACAAATAACACTCGACGTATAAATTATTGTTTCTTACGTAATGACGCTTTTTAGAAAGAACTGGTCACCATGGGAAAAGGAAAACATGTTTTTTTTTATAATTGTAAGTAAAAAAAGATTTGTTCCAAGACAATATAGTTTCCACACTTTAGGGCATGATCAGTTGATGACTTTACAAAACATTATTTTATTTACAAATTATTTAATTATTTAAAACAGACAAGTACAGCATGTATAAATATGCAAATTTTACATGTTCAAGACAAAGGACTAATAATAAACTTAGTTGGAAATACAGAAATAGGTAGATAGTATCAATATACTAACAAATAAGCTAAGATTTATTTTAGACGATTATAGTTAGACAAAAACGGTCTTCCCTTATTAAATCTGAACTTCTAGTACCCCTAACTTTCAGTATTAAATTAATTCTTATTACATACGTTGTGTAAATTATGACCCCATGATGATATAGTGTCATGAAACAATATTATAGTGATTAACAGTAAAGAAGCCCTTGAAACAAAAATTTTCTTGTTTCCTTGTTATTGTTTTTCCATTTAAATAGAATAACATTTGTCTTATTTTAGTGTGTCAATTCCATTATTCTATTTTGTTTGTTAGAAATTAAAAACCTTCGACAGACGGATAGATTACCAATCTTACTTCTAAAATAACCAAATAAAAAAATACTTTTTACTATCCAAAAATTTATATTAGGTAACTTAACCTAATCATTCATTTAGTAAAAAAGTTATAAAAAATACTGCTAAGCTACTTAGTTTAACAGCCAAATTAACATAATCAACCTAACTCAATATTAACTGTGACAAAGGCAAAAATAAGCGATTTGCACCATAAGTAAGGTGAAGTGGTTTATTAATTTATTTGTTAACAGAGAATTAGTTACTTAGGGTCCCTATGGAAATTAACACTTTTCTAAAAGAAATATAAAATTTCTACATCTTAAAAGATTTCAAAGATATTTTTTTATAAATTAAGCTTAGAATTGGAAATTTATTGATAGTTATAATCAGAGTTAATATGGGGTTAGAAATTGTTTATTATGAAAACCCTTCCAACATGTAGCATCAGTTGCAGTGCATTATGAAGGTTACATAATCAAAATAATGTGTGTTAATAGTTTTCCTCCATGTACTACAAATTCAAGGAGCCTTTTTTCGTAATCAGGACTCAATATTACCTTTAACTGTATTCAAAGAATAAGGGAGAGAATTAAAACTATTAACACATATTATTTTGATTTTGTAACTTTTAGAATGCACTGCAACTGCAGTTGGAAGGGTTTTCATAATATATAACTTATAAAATATTCGCTGTAATGATACCTACAGGGTACATTTAGGAATAAAAATAATACCAATGAGAAAAACATCCCACACTGTATGGTGCTATAGAACCCATTGATTCAAAATTCCGAAACTGAAAAACACGTTTTCTTTTTTTCATTTGAATTTATTATCGGAGTTTCCATTAAATATTATGAAATCGTACTTTACTATAAAAATGTGATGTGAGTTGGCAATTTTATTGTTAAATGTTAGCAGTAAATAACATAAGTGTAATAGGAAGAAAAACAGTGGTCAACTTTGACACATGATATGATTTTCTGTTTCCCACATTTCATAATTATTTATCTTAAACGTTTATTTCATAAATTGGATTTGACAGCTTAAGATAATCCAAAATAAATATTTTGATTATGTTCATTTATTCCGCGGGTAAACACATTTAATTGTAGGTATGTCTACATAGGTACTTTTAAACAACTTTTTTCAGCTCATTCACACGGGGCATTGGCATTTACAAATTTCCAGTTTTTTGCTTC
Organism: Agrilus mali; assembly: GCA_029378335.1. Classification (NCBI taxonomy): domain Eukaryota; kingdom Metazoa; phylum Arthropoda; class Insecta; order Coleoptera; family Buprestidae; genus Agrilus; species Agrilus mali. The sequence continues at coordinate 13,389,420 of CM055655.1, read as the reverse complement.
ATCATTTTCCGCGAGTAGATAGATTACTTTTTGCTGAACAATTTAATTTAATTGAGCATGTAAATATTTACGTACATATTGTCGGTACATCGTGGTCGTCGTGCCGCACTGTATGAAAAACCGGAACATGTTCGTGAAACCTGGATTTCCGATGACGTAGCAATCGTCATCTTCGATATATATTTAAAGTCTCTCATCTTTAACGGCAAAACATGAACAGCACTTTGTCTTGAAACCGCTACACGATTAAGTTGTAATATAGGTAAAATGAATTGCGGTTGCATTGCCCCAACTTACGGTCCATCTCTCGCTAACACTTGTGGAGGCGGTTCGTTCGTAGTGTTCATGACATTAGTTAATAGTTTTATTACAAATCAGTGCGATATATCCGAAGTGTGCCAAAGAGTTATACCGCGAAGTCAACCTGATTGTGAGTATGATTTCGTGGTTATTGGGGGTGGAAGTGCTGGCGCCGTGGTGGCCAGCAGGCTCTCAGAAATACCCGAATGGAAAGTCCTGCTTGTCGAGGCGGGTGGAGATGAACCACCAGGTACTCAGGTAAGGTGAAACCCTTGAGTTTCATTTTTGCCAACTGTACTATATATAAATACAGAAAAACCATAAAAAAATAATAAAATTCTTATTCTTAAATTCAATATCATTAATGTTATAATTTATAATTATTGTACCGTTTATCGCGTTTTCGCCTACTTTTCCTGAAATAAAGTGTTATTTATACAAAAATTTGATTGTACCAATTGATAACTATCAAAACAAAATAAATTTGCTAAACCTCAATCCTAAAATCTAGTTTGTTCATTATTTTTGATGTCGAAAAAGAAAACTACACTGACTTCTATTTTCTGTATAAATTGAGATGTAGAAAATACTGGCAAGGGTAAATAGAGAGATACTTAAATATTTGTGATTCAAAAATTACTGATTTTGTTCCTATGTTATTTCCGTTATCTTCAGTCATTTAAAAGATAATCTTAAAGTAAGTAACAATTTTAATATTAATTATTGTGTGCACGAAGTGTTTTGTTCGACTATTCTTTATTATTAATTATTATCTCCCAACAATTTACTAATACATCTTTACTATTTGAAAACCATATTATCAACTTACTGATTATTAGGTACTATAGATTCCCTATATCTTTAAGTTACTCAAAATTTTGTTGTGCGAAGAAAGTTGCTTTTGACAAGAGATGGTCAATAGCGGCTTCAAGAATGGAAAGACTTTTTTGTCAAAAACTCTTTATTGTCTCTTTTTATTTAACTATAATATCTGTATCCTTTTCTTTTTTGTAATTATGTTAAATATTGATTCTTCAATTGACATCTTAATGTATTTTCTTTCCGCCTAAGTCTATAGAAATGCTCCTCATCTATCAATGTCATATAACTTTTAATACTTTAACTGACAATCTATTACATTATTTTTTTTTACTTATTTTGTAATTTAAAAAATTGTCAGCATTTTTACATTAAGATTCTTAAAATTCCTCAAATTCAGAAAGGTTGTGGTTCGAGCTATCAATGTTCCACTTATGTATTTCTGTAACATTGGTTTACTTTATGGTGCAGTAGAACAACATAATTAAATGCCATATGATGTATGTAGGTGTGATGTCGATGACCAGTTGACCTACCGTTAAAACCTCTTTTAAATTATGCGAATCCACCGATTGCCCAGGAAAAATAAAATAACTGTATATATACTAAAACTCCTTAAATTATAATTATGCTATTTGTGGGTGGAAAAAGAGCTTTTTTCTGCCTATAAAAGCTGCTTTTTAGGCTCTTATTTGTATACTAATTATGATGTACAATTTTGTCTGGCTCTTTGTCTGCCTTTACCGGCTAAATAGGTATGGAAACTGCTGAATCAATATATTAATGTATACTAGGGTCGAAGATACAGTAGAGATGACGGTTAAGGTACTTTACAACCATTTATAGCAACTACCCAACAGGAGATCTCTTTTTGAAATCCATTATACGTTGTTAATTGAAATGTTTAAGTTTGTATTTTGATGATTGTCAATAACAATTTTTAATGGCCTCCTTATTCTACTATATTTTTGACGCAAATATAAATTTAACAATCATGACGAAGAGTTCTCGGGAGTTGTCGGAGTGAGTAAAAATTAGTTATTTCTTATACATATCCAAGTTTTTAATATAATATAAAAGTATAAATAGATTTATTTATATGGTAGTAAGTACGTACTCATATTTTTTATTGGATTTAGATTATCTACTTATATGTTTTATTTTACACTAAAACAATTCATGACATCTATATATTTAGAACTTTTTCTGGAAAATTTTTAAATTGCTGTAATTACAAAATTCAAAATGTATCAGTTGACCTACCGCATTATTGTGTACTAAATGTGCCTATCAATAAAAAAAAAAAGAAAAGAGACTAAACAAATTAAAATAAGAGAATTGAAGAAAATAATCCAAGGTATGTATTAGTAATGTTACATAAAATGATCCCAAAGAAACTTTGTACAGTGGCCTTTAAATTTTTTATTCAAAAATAGTGTTAGGCTATAAGTAATGCTACCGTACCGACCGGGGTCGATACTTTCTGGTCAAAATAGTGCTGGACAGGTAAACAAATAAAACAAACAAAAACCTTCGAAAGTATTTATTTATTCAAATAAAGAAATTGTGATCGTCAATAGTGGTAGGACCTTTAGATTACGTTGTGATAATAATAGTAACTGAAAATCAGACTCTTTTATGAGTTCCGTACAAGCTATAGGTATTAACAAAGAAAAACACAAAAACCTGTTTAATTCATTTATTTCTTTTTTACTGCTGGGGAACCTGAATGATCCAATATATGTTGCAAAGGGTTGGGGAAACCCCAGGAAAACCCAACCAGATCATTATAACTTACATGTACCTTCAGAACGTATAAACACAATGTTTTTATGAGACTTTAACAAAAATGGCCGTAAGTTGGTTCCAGATAGAAGGGACAACAACGAGCTCTTTATGTGATAATTTAGGGCGGTAACGGGTATGTCGTAGTACAAGTGAGTACCAAATATGTAAGGGGGTTGGTACAGAGTATGACATCATCAAACCGTGCACCAACAATAAGTACAGGTGACCTCTCACATGTTCGTCTTGACCAGGGAGGAAGGAAGCCTTGCTAGACGGGACTATAACTGTGATTATAGCCACACCTGTAGTAAGCCATGTTCTACCTAGGTAGTTAGGTAAGACATGTTAGGTACCTGTTGTCTGAAATACACTGTGTGTTTGTGTGTGTGTGTGTTGGGTATGCATACACTAGGTGTATATTATTTCAGGGTAATTGTATACACGGTGAGTGTTGGCAGGGTAGGGACATACACTGAGTGTATGTGTGTGTGTGTGCACTTTGTGCGTTGGTTTGTTTTGTACATTTTGTACATAGTGGGGGTCCAACACTCGGTGTATGGGTTGTGTTTTATATACTTGGTATATGTGTGTGTATGTGAATATACCCTGTGTATGCATATAAGTGTATAAATTTTGTGTGTATAGATGGTTTGTGTATTCAGAACAAGAAAGCACGTCACTTACTAATGGACTTCCTCCTCTCGGACCAAGAGGTCTTCAATAGAGAGTATCTCCTTTTAATTTAGACAAAGATGTGTTAATGTATGAAACATTTGACACACCAGTTACCAGACAAATGTTTGGGCTGCTCGATCTTTAGATCCAGCTTGTCGAGTGGTAATGTTTGATTAAACCAAAAATGGTTGTTGTCGTATCTACCTAGTATCAACCAGTTGCCAGAACTAAAACAAAGTAATGACGATTGAAATTGTACTAAGGTAAAAATTAATCATAAGTTTAACTGTAAAGTAATATCATAAAGTTGTTACCTAGAGTAAAAATAATCGAACGTATTTACAAATTAAAAGTAATCAATCGTAATAAACAGCACCTATAGTTAAGAGAATAAAACAACAAAAATAAGATTATTAAGAAAATTAAAGTTCATCACCTTTGGGCCATGGTAGCTACGTGGGAAAGAGATATATTAAGTCATAAATCTCAAGTGAGAAAACACAACAAAGACACAAACAAATGTTAGTGATTATACCTTCACTTTGTGGGTCGTTCACGGCGGGGTTCTCAAGTACTGCCGCAAAGGGATCGGTTCGATTAGGGGTCGTCATCGTGGACCGGGTGGCCGAACTGGAATGTTCTTTTCAAGAAACCAGTGACGTAACGTGGGGGTGAATGCTCTCCCATTTTACACGGTCCGCTGGGGCAGGGAACGGCCAGTGGGGGGGTGGTGAAATCGGCGACGCGCTCTATGTGGGCCCAGGAGGTGGTTAAAGACCAAATAAACCAGCGACGGCGGTGATTCGATTGGACACCGGGGTCAGAGGTGATTCGTGATGTCCATCAGGATCGAAAGTTGTTTGGACGGCGGAAACTCGCTCAGGGGATCGGAACAATTGAACCCAGACAATGGAACCGAGGGTGGACTGCACTCTACAACAGCCTTTGGTTTGCCAGACGAGATTTAGGTTAATTAATATGGAAGGGTTAAAGGACGTTCGCTCAGACTGACCGAGCCAGCCAATTGAACAGGTGGTAAAGGACGTTCGCTCAGACTGACCGAGCCAGTCAATTGAACAGGTGGTAAAGGAACGTTCGCTCAGACTGACCGAGCCAGCCAATTGAACAGGTGGTAAAGGAACGTTCGCTCAGACTGACCGAGCCAGCCAATTGAACAGGTGGTAAAGGAACGTTCGCTCAGACTGACCGAGCCAGCCAATTGAACAGGTGGTAAAGGAACGTTCGCTCAGACTGACCGAGCCAGCCAATTGAACAGGTGGTAAAGGAACGTTCGCTCAGACTGACCGAGCCAGCCAATTGAACAGGTGGTAAAGGATCGTTCGCTCAGACTGACCGAGCCAGCCAATTGAACAGGTGGTAAAGGACGTTCGCTCAGACTGACCGAGCCAGCCAATTGAACAGGTGGTAAAGGAACGTCCGCTCAGACTGACCGAGCCAGCCAATTGAACAGGTGGTAGGTAAAGGTAGGTCTCCCTCTTCCTTGCCAGGGTAGGTGGAATGTCGGAGACTTATTTTACTGGAGATCGCGAGTCCTTTTATACTCCAAAATTTACCCTTACCATCGCGTGAGAACCGCGCTCGCGAGCTTCCCCTTGCTTCACCTCGGCGCTAACACCTACAAGCTCAAATCAGGGTTGAAATATACCTACACTCCTCTTTTACATAACGCTCTTTCTTTCTACCTATCCTAGTGTGTGTGTCCACACGCTCTCTATCGTATCCCCTGCCTGCTTCCCTACCGAAAATACCTATCCGCTAACCTAGCTCTCGCTGTCTCTCTCCTAACATCGGAATACAGATAGCTACATCTCACTCGTGACCGGACATAAACCAGATGTAGGATGACGGTTACTGCACGCTGCAAAAATTGACACCAAATGCACGATTTTATGTGGCTTAAACTCTGAAGACAAAAATTATTCAAAATTATTTAATTTTACTGAACTAATTATCGGAAAAATGTTAAAGAAAACTGATTTGGCTGACTTAAAGCAAGAAAAGGATTAAAATTGACGTCAGACCAAAATTAAAAATAATAATATAGGAAATAAAGTAAACAAATGAAGGTATATTTGCAGAAATTAATAACACCTGGGTACAGGTGGTTACAGTAACAATTAATTTTTAAACAAATTAACACTAAAAATACGATACGTTTTGGCAGATACATTAAATATTTATCTTTCAATGTAAATAACAAACAATAAGTAGATACATAATTGCAAAGTTAACAGATGATTATAAACTATTTTCAACACTTTTCTGTGAAGTATATATAGGTAGATACCTAATAGATAATCATTATTTATAAAGATGGCATTATTATGTTGATATACAGCTTTTCCATAATATGCTCTAATACTGGTGCCTACTAATACTGAAGCGACAAGAGGCTTAATTAATTAAGGAGGTGAAGGTATTCTTTTTATTAAATGTCACTTCAGTCAAATAACAATTGTCTAGGCCAATATAATTTCACTTAACAAATTCTGGACCCATAATGTTAAAAAAGACACAGGAAAATTATAAATTTGCCTAAATCACACTAATATTATAAAGTTTGTGAGTGTGTGTTTGTTACTTCTTCACGTCTAAACGGTTAGAGCGACTTTGATAAAATTTTGTACGGAGTTAGCTAACACCCTGGATTAACACAAAGGCTGCGTTTTACTGCGGGAAATTTTCTTATTCCCATGGGAAAATCGATGAAAACGAATTCGCGGAATATTATGAATGCGAAAGTAACTCTGTCTGTATGCTACACAATCTCGCTTAAAATACTAAACAGATTTAAATGAAATTTGGCACAGAGATAGTCTAGAGCCTGAGAAAGAACATAGGCTACCTTTTAATGCAAAAAAAGGGTTGTAAGGGGTTGAAATAGGAAAGTTTGTGCGGAAATTCCGTAAGTTTTAATGATAGAAGCTTGAAACCTATTTTTTAGGCTTTTGATTAGATAGAAATAAATACGACATTCACTGTTTGTAAAAATTTTACCCTAAAGGAGATAAAATTAGCCGATGAAAGTTTATTTTATAATGACGTCGTCCAAAAAGCTTACGGCCCAGAAAATTAAAATATTAAGTGTAAAAGGTTATAGAGGTTTTGTTTATAGGTATGGATTAATAAAAGTAGTTCAATACTAAGCTATATAAACTATTTTAAACTATAATTAAACTATATTAATCTATAATATTATAAATGCGAAAGTAACTCTGTCTTTTCTGTGTGTTACGCAATCACGCCCAAACTACTGAACCGATTTAAATGAGAATTTGGTACAGAGATAGATAAGTAATAAAGCTAGAGGCTTGAAACTTATTTTTTAGGCTTTTGATTAGATATAAATACATTTAAAGTTTGTAAAAATTTTACCCTAAAGGGGGCAAAAATAAGGAATGAAAGTTTTTGTGTAATGACGTCGGCAAGAAGGCTTACGGCCCAGAAAATAAAAATATAAAAGAAAAAAATTTTAAATGCTGCCGAAAGTCACTATTCCACGCGGACGAAGTCGCGGGTATAGGTAGTATTAAATAAATGGCATTTGTACATAGTCAGCCTCGCTTTGGTTTAGATTTTTTTAATATCGGCGTGTATTTGATGTGATTAGGCGATTTGTGACATTACGTTCACTACCTCGGCTTGCTTTCAACGCATTCTCAGCTTTTTGGACTATTTAAAATATATGCCTAAAAGGCGACAAAATTCTTTAACTTATTGGTCCACGTTTAGGATTATGTTAACTACGAAAACAGTCGGATAAACAATAGACTTGCATATCATACAGCTGCAAAGATAGACTCAATAAAAGTTATCATTCTTTAACATTATTTCTAAACCACCATCCTAAATAAATTGTGAGATACATTAATTGATTAAATCAAACCTACTACTGATAACCTTTATGTGATATAAAGAAATTGAAACGGAAATTTGTTGATTCAGATAATGAAATTTTTTCTTTGTTGATTGTCCCCACAAAATCTTCATCTTTAAACCCAAAAATTAATTGAATATCCACCTTCACTTCTTACCCTGAGCCAGTCCTTTCATTTTCTGAAAACTAGAACAACTAGTGATGAGTAAACATAAGTCCTATACAAGACTAATATAATTTTGATTTTAAATTAACTTTATTGATGCTTATTTAGAGACCGTTACTGTTATTAGTTGCATTTACGTAGCTGCAAATTCAGGGAATAATTGTGAGAAACTTCTTCAAGAAAACAAGAATATTAAAACTTGTGCACGACAATAATTATTATTAACGGATAATTGACAGCAATGCCGACAAAACCTTCTCAGTATAACAAAATAAGTATATTAATTATACTTTACAGTGGTTTTGAGGTGATAAAACGCAACTGACAAAATTCAAGCTCATTAGTTCAGAACAATTTCTTACTGATTCATGAAAACCAATTATGACTTCAATTAGGTATCACGACCTCCATTGCCTAGTGTTGATGTTGATTAATGTTGTTTGCACATATCATTCACGCTGTATTACTACAAACCTTTTTTAATTACTGTTTGTTATGAAAATTTCTCTTTTTCTCTCGCTTTGTCGCTTGAGAACGATACAATACCTACTTGTAGGTAATATGGCCAGCGCTGCAAAATGCCTAATCGACTTTTGTTAAAAACTACCGCTATTGAAGGCAGAATTTAACTATGTGTATTTATAAATTAGTAAGTGACCTACTCACCTAAATGCTATCTACAATTTCTATTGCTGATATTTTGGCTGTTACTTCCAAATTGTGATTTTTGTGTGCACTTCTGCGATTTATGATTAATTTAATCAATATAATTCAATGGTGGAAGAAAAATGGAATGGCATTAAATGCCAAGAAATGTTCAGTACTAACATTTAGTAGATCACCTTTCACAGTAGAGTTTGCATATTATATTGGGGGTAATAATCTTGAAAAGGTTCTTAAAGTTAAAGACTTGGGAGTAATATTCGACTCAGAGCTTAGATTTGATATACATATAAATAAAACTATTGCCAAAGCAAATAAGACATGGGCATTCATATGGCGTAACACGAAGAACTTTAGGAATCAATAAAAGTACTATACATGTCATTAGTTAGATCGGTACTTATGTATGCTTCAGTTGTGTGGAGACCATTAACCAAAAATAGAATATACTTGTTTGAAAAGGTGCAACACAAAGTGATCAGACATTTAAGTAGGCTTGATGGGACTCCAATGCACAAGTACAGTCATGATTATACTGGTTTAGGGAAAAGATTTGATTTGCCAACTATAGAAACGATGTTTAATTGTACCGATGCAATTTTCTGTTACAAAATGTTGACGCCTAGTTTGACGAACTTTTGTATTGTTTGAAATAAAAGAAGACGATTGCCTTTTTGAACTTTTATTAAATAACACTTAACACTAAAAACATAATACATACGAATAGATTACTTAACCGTTAGCAATGAATAGCTGATAGTCGTGAATATTAAAAGTGATGTTTGATTATTTGTCGTGAATTCCCTCTTTGTCTCGATTATTTTGCCTTTTTCTAAAATAACAAAAATTAAAGTGAAGAGGGAGGATAGGTGGAGTTAGTAAATCTTTAGGTTAGTTAATTGGATTATGAATTCTAGAATCGGACTGGTTGGTCTAAAAGAAGAAAGTAGGACTTAAAGGGGGTGTGGTTTGATAATAAGAGAAAGGGATAAACAGAAGAGGGTGTTACGTGCAAATTGGATGGTTTGCAATACCAATGACCTTTAAATTTCCAGATAAGTCACGTATTCAATGGCATCAATAAACGTTGTTACAAATTTTGAGAAATGAATGCCATTAGGGAAAACATTGTCGCTTAATACTGCATCCGAACAAAGGCGATATAACAAAGTTTATTATTGTAAACAAATGTTAGCTGAGCAACACTGAATATTCTAAGTAAGGGATAATCCATCAGTAAATATCTACAGGAAATGCATCATAAAATATAGAAATTGAACAAAGGGGCAGATTTCTATGCATAAACTTTTGTAATCCTAATAAACCGTAAATACTATGCCAAATAAACATTCTTGGACTCTTTTGAATACAACTTATTTGAATAGACCTAACACTGCTAATATAAATACAAAAGACTAAATATAAGAAATATCCAATTAGGAATAAAAAAAAGTATTATAAACATAGCAAAATATTGACACTCAACACAAAATAATGGCAAAAATGATAGACTGTTCAGATGTTTTCAGTGCCTTGCCGTACAGAGAGGAGAGCAAGACATTAGAGTTCATGTCCCTTTTTATCTACCATTTCATAAAAAGAATTACAAAAGAAGTGCACCTCTATAAAGGATTGCGGTGGAAGGGAATGAAATGGTAAAGAACAATAAAGAACTGAAAGACTTCGATGTACAGACAGATACAGCGGTAGTTGCCACTAGAAAGTGCACCTTGAAATAAAAGTAGTGGTGGGAAGAAATGTTGAACTATCTGTCTCTGGTTAAAAGGCCAAAAGGCAAAAGGGTTATGAGATTAAAAGATCAAATACGATTTTCCATATAGAAAGTTCTTATTTTGTTTTTTTTTACGGTTTTTTTTTCTTCAGTATTGCCTGGAGGCCTACATTAAGTTTTAGGGTTAACTATATATAATAATAAGAAAGCGTTGGTGCTCTGGAGAACTGTAACCACCTCGATTTTTGTTTTGTAATGGATTATGATCCATTCTGATTATTTGTAAAAAGGATGAAAATCCGTTAATAACACTAAACAAATAAATAAAATAGTTTAAAACATTTGGCTGCTGTTTTTACGTTTCTCTACAACTACTTAGTAGAATATTGTCAAAATACATGAAATTCTAATAAGTTCTTTTCTCTGTTTAATTAGTAAACCTTATAATTTCATGAAATACGTTAATATCAATTTTTTATTTACCAATTCTTTGTTGTGTATATTTATATGAATGTTTCATTTTTCTTACACATGAATTTTTATCTATTTTTAAGAAAAATAGCAAACTTTTCTCTATAGCCATACTGATAACCATATGCTGCTGATATGTCCAAGTGTAATGTTTTCATTATTCGTTTAATAAATTTAGAAAAAGTCGCTAATATCTTTTTTATGCTTATTTTCCAGAAATATCTGTAGATACCTTATTATAATAAAAAATAAACTCTCAACATACCTACATTTAATTAAATATTACGAAAAAGAATTCCACCTTTTTGGTTTAAAGTTTTTACTAAAACCTCTACAATTGTTTCTTTATATTATACCTTTTTTAAGAGTTAACAATCTCCATAATTATAGAGGTCTTAAACATTTTGAAACGCAAAAGAAATCCTATTTTATTCTATTTCAGATACTTAAATATGCTTCATAATTACCCAACCGCAGATACCTCAACTAGAATACATTAATTAACGGTACACATTAAACACTTCATTTTTATTATGGTATCAATTTCCTAATGTAAATATTTACATACCTACTTTACGTAATGTGTCCACTTAAATATATCGTCGACAACTGGGTAATTTGCTCGTTTCTATTATGAGTACGACGTACGTATATGCTTTACTGTTTTCATCATATTTACCAAAATCTTCTTTAGGTGTTGGGGATGATTGCCTTGGCAGCGAACGGAATACACTTTCTAATTTTCGAACAACTTTATTTACTTATTAAACAACGACTACTATACCGATACAACGTGGCAAGAAAAAAAGGGGTGATCAATAAGAATGTCTTCTTCTTAGCAGTTCTGACACGAGTCTCTAACCGAAGCTGAACGAAGCAAAAAACTGGATGATACATAGTGGCTAAAGCTACCCACAATCGAGGACCGGTACTGTCTAAAATATCTACGGCCGGAACATGCCCCCCACCTTGGAAGGGTCACCTTTCAATAAATCAACTGCGACCTCACTGCACTTCCACCACACAACCTCACTTGGCTACCTCGATCGGAAGAGGGCAGATCTTAGAAAAGGCCCGTTTAACGATGCCCTGTTGCGTTTTTAACTCGGCCACTCTGTTGACTCCGTCGGCACCAGGGAAGACTCGAATCACCCTACCGAGTTTCCACTTCATGGGTGGCTGAGTATCGTCCTTAATAAGAACCAGGATGCCCTCTTTTAGTTGACCTTGAGCTTGTCTCCACTTGTGCCTCTGTTGGAGCTCGGAAACATATTCTTTGCTCCAACGTGTCCACAGGTGTTGTTGCATTTGCTGAAGGTGCTGATACAACGATAATCGGTTTGTTGCTACATCCTTCAAATCCGGATGTGGTATTGTCGTTAACGGCTGGCCCACCAAGAAGTGTGAGGGGGTCAACGGGACAAGGTCTTCAGGGTCGTTAGATAGGGAAGAGATAGGTCTTGAGTTCAGTATCGATTCTACCTGCACTAGCAATGTATAAAATTGTTCGTATGTCAAAATAGTTGCTCCTACTACGCGTTTTAAGTGATTTTTCATGCTTTTGACCCCAGCCTCCCAGAGCCCGCCAAAATGAGGAGCATGAGGCGGGATAAAAGATGCCTTCATTACTACAAGATTTTATCAAATCGTCTCCCTGAATTTTGAAAAACTCATAAATGCTTTTAAGCTCAGAATTGGCTGCTGCAAAATTGGTTCCGTTATCGGAAAATATTTTTGACGGCTTGCCGCGACGAGCAACGAATCTCCTCAGCGCTAACAAAAAGGACTCCTTGGTAAGATCTGTAGCTAGCTCTAAATGCAGAGCATTTGTAACGAAACACACGAATAGGCTTACATATGCCTTGCTTGTCTTAAAGCCTCTGCCTGATTTGGATTTTAGGGTAAATGGGCCCGCGTAATTAACTCCCACCATCGCGAACGGCCGTTGGGGTTCAGTACGTGCAGAAGGTAAGCTTCCCATTATAGAACTAGGAGATTGAGCCCGGTATCTGGCACATTTTACACACTGGCGAATAACACCTCTCGTTTCGCTTCTCCCGGAAATAGGCCAGAAACGGTCGCGTAGAGAGACCAGTGTTTTTTGCGGACCGGCATGAAGTAACCTCAAGTGCTCGTCTCTAATTATTAATTTCGTAAGTTTCTCCCCAGCGGGTAATATTATGGGATGTCTCTTTTCGAAATTAAACACCGAATTGACCAAACGGCCCCCAACGCGCAGAACACCTTGTTCGTCCAAGGTCGGGTTTAGGCCTAGAATTCGACTATTTTTGTTAATTGACTTGTTTGCCTTAAGCAACCGATATTCTTTTTCAAATGCTCTAAATTGTTTGTCTTAAACCTAAGCACGTAGGCGATTATTCTTTTTAGTTTAGCTAGATCGGAGAATCGATGGACTATAAATTCATCGCGTTCGGGTGCGGAAAAAAAACGACTTAATCGTTTTGCGTAAATCGGGTAGCTCTTGGCGATCGTCTAAATCGAGGTGTGAGATAGGCCACACATCAGTCGGCTGTGCAAGCCACTCGGGGCCATGCCACCATAGTTGCGCATCCCTCAGCAGTGCGGGCTGCATACCTCGCGATAATATATCCGCGGGATTGCTCTTCGTTGGGACGTGCCTCCACTTCATCGTACTTGTCAATTCTTGTATCTCAGCCATTCGGTGACTCACGAATTGCTTCAATTTGTTTGGCGGCGTTCTTAACCAGCCTAGTACTACCGTTGAATCGGTCCAGAGAGTTACTTCATCAATCGTTAATCTTAACGAGTCTAATACCTTTTTAACTAACCGCGCAAGCGTAATAGCGCCGCAGAGTTCTAGGCGCGGCATGGTAACTGTTTTTGTGGGTGCTACCTTGGTTTTGGCGCACAGCAGATTCACCCAAATAACGTTATCTTGATCGATAGATCTCACGAATACGCATCCACCATACGCACGCTCCGAAGCGTCCGAAAAACCGTGTATTTCGACACGCGTAGGCCTTTGGCAAATAGCATGTCTTTTTATTTTGACCTTGTTTAACTCCGGGAGCTGAGATCTAAATTCGGACCACTGAACCTGAATGTGAGTTGGTAGTATTTCGTCCCAACCCACCTTTTCCAGCCATAAGGATTGTAATAATATTTTTGTTAATATTGCGCATGGACTTACCAGACCTAATGTCAAAAAAACAGGACTTTGTTTGGCGATTCGCGATCTGGAACGTATTTTAGTACTTCTGGTGTGTTAGAGAAAAATTTTCTTAATTCGAAGCAACCTTGCGCGAGTACGTCTGATACTTGTTTACAAATTTCGGCGACCTGCTGTATCGATTCTCCCCCCGTGAGCATATCATCGACGTAGAAGTCATTGTCGATTATGCTAGATATTTTAGGGAGATCGGCTTTATTTTCTTCAGCCAATTGATGCAATACTCTCGTTGCCAAAAAGGCGGACGAACTAACACCGTATATAACCGTTACCAAGTTAAACGTTTCTAGGGGAGCCTCAGGGCTAAACCTCCATACTATTTTTTGTAGCGGCCTTTGCTCCGGTTTTATTAAAATAGCTCTATACATTTTCGCGATGTCCGCTGACACTACGAATGTGTGCTGTCGAAAACGGACGAGGATGGAAAAGAGGTCTTGCTGTATCGTAGGCCCGATCATTTGCAGATTGTTTAAGGAGTAGCCCGTACTTGTGGGTGACGACGCGTCAAATACTACCCTTAGTTTGGTGGTAATACTGCCTTCGCGAAAAACGCCGTGGTGCGGCATATAATATGATACGCTATCGTTCTCGGTATTTTTATCTTGTTCCATATGATTCAGGCTTATGTATTCCCTAACGAATTCATGATAATGTCCTTTTAGTCTAGGATTGGTTTCGATTCTTTTTTCTAGTGATAAAAACCGTCTTTTGGCTTGTTCATACGATTCGCCCAATTTTTCTACCGTGTCCTTTAAAGGCAAAGCTACCACGAACCTACCATCCTCGTTTCTTGTGAAATGAGCCTTAAAATGCTCTTCGCATGCGATCTCCTCGGGCGAAAACGATTTCTGAAAACATATTTCCTCTAACTCCCAAAACCGCGCAAGTTGATCCTGCATTTCAATATTTCGAGTATCGCAACTTGTAGATAGATTACACGAAATCGTGGATGTGCATGGCACGCCGATCGGTCCGGATATTATCCACCCGAACCTGGTTTTCTGGAGAATCGGTTTGTTAGGGCCCAAAGACATCTGTCCCGCGCAAAGTAGGCTATAAAACAAGTCGGCGCCGATCAGCATATCGATGGGCTGTGGCTTGAAAAATACAGAGTCGGCCAGCTTAATATTTTGCGGAATTGAGAGGGTCTTAACATCGATTGCGGTACTAGGTAGGTGATTGCTGACCGTGGGTATCACGAGGCATGTTAGTTTTGTAGTGTAAGCATTATACTGAGAGCTTATGGTGACGTCACATTTTGCCTTAATATTTGACGCCGTGTTATTAAGACCGTTTACCGGTTTCGTAGGGAGGCCCAATTGGTTGCAAGTAGATTCACTAAGGAAACTTTACTGTGATCCGCTGTCAAGTAGAACACGGATTTTATGAGGTCGTTTGTCCTCATCGAATATAGTGATACATGCAGTGGATAATAGCACCTGATCGAAAGAATCGCGAGCTGACAGACTAACACTGTTGGCTGCTTCCCCTTTTTCGTCGGCGGCTTGGCTTTCGGTCGTATTGAGCTCTGGGGTTTGTGTTTCGCGATGTAACAACGTATGATGCTTTCCCGTACATTTGAGGCAAGTACCTTTACGACATGTCTTGTAATAATGCCCCGGTCTCAAACAATTTGTGCACAGTCTTAAAGATCTGGCCTTTTCAAACCTTTCGTTAGTGGATTTCTTCAGAAACTCTGAACAATTCTGGACATAATGATTTGAGTTACAAACCGTGCATTTCGGACCGTTTTGTACGTTTCCAGTGGCTACGAAGCTTTTTGTACTACGCTTGTTATCGCGCTTGTCTTGTTTTTGAGGTTTGGCTCGATTTTGTTCAATTGTTTCTAATAGTTCGGCGCGATTTTTTAGAAATATTTATAGCGTTTCAAAGTTAGGCGCATCTGTTTTTGTTTTATGAGTTTCCCACTCGCGACTTGTGATTGTGTCTAATTTTGTGCTGACCAAATAAATTAATAATGTTCCCCAATTATCCGTGGGCTCCCCTAAACCTTCCAACGCGCGTAAGTTTTTTGTTAGAATGTCAAGCAGATCACGAATGTTTTCTGCCGACTCGCGGTTTAGCGGTTCAAGGTTAAATAGATTTTTTACGTGATTGTGGATTAATCCCTTTTTATTGTTATAACGGTCCTCAACAGCATTCCACGCGATTGCGTAGTTGCTGGATGAAAATTCAAGTCATTTTATTATTTCCGCGGCGGAATCTTCAAGACAAGCTCTCAAATAATGGAAGCGTTGTATATCACTGAGTGATTCATTATTGTGTATTAGAGATGTATACGTATCACGAAATTCCAGCCAATTTTACAGCGAACCGTTGAATTTGGGCAACGTTATCGTAGGTAGCTTAACATTTTTGGAAATTTCGCCATTTGCGTATTGAGAACTAGCTCCCGAACTTACTTGGCTGCTTTGGCCTTGTGAATGTATTGAACTTTCCTCGTTTTTGTGTTTGTCTTGATCGTTATTTTGTATTATGTTTTTTGCGGCAGCAATTTGCTGGTAATATTTATCCTCGAATTCCGCGCGTATTTCATATTCTTCATCAATATTTTCACAGAGGCATTCTATTTTGTCTTGCAATTCGTAAAATTCATTTAATAAAGAGCCTTCGATATCAGAGACGCGGCTTGACAGTTGCAGCAACTGAAGGTGGCTTACTTCTTCTATTTGACTTAATGACTCAACATATTTTGTAAAATTGGTAAGTTTGGCTTTTAAAGCACCTCTACGTCTTTTTTGCGATTCAATTTCGGACATCTTTTGTCGGGTAGTGAAACTAATTTAGGGAGCAAAGACTTAATCGTTTTGACAGATTTCGTTTGTGTTTTAATTGGAAATGACCACCCCACAATAATTAGACAAGTTTGCATGCAAATAAATCGATACTGAACTGAAGGATGTAATGAAATTGTATAGTTGGGAGACTCACGCTTATTTCCTTGCTTCGTCTTGGGCTTTCCTACAGTTGTCACTGTATTGATTGTTCTGTTGTCGTGTGGCGTTGCTGTACGTCTCGGCGTATGGAATGAATGAATGGCTTGGCTTTTTCCGTTCTCTGATTTTTTTTTTACTTGTATTCTTTTTTCGACTTCTGATAACACTATCCCGCTCAAAAGGACCATATGTTGGGGATGATTGCCTTGGCAGCGAACGGAATACACTTTCTAATTTTTGAACAACTTTATTTACTTATTAAACAACGACTACTATACCGATACAACGTGGCAAGAAAAAAAGGGGTGATCAATAAGAATGTCTTCTTCTTAGCAGTTCTGACACGAGTCTCTAACCGAAGCTGAACGAAGCAAAAAACTGGATGATACATAGTGGCTAAAGCTACCCACAACCGAGGACCGGCACTGTCTAAAATGTCTACGGCCGGAACATTAGGAGATCTTGAATTTATTGAAGTAATTAAAGTGTAAATTAACTTTATTTTTTTAAACTTAGTACATTTAAAATATGTATAATAAAATCAATTTTAATCTCAGGTGTATTGTCATTGATAGTACATTGACTAGGTATAAGTAGGTATTTAGTAAAGGTTGGCGGGGTTTGGTTTCAACAACGCCAAAATAAATTGCTTTTTATGGTTTAGTATAACACTTCTTTAAAAATAACGCACTAAAAGGTCGGCCTTAAGAAGACAGATATAATAAAATCGTTTTGTATCCGTTTAAATAGATACAAACGTTTATTTTAATAAATCTTGAAATACACACTTTAAATTCGAGGTCCATCACACCGTGTTACGCAATTAGTTAATTCGGATACTAATTAATTGAACCTTTTGTGGAAGATCGTCCACCAATTCAGTAACGAAAGGATAAAAAGTTTTAGATCCAATTTCACCTAAAATCGATGAAAATGTAGTTTGTACCAACTCATATAAGTTAGGATAACAACGATGCTACAAGGAAGGTTTGTTCTTAAAAGTAATTCAGAACTAACTCTGAATGAATTCAGAACGAGTTTAGTAGTGCGCAAGGTTGCAGACGGTGAAGTTTTCAACTACATAGTTCTAAATTACAGAATAGAAGCTCTGCGACCTAAATCCTCAGTCAGTCAGGATTTTTTAACCAATTCAAAACCGGGTTGAGATTAATTCTGAGTTAGACAAAATAAAAAACAAAAAGTTACAATGTTCATTTTGGTACAATACAATCAGTTTGTAACTTGTGTTTCTTTTTATAAAATTTCCTAGATATGATTGTAATTATAATTGTGAATTAGTTTTGTCTATACTAGGACAATACTTTTCATGTACCTCGGAAATGCCACTTCCCTACACGTCTTAAGATTGTATATCAATAAAAAAGAAGGGGTGGATTTTATTCCGCAACTCTCCTTCGTAACGTGTCTTACTTCTTAATTGGTTCAAATTTAAACTAACCAAGAGCGACACAAAATTTTTTAACTTTATATATGAGCGTAGATGTTAAGCAAAACTGTACCATTCAACGTTAGCTAAACGTTTTTCGATACTGAACGATAGGGGTGTACTGTACATGTTGGCAACGTCTTTTTTATTCGTATACCCCTTTTCACCTAGATTCACTTATGACTAGCACACTTATTTCTTCTGAGAATATAGAAATAACATTGTAAATTAGAAACTAATGTAGATATGCTCAAAGATTCATTATTAATGTTCTTTTTCACTGCTATTTCTCGACATTATACAATTTGCATAAGAATGTTGACTTAAAGTGCATTCTTGGTGACCTCAAAATTTTGTTATATTTTTTAAATTTATATGAAGGGGCTTTTGAAACTAAATAAATTTTGGGATAATTAAGTTTTACGCAATGTACAAAAAGGTAATGCTACAAACGGAAAGATTGGATCCATTACAATTGAACCTGAGACAGCGAAATATATATGTCAAAATATATTTCTATTTTTAACATAAAATAAACTAAAAATTCTATTTCCAAAACAACTGCAACATAACGAATTTTCCATTAACAGTGACGATTTGTTGGAAAGGGTGGTTCATTAATAATAGAACAATCTAATATCATTCCGCTGTATATCTTTCTGCACTATAGCATTAATTAATCTAATTAGGTAGGCAGACAATCTTCGGATGACGTATGTAATGTTTCAGTTAAAAGTAAAATTCATGGGCACATTACTGGAATGTATACAGCGAAATTAACCCTAATTTGACTCATTTATTAGATTTTCACTGCTTGTAGATATGTTTGATACGTATGACCTGTGAACAAAGCTCTATTTAATGTATGAGCACTACAATTAGGCTGCTGTCTTTGTGTTACGTACTTATAATGATATACAAACCTATTTGCTTTATTTTATTATTTCTTTTATTTTCTTTTTGATTAATGTCTAAAGTCTAAATATTTGTAAGCTATATGGCCCAAAATATATCATATCATAGGTAATTAGAGTGGTTAAGTTTGAAACAATTATTATTTTTTAATAATTATTCGGCTATACCTATCATATAAATTTGATGAGGAATGAAACTGAACGAATATTTACAAAATGCTGTTGAAATCCAGAGTTTTAGAAATCCCACTTGTCCAAAGTTCACAATAATGCCAACTTTAATAAAAAAAGAGTATTGGCTTTTGTTATTTATTTTTTCTGAGAAATATAGGTACTTACTGTATCTTTAAAGTTTCAAGAACCCAAGAAGTAGTTATACATACACATCTTGTACTTATTTTCTATTTCGATAGAAAGCACCAATATGTCTCGTGTATGTTCCAAGCAAAGAAGCTAAAGCTAAAGCATGAAAAAATATAACTTGTACTTGAAATTGAATGTTCAAGTCAAATTAATAGCACTTTTTAAATATGTCTGTTTACAACAAATTACTTCAACCTTTTCATGATATTCACCATAAAAAATTACCAAACGGATTTTAGTAATGTTAATTTTTAGAATTATTAACAAATACAATTGTAAAATTAATTTTGGTCATTATAACTTACATTTTGGGTAAAACTTAAAAAAAAAGTATCAAAGATCAGTAGGTATCTAAATCTGCGGTATTTAATTCTTAATTTGTCATATAAAATTAAGTGGAAGGTTTAATATAATTTATTCAAAAAAAATCAGCAGTGTCGCGAACATTACTCAGATACGTATGAAACGTCGCAACATGTCAACTTGTCAGCAACAAGAGAGCTTTTGGCATGAAATATCCGGCTGGTTCGGTTGCTACCGGAAAAATAATCACATTTCAGCAAACGTGTCATTTTCCGAGTAGGTAACAGTCAAAATGCTTCTTGTTCTGTTATCTGTCCATGGGTTGTCTATCTTATTCAAATTAAATAAGATTTTTTTTAAAGGTTATTAAGTTAGTGTATTGTGGGTAATTTTTAATCTTTTGTCTTTATTCTGTTAAAACCTTATAACTAAAGACTGAAAAATCTGAAACTTCGTGTTATATAACACTATATAGCTTAAACCCCCCATCGAATCTTCTACTTCAAGTTCATTTCAATTCAGAAACTTTTGGAAATTGAAATAGATAAATTTATGAGGTCTTAAAAGTTACAAAAAATTAAATGGCGAAGGTTGGTATTACATGCAGAAGATAATTCAGTAATAAGTAGGTGGTTAAAGGCAATAAATTGCCGATAAGTACTCATTACTCAATTGGTATTACATAGTTATGGCCATTTTCAGCTTTACATACAAGCCATAATTGGAAATAGGTGAAAGCACGACGAAATCGAAGACCATCTTGGCTTCGCTTAGGTACCCTTGATCCTTTTACATCTTTCTGGAAGGTATTTGGTTACTTTCAGTTAATATCCTTTTTAGTCTTCGTGAACTACTGATTTTTATTTATTTCCATCAAATAAAATAAAAAAGAGCACTGAGAATAACATGTTTTATTAGTACCTAGAGGAGTTTACTATTCAGGTACTAGTGTTAATTTATGATAATTCGAATAAAACTTCGATACCTATACAAATTAGTCATACAAATTGTTGCGTTGCATATTATTACATTATTTCTTGTTACATTTTGCTATTACATTACGTTAAATGATGATATTGTTATGTTGCCATATTCCTTTTTATGATCAACTACTATCCTTTTTCTATTACTATATAAAAAATATCACATGTAAGCATTAATTACATCCCTTGGTTGTCAATTTTAAATAATTGTTGTACGTTTGCAATTACTTTTATTCTTAGAATAATAAACTACTAATCACGCAATTATTTTGAAACAATAGCCGTTATGAAAGTCGTGTAACACGAGCTAAAGACAATAAAACAAAGAGAAGACCAATTATCATCCTTGCAATGATATTTATGAATCTTCCTTCTGTAAATAATCTGTTAAATAATAAAACTATGACAAAATACAGAGCCAAGTTACATAAACAAAAAAGGTGGAATTAGGCAAAATGCGCAGGTTGACGTCCCCATCATTAGTTATCTTACATTATGTTGTAGTGGAATAAAGAGCCGTTCATAAAATACGTTCGCATACAAGGGGGGGAGGGGTGGTCTTGTTGAGTGTGACAAGATGTGACAAGGGGAACAGGGGGTCTACGGCAACGTGACGTTCGCCGTTCATCAAAAAATTTTACTGAAGTTTTACAGAATCATTCGACTTCTGATAAATAGAAATATTATTTATTTGTTCGTTACAAAAGATATTTATTAATTTATTTAAATTTTATTATAAAAATAATTTTTAACTATCAAAATTTGTGTATTATCAACCAAAATTTATCATGTTAAAGAGGGGGTTAGTTTTTGTGACGTAATATTTACAGGGGGGGTCACAGAAAGTGTGACACAGCATGACAACCGGGGGAGAGTGGGTCAAAAAAAGCTAACTTTACCTTGACGTATTTTATGAACATCCCCTAATGTAAACTTCTGATAAAATATAATATATTTCTGAATAGATAAAATTTTTAGCTGACATCCACAAAATTTTGCCAAAATTGTTTTGAGATCTAATTTCTTCTTTAAAATGTTAATGCACAATATTCTTGTCAAAATGCTGCTGTGATTGCGTGACAGGCATATGTCAACATCTTTGATATTAAAAAAAAGCTAATAAACTACTATATGTAGGTATTTATATATACAAAACAGAATCAAATTCCCCTTTTCAGGAAAATATTTTGTTTGAATACGTAATAAAACTGTCTTGTTAACTGTGAATTCTTCATTATGGTTAACTCAATTCATAAAGAAGCATGGAAAACTGAAGAAACATTTTATCTCAAAATAAACGTGTAAATACCAGTTTTTTTTAAACTACAAAATTCTCTAGCTGAATTTGATACATAGTATTCTAATTAGTGTTTAAGTTCTTTATATTCTATATTCCAGAAAATATCGACACGTTGGTTTTTTCGTATTAATAATCTTTTATTTCTTTTTACTAAGTTATTCTAACATTGATTCTATTTATAAAGATATTACTGGCAGTTATTCCACAGTTTGAATATTTTTTATTACGTTTATAAGTTAATTACATGCTAAAATTAACTTTTACATTATTTATTACAGGTCGTTAACAAAATCTGATTTGAGGATACGTATCAGAAATAAAGTTAACTGTACATAAAACCTCTTGCCGATAAAATAAATATATTAACTAATAACCAATGAGCAGCAAATCACACCAATTATTAATATACTCAAAATTTTAACAGTGACCGCTTATCCTTAATTCTATTGAAGTTGAAAGTAACTCGTGTTACTTCATGAAAATTTGCTGTGTAGTCAGTCTTACTTTTCATATATTTTAGTAAGTGTAAATAAGTAAACCTACCAAAAACATAACTTTTTCCATATACTTGTTATTTACAGGTTTTCTGTTCTCTTAAAATAATTAATAAATAATATATAAGCTAATGTAATATTTTGTATGATACACTTTACTATTTCTTGCTTTGTGAGATACTAAAATTCGAAACTGCTTAACGGCGTTGTAAACTCTTAATTTTAATTACCTACATAGAATTCGGGCAGCCAAAGTCACACCTGTCGAACATTCTAAAAGGGGCATTGCACTCTTTTACGTTACTATACTTCAACAATTAAAGCAAGTGGGTAAACAAGAACCGCTAGAAAATTTCGTGTGATCTGTATGCGTTCTTCAAGGACGTCTTTTAACCTTTATAGAGGCCATAAAACGGTAAATCACAATGAAAGTAGGTAAATGTCGACTCATCGACTCAGACTAGACATAAATGTAGAGTAGATATTTGAATAAGAAGTTTATTTTAACTTTAAACGTTCGTAATATTCTAATTATTTTTTATGGGTATCCATAGCAGAAGCAAAGAACGAAATTTTGGAGAGTATTAAAAAAAGGATGTTAACCACAAAGTAGTTTTCTATAATTTCACCTTAATATCTCAAGCATGACAAATTCAAGAAAGGATTTTAAATACAATGTTTTCTGCTGTGCATTGATAATTTTTTATAGCATTACTAACTTTATATATCAATAATTATCGCTGCCATGACATCAAACTTTAATTTTTCAAGATTTTTTACTTACCGTAAAATTCAATTCATTTAATCAAACTTGAAGAGTAAAATATTGCACCGTTGCAACGTCCTGTCCTAACATAGTGCAGGTCACTCGAAATTTGATCTCTTAATCAGCGCCTCATTGAAGAAATTTTTACTTTCTCTTACTCAATTTGTTTTGAAGTTACAAAACTGAAAACTTTTTAGTTATGATTCAAAATTGACCATTTCCACATTTTTGATGGTTCAAATCTAAATCTTAAACTAAATCGCTAGGGCATGTGACCTTCCTTCTGTACACAATCCCTTAATTAATTAATTGTATATAATGTATAATGCCTTTACTTTAGACTATTTACTTTTTATAAAATATATATATGCCGCATATTAAGATAAATTCTCCAAAATGTTTTTTGCATGATACTTCTGATCTTTATTTACCGACTGTGTACAATGTTTAAGGCAACAGCATATTGCATTTCACAATACGTTGTTACTCTTCCCTAATTTGCTAGAGCAAATAAAAAGTCTGTGTCTGTTAGGCATTACCAATAAGCAATTAAAAATCGTATATTGTTTTGTTATAGTGTTATTTTCACATAGGTTATCATGATATGCTCATTTACAGCCTTGCATCAATTCTCTTAAAGGATTAATTAAAATTTCACCATATTATATGGCGAAACAATTACTGTGAATTTTTTACAACAATATTTTGTAAATGAAAATTCTTTTTAGTTAAAATATTATGGTGTTTTTTGGGTTTTCTGTTTTTTTAAATTATACCTACTTTCAATATTCAGAAATAAGAAAAAATTCGTATTAAAACAAAAGTAATTATGTATTCACAAAATCCTCTTAGCAAACCGCTGATATGATAGGAAAGTCATTGATTTGAGAAATGAGATATACTGAAGATCCTGCCTGTATTAGTTAAGTCTTGATGAGGCTTGATTTATTTCAAGACAGGACTTTACCAAGGGCTTAATTGGGAATTGTTCGCATGCTGCGAAATAGTACACCCATCAAATTTTTATTGAATATTTAAAAAAAAATATATTTAGAAGTGATAAAAAACGTAATTTATTGAGCACAGCAAATTTCCATTACATAAACGTAAATTCAATCAAAATTATATGTTGGATATTGATTTCGTTACGTACTCTTTTTTGTTTTAATGGCCTTGTAAAGTCAACCTGAACATTATTTATTATAATTTACAGTAAAACCCGTTCCTGGTGTTGCACTTGAGTTACTTAAAAACAACATTCATTTATAACCAAATTACTTGGAGGACCACTTGTTTTTGCAATCTTATTAATTTCCCACTGTGTTTATGTTGTCATAATCTTTTTTAATAATCACAAGATTAAATCTTTTTTAAGCTCTATCTACTACTGGGATCGTAAAGTGTCGAATTCAATTTAATGGGCCATAAAACAGAACGGGTCTTCTCCGGAATCTAGCGAATTGGGTATAAATTTCGCTCATCGCAATTTGTCCCTCTTTTTTATACTTGCTGGATACTAATTCATGCTTTTATAATCCAATACGTTATAACGACTAATTAAACGCTTCCCTGAGAGCAACACTGAGGATTACAGCTCATAACGGATTCTTTTACCTGCATCTTTAGCCAACCCTCAGAATGAATCTGGAAGTGTTAATAAATCTAAAAATAAACCTGGTAACATGTAAATAAAAACACTTCAGTACTAAATGAAATTACTTCAAAAAATTCTCCAAAATGCACCTCTAAGTACCTTTCTAATGCAGTGCTATTAATAAATATTTTTTCGTCATTCTCCTCTTACATTTTTCTTATTTAAATAATAATAAACAAATTCTATTCTTCAGGTGCCAGCAATGGTAGTGAACTTCCAAGACACTCCAATAGACTGGGCTTACCAGACTGAACCAGAACCAGTGGCCTGCTTAGGCTATCCAGAACGAAGATGTTCCTGGCCGAGAGGCAAAGTTTTAGGAGGCACAAGTGTCATGAATGGAATGATGTATATGAGAGGTCAGCCAAAAGACTACGACAACTGGAAAGAAGCTGGTAACGAAGGATGGGGCTACAACGATATCTTCCCTTATTTCTTAAAATCGGAAGATAATCTTGAGATTGGTTCGGTCGTTGATCGACGATATCACGCGAGAGGAGGCTATATGACAGTTAGCAGGTTCCCAAATCAACCGGAAATTGCAAATGATATACTTGCTGCAGCTTGGGAGCTAGGTTATCCAGTCAGCAATGATCTCACTGGGGAACAATATAGCGGATTCGCCATTGCTCAAGCATGCGTGAGGTGAGGATCTTTTACCTGTAGTCAATTATGCAAACAGACCAAGAACTTAAATGAAAAGCAAGAGACGTTTCAATACTTTCCATATATGTAGACGTAGGGTACAGGAATTTTTGTATTTCATGTTGCCTAAAATGATGGTTTTTGACACATCTGTCGATATTGGCCATGTTACATACTTACAGATGCGATTGACTATTTTTTCTTCTTTCATTCATTCTTCTATGTCCTTTTACGTAATTGTTATTGAGAAGTATTCACTTCCACCTTCCACAACCTTTTGCACTATAGTGTTTGTGAATATTCGTATTTTTTAATATGTAATCATTGACAAATACGCTTTTCACCCCTCTCCTACTAGTTGCACTCAAGATAAAACTTTGAATCTCACTTCTATCTGCCGATGCTGGTGCGGAAATGACTTATTGAATTGCACTGCGCTAGGAATGTAAAAGTGGGGGACGGGATAGAAGGTTCTATTCCATTCTTTTTATCTATGGAATGAGCTAGTCGTAATGGTTAATGTTGCAATATTATCTGTCAATTTCTGTATCGAGTAGACGTTTAGGTTCATCTAAGTAAAAATATATTGTTTATTTGATTATAAACTTTGGGCTTAAATTAAAGGAGAAGTTGGTTTATGGGGAGGAAGATCCTACAACCCCGCTTAGGGAAACAATAGCAGAAAATTAAATCAAAAACCAAAAAAATGCAGATAGATATGTATATAGGGAACTATCTAAAAAATATTTGAAAAAAGCAGGAATATTTATTAATATATATAATTTCCTTCAGATTCCGTAACAAGTAAGAAGTTGAACTAAACTTTTCAAAAGTATTTGTGAAACTAAACTTAAGTATAGATATCAACTTATTTTAAAATACTTTTGGTTATTTACAGACATACCTAATAAATTTTATACGTGAAGTAGATAAATTTTTAAAAACTACAATATTTCTTTGAGCATGCCCTTCATTTAATTTATTAGGTAAACCTTGTCTGGGTGCATTTAAAGTTTGAAATTAAAACATAAAACGATTATGTGTTTAATAAATAAATGTCAAAAAATTTTACAACAAATAATGAAGTTTAAGAGAGATAAAATAAAACTTTTGGCTGATTCAGTTAGATGTTCACCTTCATAAACGGATGTTATCTGGAGTTATAGATTTTCCAGTGACGTCAGTGTACAGAACTTTTTCGTTTTTCAAATTTACATTTAATTATGCAAATTATTTTAATGAAAATTCTTATATTCAAGCCCTTTCATACACTTATGTATCTACAAATTTTAATAAAGTTAAGTAGCAATCTCTTTATTTTCGTGTTGTTTTAAACAAAACTCCTTCACATTTATGCAGGATATTTATAATTATAATAAAGTATTTAACAACTTTACTTTCGAGTGCCGTTGTAAAAGCTTATCATAACTTGAATTATTCCACAGGCACTTAAAGTTTATATTATGAGTCTAATTTAAAGTTAGGTAAAATACTCTCATCAAATAAATTATGACAACAACGAAGAATTATCGTAACTTGATATATTTTTAAACAATTACCGTAATTATTTTAATTAAGGTGGTTAAGTTGTATATTTATATACAGGGTTATTCACGCTATACGGCACGGAATATTATGGCCAAAATATGAAAATTTCAAAAACTTTAACTTTTGGGTTATATAGGGGTCTATTATGGTTACCTTTTAAAAATATTTTCATGTTATACAGGGTGTTCCAAATGCCCTAAAAGTATCAATGTTATGTTTTTTAAATGAAACCCCCTGTACATTATTGCATTTTTGGATTCTTAGATCAAAATAAGTGTTTGTTTTGATAAGGTTTATAATACCTAAATCTTAAGGTTTTTTAATTAATTTGAATTTTATCGAAATCTAACCTAATTTTCACGTTTCAAATACTTAAGAAGTATTTAAGTTATGAAAGCGAAATTAACAATGAAGTGTAGCAATAGATCATATTTTATATCCCCATTATAATAAACTCGTCATCTTATACAGGGTGTCAAAAAAATAATACTACTTAAGTAAGAACTACATACCAGAAGATGTATTTTTAATTACCTATCGATTGGTATTAGGGTGTTCATAAGCTAAGTCTTCGCGTTTTTTTAGGAAACGCTAAATACAGTAGAACCTCGATAAGATAAAGACCAAGGGAAACGTTGAAAAATTTGAGTTATTGAGGTTTTCACTTACTAAGGGTTGAAGTTAAGGACTTTTTATTGGTTTATATTTTTACTTACAGATGTCCGTTTATGAGCGTTGTTTAGGAATTATAGAGATAGACGAGCTAGGTTCAATGTAAATTAAACTTCGAAATGTTATTATGTACATACATACTTTATTTTAGCGTTAAAGGTACGTTTATTAAAGTTTATTTTATTCTACTTAAAAAAGTCGGTTATATTTTTTTTTTTGTTTCAAACAATTCACACTTTCTACATCAATTTTAATATTCACTGAGGTGCGATGCCCAAATTATTCGTTTAAGTTATAGAGGGTTCGTATTTTAAGTAAAAGAGGTTTTGGACTCCGAGGGGAAGGGAACACAAAATTTTATGAATTTATAGAGGTTTTTACTTTATCGAGGTTCTACTGTAATTGTTTTATGCGCCATTTGGAGTTTTTTAAATAAAAATTCCAATGTATCTAGTTGCCTTTGGTGGTTATTGTCAGATTTTATTATTTATTATTGAGGTGCTGCTTATTTAAAATGAAAATTTATTCAAAAGAGGGGCGTACTGATATGACTTTTATCCTTGGGGAATGTTATAAGAATTGTTTATTGGCTTTTCGAGTTTATGCTCAAAGGTTTCCCGAAAGAAAACATCCTAAACCAGCCGTTTTTGAAAGATTATTAAAAAAATTTCAGGAAAGCGAAAATGTCACTTATTAAAACCCATTACAAGAAAATCAGTCACTGAATATGAAGAAAATGTCTTTAATCAGATTTCCAAAAATACAGAACATTAGCCAATCAAGTATTTCAAAAATTCTTAAAAAACACGGCTTTTATCCTTATAAAATCCAGCTTTGTCAAGAGCTTTATGGAAATGATTTTGATAACCGAACTGAATTTTGCATGTGGGTTTTGGATAGTGTCAGAAAATAATTTTTTTTTCGATAGTGTAAACAATTCTTATAACATTCCCCAAGGATAAAAATCATATCAATACGCTCCTCTTTTGAATAAATTTTTATTTTGAATAAGCAACACCTCAATAATAATTAATAAAATAACATCTGACAATAAACACCAAAGGCAACTAGATGCATTGGAATTTTTATTTAAAAAATTCCAAATGGCGCATAAAACAATTATTTAGCGCTTCCTGAAAAAACGCGAAGACTTAGCTTATGAACACTCTAATACCAATCGATAGGTAATTAAAAAATACATCATCTGGTATGTTAAAAAAAATGGCGTTCCATTTAAATTAAACAAGTTACAACCCCTTGAAGTTCTTACTTAAGTAGTATTATTTTTTTGACACCCTGTATAAGATGACGAGTTTATTATAATGGGGATATAAAACATGATCTATTGTTACACTTCATTGTAAATTTCGCTTTCATAACTTAAATACTTCTTAAGTATTTAAAACGTGAAAATTAGGTTAGATTTCGATAAAATTCAAATTATTTAAAAAACCTTAAGATTTAGGTATTATAAACCTTATCAAAACAAACACTTATTTTGATCTAAGAATCCAGAAATGCAATAATATACAGGGGTTTCCATTTAAAAAAACATAAGTTTGATACTTTTAGGGAATTTGGAACACCCTGTATAATATGAAAATATTGATAAAAGGTATACATAATAGACCCCTATATAACCTAAAAGTTTTTGAAATTTTCATATATTGGCCATAATATTCCGTGCCGTATAGCGTGAATAACCCTGTATATTTATAAGATGCAACATTTTTATTGCAGACTAATGTTATTTTAAATATTCTATTCGATTGAAATCAGGACCGGACAGGCAAACACTTATTTATACAACCTTTTGAGATAAATAACTCACTTTTCATCTTTTTTTATTGATTTTCAAGAAGAATAATAAATCTCGCGAAAAATATAAAAGTTATTGTTTAAAAGGTATAAGTACAAACATACTAAAATTTCCATAACGACATTTCAAAGTAATGTCACGAACAATCAAATTGAAAATAAATGCACGAGGAGAGTAGATTCTTGATAAACTCACTATTATTGAATGCTTTTTAATTTGATCAATTTTTTGCTGTTTTATTTATTATTAAGTTACATAGATGGTTTCTTAGAACAAAATCAACTTAATGTTCTTTTTAACAAGATGCTGTCTTTAAAATATGTTCGTTTTTTTTAATTAAAAGTGCAAAAGATTGATTTCATTCTTTTAACTAAAAGTACATTCGGCATCTTGTGGCCTGAATTACTGTTAATAAGACAGGCGGCCTCTTGTCAGACAAAATTATAGAGGAATGCTACACAGTAATATATCGCCTAAGCACTTAGCTCACGTGGTGCATCTTTCGGATTAATAAACAGATACCTGTCTTATCAGGTTTTTAATGTCGACGAATTGGAGTATAATATAATTATTTAAAAATGGAATCCAAGGACTTTTGCTCTAAAATATATTATATAAAGTAATCTGTTACTATAAATCCAGTATTATGATAATATTAGTATTAAGATCATAATTAGGTGGAACACTAAAAATCTACATTACAATCCTCACTCTAAATTACTGCTACATTTATTCTTGACAGTAACAGCAGTTTTCCTTAATTATTTGAATGTAAAATATATTTTTATTTTAAAAATGGGTAACTCGTTTATATGAACTAGTTGTGAATTATAATTCCAGTTTTTATATATATGGTCAATTGTACAAATTCACAATATCTTCAACATATTCCTTTAGGAATTGGGTTTGATACTTTGAATTTCTAAAACTATCAATAGGTATCCTATAATTGCAGTACACTACCCCTTTCTTGATGTCATTTTCAGTAGATATCCCCTTACCAATTAAATATTTTTGAGATAAATTCAAGTCTATGTTTAATGCATTTCATACGTTAATGTAAGAAAATTAAGTTTGTGGTTAAAGTTCTTCTAGTTCCTACACAAAGTATCTACATCGAAAACACTTTGTGTAGTAACATCTCGAGTATTTTAATGATTACCTCAATGTTCTAAATGTATGACAACAATTTCAGGAACGGGGCAAGACTGAGTAGCGCTCGAGCATTCCTCAGACCAAATAACGTTAGACGCCGTCCAAATTTGCACATCTTGCTGAATACCACAGCCACGAGGTTACAGTTTAACAACTACAACAATAGGAAGTCCGTTAAGGGGATCGAAGTACTTATAAATAACCGGAAACCATACACAATCCGTGTCCGAAAAGAAATAATTTTGTCTGGAGGAGCTATTAATTCACCACAAGTTCTTCTACTTTCTGGTGTTGGACCAAAGAAAGTATTAGATGATGTCAGAATTCAACAAGTACACGAACTACCAGGAGTGGGTGCCAATCTACAAAATCATGTTGCCTTTTATATGGTGTTCAATTTGCTCAAGCAAAATAACACTTTCGATTTAAATTGGCCAGCACTTCTAGACTATGTTATATATAAACGAGGTCCCCTTGCTTCCACAGGTATGTCCCAAATAACTGCGAGAATCAATTCAAGACATGCAGATCCCAGTGGGGCATACCCAGATTTGCAATTATTTTTCGGTGGATATTCTGCCAATTGTGCCAACACAGGAGAAGTAAATGCAGTGAGAAATGCAAGCAACCCTGTAGAACCACGACAAATTTACATTTCTCCAGTAGCTCTCCACACCAAGAGTAGAGGATACATAGCCCTTAATTCCTCCAATCCATTGGACCCGCCGTTGATGTTCGCCAACTATTTAACTGCACCTGAAGATATGGCTGTGATGATTGATGGTGTTCGAGTATCTCAAGCCCTTGCAAACACCAAAGTTCTAAAAGAAAAGTATGGAATAGAAATGGCCGACATTCCTTATGGAGATTGCGCAGATCGACACATATATAATTCAGACGAATATTGGGATTGCGCCATTAGACATTCCACAGGACCTGAAAATCATCAAGCTGGTACTTGTAAAATGGGACCAAGCACCGACCCATTGGCTGTAGTTGATTCCAAATTACAAGTTTATGGAATTGATGGTTTAAGAGTGATGGACGCATCTGTGATGCCTACCCTTGTTTCCGGAAATACACATGCAACAATAGTTATGATTGCTGAGAAAGGATCCGATATGATAAGGCAGAAATGGCTTCGAAATAATCCTAAAGATAAAATTAAATATCAGTATCAAAAGCCTGTTAGTAACTTTATATACAAACCTCATTACAATAACAACTGGCACGGAATGAATGTAAAACACTAATTCCTATTTAGTCTTGTAAGATATTTAAATGTAAATAGGTGGAAATGAAAGGTTTCCACACAAATAAAATTACTATTTTTTCTTACCGATACAGTTTTTATTTATAGACTTTATGTACTTTTAAATTATAATGGTTACTCAACGTTAACATCAGTTTTTAAAACGTACTTTACAAATTGTTATAAAAAAATAACAAGTAGGTTTTATAAATTATTGTTTATGATTCATTTTTTAACTATTTCACCAAGTTATTGGAAAATTAAAATTTCTGGGTTCACATCGTAGCCTAAAATAAACAAAACCTGTTTATATATAATAGAGTTACCTACAAAATTCGTAACCTATATTAAATTAGGTAAGTAGCAGATACTAAGTTTATATTTTATTTAAACCATTTAGGTTTTTCTTTTGTACTGGTATTTTTAAAATAAAATAAAGAAGAAGCGTCTGCAACTGACCTCCTAGAAAAACAAAGTTAGGCAAAGGCAATGCCAATTTTCTTTTGTGCAATTTAACTGCCATCCAAACTTTTAATAAAAGAAAACTTTCCGCATTGTCGAAGTATTATTTCATGTTGAAACTACTTCTTAAAAAATAGAAGTATACTTCTTGAATTTTAAATCGTGTGCCAGAAAAGGACAATGCCTTCCAGTCAAGAGGGTCCTTAAATAAGAAATTTGAAGCCCTGGAGGAAAGATGCTCGGTATAAATCACGTTAACGCAACGACTGTAACAATTAGAAAGAAGCACTCCATCTTCTTATTCTTGGAAACTATTCCGCGACTTCCTTGGTTTAATAAGTTTCTAAATCATCTGCATGTGACAAATTACCACAGCTTTTTTTGCACCATATTATAATAAGAAAAAAAGGGAAGTCTCTACTTTCCAAAGGCACGTTTACGTAAATTATCACGTAGTGGCGTTTTAAGGGGTTCGTTTATTTTCTTAAAAGAAACGAGAAAGACTAAGATATATATCGAAAACACCTAATTGATCTTAAAATTATCCATTTTTTATTATAAATAATTATCGTATTGTTGGAGCAATAAAGTATGAAATTTATCTTCACAGGAATAAATTAAGCTAATACTGCCCAAAAATTATAAATACGTAATGTAATTGATTTTAAAAACAATTTCGAATTATCTTTTATACCTTTTATCCTGTAATAGGAGGGCAATTTAAGAACTTTACGTAAAATTTATTTATTATAATCACCAATAGTCCAGCTTTAAATTTTCTACCACTATTTTATAAAAACTAACAAAACTGTAAACCTCAAGTGTTTTAATAGTATATTAGCATGATGGTGGTATTAAATTTGACGTTCACTGAAAGTGCAAAACTTACTAATAGTGCATTAAACTTTTACAATCGATAGCGGAGATTATCAACTGAAAGTATCTATAAATGGTGTGCTCATTTTCGTTGTGCTTTATAAGTTTTTGAGTTCACAGAAATGTAATATAAATATTTACTTTATCACCTCAAATTCAAATTACCAAAAAAAAATAAAAAAAAAAGTAATGGATCTGATTGCAATAAAATGTGCAGTTAATCCTGCGATCTGTATATCCTTTTAGAGAGCATATTGTAGTATAACTAGATCTGCCTAATTGTCATCTAACTCGTCTATATTGTTCAAAGAAAAATAAATACACTGGCTACTAACGTTAATCGGTAGAAATTATGTTATGGTAAATATCAAATTATTATTATTATTATTATTAGAAAAAAATACAGACACTAAGGTCCTATCATGAATAGATACATCTTCTTTGTAGATGGTTGATTGAAATAACAGTTGCAGATATAATTTGGTTAATTAAACTTTCACAAAAATAAAAAATAAAACAAAATAAGTAATTCATTAAACTAAACAACACAATATTAATTTCCAGAATTATTGACTATAACTAATCAATGCATTTCTCAGAGCACTCTTAAACGTCCCCAACAAATTTATATCTAATAAATCAGGAATATCCTTATTATTATTCACCAAATTGCTGGATCTAATAAAAAAAAAGGTATTCTGCAAATTTATCACATTCCTAGGAGTGACAAATTGATAATTATCTCTAAGGATTCTATTTGGTACTTTAAAATTTATATGTGATAGCAGATTTGGAGAATCAGTGTAATTATGAATAATTTTATATAAATAAAGCAAATCAAGATACTTATGAAAAGAACTAATGGAACAAATTTTCAATTGTTGCGAAAATTCAGAGTAATCATGATCTTTGATTGACATAGGCTTACCAATTTTAAAGGACATTAATCTGATAAAACGATGATTAATAGATTCCAATCCATCAATATCACATTTTTTATAAGGAGACCAAATTACTGAGCCATATGTCAACTGTGACCTAACAATCACATTATATAGATTAACCATAGTCAAAGGATTCTTGAAAGACTTAGTGTTTCTGAACAAAAACTAAAGCATTTTAGTTGCTTTATTAACAGAATAATTGATATGAAACGAAAAGGACAAGTTAGTATCAAAAAATAAACCTAAATCCTTGACTACAGTTACCCTTTCCAACATATGATTTCCACACAAATTGTATGAGAAGTTGATATGTTTAGAACGGAAAAAAGAGATTACATTACATTTATTCAAACTAAAGTTCAAGCCGTTTTTATTAATCCAACTACTAACAGAATCCAGATCATACTGCAAATTTCTAGCATCTTCAATAGAATTTACCATTTTAAATACTTTTATGTCATCTGCATACAACAAAATTTTAGAATGTAAAAAAATATCTACTAAATCATTAATATAAATAATAAATAGGAGAGGTCCCGTATGTGTACCTTGTCCAACTCCAGAGACTGTAGAGTACTCAACAGAGGTAAAATTTTTGTATTTTACAGAGTATTTTCTATTAGTAATAGCTGATTTTAACCAATTCAATAACGATCCCTGAATACCCTATAAATTTAGCTTATAAAATAACATTTCATGATTAATGGAGTCAAATGCAGATGACAAATCCATATAAACTGAATCAACTTGAAAATCTTTTAACATGTTGTTAACTAAAAATTCTGAGAATTCAACTAAATTGGAACTTGTTGATCTTCCTATAAAGAAACCATGTTGTTCTGGTTTTATAAATTTCTTAAGATACAAGTACAGTTTCTTATAGACTAACGAATCTAACAATTTAGAAACAAGAGATAACTTGGCTACAGGCCTATAATTTCTCACATCAGTTTTGTCACCCTTTTTATGAATAGGAGTAACGAAGGAGTGCTTCCATACTTCAGGAAGATATCCCTCATTAATCGAATCATTAAACAAAGATGTAAGAATCGGTGTTAACCCATCTGCTAACTCCTTTATGAAAATGGCAGGAATTCCATCCGGATCTACTGCAGACTTATCAGATAACTTTCTAATGGCATTCATAACTTCATCTTGAGAAAACGAAACAAATGGTAAAAAAAAGAGGACTCAATATTCACATTATTTAAATCTGCTACATTAACTCTACTCATTGAGGCAAAATGTTTGGCAAATAACTCAACAATAGCTGCACCTCCACTTGCTTCCTCACCGTCAAGTTGAACTGCAGAAGGTACCGAAGAAGAATTGCAACCATTCACATAAGACCAAAATCTAGTAGGCTCTTGTAACATACCACTTTCAATATCATTTACAAATTGCTTATACAAAAAATTATTAAGCCTATTCGACTGTGTTCTATGCAACCTAAACTGGTTATAATAATACCTGTACCCAGTCTGTTTCCATAGAAAATGATATCGCTTTTTTTGAGAGATAAGCAACCTCAATTCTTTATTATGCCAACCTGGATTATTGGAAGAAAAAATCCTCTTTAATGGAACTTCTGTAGAAATGACATCAAATAGTTTTTTATAAAATTCATCAACTTTTTCAGAAACAGGCTTAGATACATTACATAAAAAAGAGCAGTCCAAAGATCCATAACTAGTATTCAATACACTATAATCACACTTTTTAAAGTCAAATAGTTCATATGAATATATCAATGGAGAGTGATTGTTATCATTAACACTTAGATGAAGGGCAGGATGGTATATTTCACAATCAACCAGTGATTCCACAGCTTCTAAACAGCAAATATTATTCATAGAAGTAAAAATTAAATCCAAAACAGTACCTTTCTTATTCAAAATAGTATTAACTTGATTCATACCAACTGAATTAGCTAGTTGACATAATTTGTCTGCAATTTGATTAATTGTAACATAAGGATTGTGTCCTTCAGTTATAACTACATCATCCTTTAAACTCCAAATAATTCCTTGTAGATTAAAGTCTCCCATCAACAAAAACTCCAAATCATTATTTTCCAGATGACATGATGGAATAGAGTTTTTAACAAAACTATTACTTGGGTTATGAAATTATTAATAGTTTGTTTTAAAAAAAAATTAATTAACATGAAATATTAAAAAGAAAACGTGCTCGGGCGCCACTTTGTCAAACAAAGAAACGAATAATTGAAACGACAAATTTCTTGGGCACCGGGTAGTGCATCGGTGGTTCCTGCAGAATCCTGAAGCTTTAGAGAGCTCGAAGCTCTCTTAAAAAAAAAACAAATAAACTTGAAGAGTATATTAACAAAAAATTACACACAACAAAAAACAACAAAACTTACAATAACATATGTAGCCCACCAAAAAGAAAGGTTCCCTGCTCCAATGTAGGGACTGGAAGCTGGTTTCAGGGTATAATCGGGGACTTCTCGTGCTGTGTTGTGAGGCAAGAGGATATCAGCGAAATAGCTTCATGGACCAACCTTTTAATCTTCAGGGGGCCGCCTGCAGGAATTTATCGGCGTCTAACAGGTTATTGAGATTAGTTGGAAACCAGAGCTTTGTCCATTTGCCTTTGTAAAATAGTTTTCAGGATGTCTTCACCCCTACCCTTTAATCCCAGCCCCCTAATCCAACCGGAACCTATTCTAAGAAAATCTCAATGGGCTGACAAATAAGGGCACAAATAAGTGCTTAAAAAAATTTCCTAAAACTAAAAAATATTAATCAAATGTTGAAAAGTTGTTCGCATTGAAGATGCTTAAAAAAAACGGATAAAAAGGGAGGAGTAGGGGTGTCCGTCGTTAAACCAACATGCACTCAAGATACACCCCAGATACCATAAAAAATTTTGACTAATAAAAATATATAAATTAAAAAGTGAGAAAAATTAATTAAATGAAAAGATTTAAAATTGGCCACAAAGGCCCAAAAGATTACAAATATACTGTTAGATATTTAAAAAAGTGACCACGTGGTAATAAGGAAAATTTTGTAAAAAAAAATTAATCAAAGTTACATCAAAAAATGAATATTGAGTGAATAAAAAAATTTTTAAAAGAAATAATTAATTTAAATGAATTTTACATGAACTATTAAAATGCTAAGGTAAGTGGATCAAAAAAACTCTCACGCAAAACCAAGCACAGATCACCAAGAGAAAAACACACACACCCGTCACGTCAGTGTCGAGGATCAAGGAGAAAGACCTCGAGCACCGACCGGAAAATTTCATCGATCCCTCCATCGATCGCCTAGTCCTGCGCGAATGTTGTTAGCCTTGATGATAAGACGGAAGGTCGATCAACATTAAGAAATAATCAACAAAACTGAACCAAGACAAACACAAACTGAATCGAAATAAATAAAACTTCAGTAACGGGAAATTTCATAGAAAAAAAAAGTTACAAGTTATACAGATGATCCCAATCTAGTAACAAGTGTGCAGATTCAACGCAGGAGATTGGAGGATTATAAACTAAACCAAGGATCAGTCCATTCAACTTATTACAATTTAGTTTAATTATTACAAATTCAAGATCAGATTGAGAAGAATAAAGTAATTTATACTCAATATCTGTCTTAATATAGATAATAAGACCTCCACCCCTAGACTTCCCAGTCTTAAGATGATCTCTATCAACCCTTACATAATCATATCCATTCATAAAAACTTCTTTTGGTTGAATGCTGTCATCAAACCAGGTTTCCACAAGGCACAATACATCATATTTAACTGTAGAACAAGACAAAGATGAGAATAAAGTCCTAATTTTCCCTTTTAGACTTCTCACATTCTGATAATAGATATTTAGAGAGGACTTAATTTCATTAGTTAGTTTTTTGAAGTTAAAAGATTCTTATCAGTACTAAAATGTATATGCTTAGATTTCTTATTAACAATTGTTGGTTCACCTTTGATATATTTCAAAATCAAATCCTGTTCACCTTTACTTTTTCTATTGTTCAGTTGATTTAAAACATTCTTCAATTTCAATCTCTGTAGGGGAGTCTTGTCTGTTGATACTTTCACTGCACCAAGATTAAGTATTTTGGAGTTTATAAGAATCCAATTCACTTCAAATGCAGAGGAAAAGATTACTTTCAAAGGTCTATTTTTATTTTCCACATATTTACCAACTCTTGTAAAAGAGAGTTTATCATTTTCAATATCTGTGTTAAAAAATAATTGATCTAAGAATTTTGAATCATCGCTTGTTACATTGGTGTCTTTGAGATTAAAGAAGAATAAGTTTCTGTTTCTAGATTCTCTATCATATAGTTCAGCTAACACTGCTTCAATAATTACTTCTTGAGAGTCTTCCATTTTAGTCTCTAATGAGTTAACTTTAACTGCCATTTCTTCAATTTTCTGATCCTGAGCACTAATCAATTTATGAACAGAATTTAAAACTTCTTCTTTATTAGATTCCATAATAATTTTTAAATTATTAATATTAGATTCAATTTTATTCCATAAAGAGTCAATCTTTAGATCAAATTCATCCAATGATATGGATTTTCCAGCTCCACTACTACAGCATTTCTTAAATGCTCCATTACTTAATTTAGTCAACCTCTCTCCACAACTAGGGTGATAAACAGCAGAGCAACCAATACACTTAACAGAATTTGTTGCCACATTCTTAAATTGCAATATGAACAAATTAACGTACTCATTATATATTCACAGATAACTTAGAAAGTTAGGTTAACCACGTGGAGGAAAGTTGTTACAAAAACAGTAAACAAACAATTCAGAAAAGTACTTTTATGGTAGCACAAAATATGAAAATCTCACAAAATAAATAAACTATAAATCAATCAAAAATTTACTTATAAAACACTAATTTTCAATAAATTTCTACAATGAAAAATTCAGACCAACTTGTTATTTCAAGCGCCATCTACATATATAAATAAACTCTAATAGATAAAAAAAATAATGAAATATCTAAATTGATTATATAATATATATATATGATAAATAAAATGTGAACAGCAGTAAATTTAGATTGATCTTAAAATATTGAATATATTCGACCTTTACTTGATGAAAAACGACCATCTTAAATAAAACACTAAGGTAATGATTTCCACAATTTTATTCACACTAGTGACGATCGTTTCGCTAAAACATTGGCTTCCTCAGACTAGGAGTATTTGCTACTAAAGATACTTTACAATAAATGTGCTTATATATGTATGAATTAAGACTTGCGTATAACAGTAGTAGTACATATGTGTAAAATCGTGACCATTATATTATTCTGTTCTCTGTACGAATTAGTACGTAGTTGAATATCGAAAATAAATAAAGTGTTAAAAGTGTTTATTTTCTTAAAATTAGGGTATTAAACCCCAAAATATTATTGACTTTAACATATATTAGAACGGGATTTACAATAAATTTTTAAGAGGGGGGATATATTACATTCTGTTTGATCGTTCATTAAAATGTCTAATTTTTTTTAATTATTGATATCTAAATTTTCCAGTAATCTTAGTTTAGTTCCCATAGTTTCTAGATGTAAAATTTCTAATTTATCATTAATTTGGTGTCCTTCTGTGGTGATATGATTGGCGTAAGTGTGTAATTTTTTATGTAAATGTTCTTGTGTTCTGACAGACGTTTTTTGAAACTCCTTCCTGTTTAATCCGAAATGAAAAAGAAATTGTTGTCTCACAAATATAGGTACAGTTGTATTGCAATCGATTCATTCGAAAGTAATTAGTTGTATTGTAAAAAATTAGGATGAGCTTTTGAGATCATTTAAGACAAATTTATAGTAGAAGGTTCTTTTCGAATTGCCGGACTCGAACGTTTTCGCAATTTGTCGAGTTCGGGTAAAACAGAAAGCTCATCAATCACGGTGACAGCGCGTTCGGGAGCCACATACTTTTTCCAACTTTTTGTCATGGGAAATTTTTACAACCTTCGACTAAATGGAATTTGCTACTGACACGTGACATGCCTTAACAAGATATAAGCGCTCTGAGACGTTATCGTTTACTTTACACCGGCGCGTCGGCTAGCGCCACTTTTTAAAAAAATGCAGGTAAACAAAACATTTTATGAAGTTTTTAGAGTTTAACTACAGAAATATGAAACAAAATAAAATTTTTTCATTAAACTAAATGTGCTAAGTACGATATTCATTACATTTTACAGTATAAAATACTAAATTAACAACATATAACAATACTTAAGGTAAGTAGTCTAATATTTAGTTATAAAGTTAGTTGTTAGATAATTATAAGTTTGCAGAAATTTATCTAGATGTAATTGTTTTCTCGATAAAGGTTTTTGACGAAATTGAGAGTGTTTCTTATTGGGGCGTTAAAAACAACAGGGACTTTCAGGCATTAAGGCGAGTGATAGCGAACACCCGCTACACCCCGCTAGCTCCTGAGTCGCTTGATTGGCTTTCGAAGACTTACTTATTATAATCAACTAACAAAAAACTATTTAAACAGACTCTTTATACTCTTTAAGCTTTCATAATAATTACACCCAAATGAAATTTTTAAACTTGATAACGCCTTACATTCATCATGAATCCTTGTCGGAGTTCCGTATTTCGTAAAATCAGCACGTTGCATACTACAATCGTAAAAAATGTAATTTATGAAATATAAATTAATTAAAGAAAAATATAAATTTGTAAAA
The DNA here is from genome assembly GCA_029378335.1 of Agrilus mali. NCBI lineage: Eukaryota > Metazoa > Arthropoda > Insecta > Coleoptera > Buprestidae > Agrilus > Agrilus mali. The sequence goes on along the minus strand of CM055655.1, from coordinate 13,348,432 downwards.
ATATTACTACTGTACTATCTGTTAACATATAAATGATTTTTAAGATTCTTTTGTAGTGTTATATTGTCTGTATTACGGACCTGCCATGATTTGAGTCTACAGTAGCAACTTAAGTTTCACATCTCAGTGTTCCTGAATTGCAAGCACACACGAATAATTTTATGTAACATTTGTCTCTAGCTAGTTAATTATGCATAAGTACACGTACGAAACCACATTCAATTTGAAATGCAAAGCCTCAGGTGAATACTCAAGTATGCATAGTTATTTATAGACATATCTAACATAAGGTACCGTAAAATGGGGCGAGATTGATAGTTTTCAAATTGTTTTTTGCAATAAAAACGCCCAGAATTTTTTTTTATAAATTTTAAGAGGCACATATCTTATGACTAAATAGTGGAAATCGCTTGTTGATACTACGTGTAAAAAATATGGATAGGTAGCGGCAAAAACGAAATTAAAAAGCCGTATCAATCTTACCAACCGAATGGGGCGAGTTTGATACCCCCTCTGATATTGCATGAAACTAGTCGCCTTGTAAGAAGATATGTAAATCTCGCCCCGTTTTTAATTTCACTCGGCAGATTTTTCTGTAGAACAAATTTTACAAATGGGGCGAGTTTGATATGTGGTGTAAGATTGATCGTATCATATTCATATTGTATAAAAATTATGCAAAAGTATATTTAGGTAAAAAAAACGTACAGTATGCTACGAATAAAGAATATATCTAACATAAAATGAAAAAACAAAAAACAAAAAACAAAAAACAAAACTCATGAAATCACGATATTTTCAGGATACTTCACTCCTCTTCTGTAAACAAGCCTTTTATTTACCGAGTTGTCACCAACATTAGTTTCGTCAAAATTAAATATGTTACTGGGAGGAACCTCATGTAAAGTTTCTTCCAAATTATCAAAATAATTCGCAAGTGTTCCTCTAGAAACTTTTGCTCGAGCTTTTTTAATATTCCCAAAAAGTCGTTGTGATGCTTGGTGTTTATGGAGTTTTAATAAGCGAAGAGTCCAGTCTTTTCCAGGTAGGTAGTTTGAAAATATATATACCTTTCTACCCTGTCCGTCAAGATACTTCTTTGCAAGCATTCTAACCTCTAGGAGGTCAAGAGGAAATCCCCAATCTGCATATTTTAAAGCTGAGTTAATATTTGCTTTTTCTTCCAAAATTAGTAAAAACTGGCTGGTCACCGGTATTCTTTATGTGCTTGCCATATTTATTGTGTAGTTTTTCGTATGGAATTTTGTAGCGTTGTGTAGCTATTTTCAAGGAAATTTCTCCGTCTGATACTTTTTGCAGGGCTTTATTCAACTGTTCATCTGTATAGTTTCTATATGGTCTTGTCCCTGGCGTGCGTTCATAGTTTCGCACCATCTGAAAAAGAGATTTTGCGAATAAATTTCATGCCGATCCAGTTTCAATTACGTGCTACAGATCGTGGGGCGAGTTTGACACCCGTTCGAAACTCGCCCCACCAGTTGGATCAAACTCGCCCCACGACATGTATTGAACTATTTCTTAGAAACTAAAGTATTTAACCATAAAGTGTTAGCTATTTTTGATACAAATATAAAGACTCTTTCATATAAAAACCACCAAATTATTGCAAAAAGGATACTTACCTTTGGGCACTTAAAGTTATACAACACAATGTTTTCCTTCACAAATAGCACTACCGGATAAATGTCGAAAATACTACTAAATATTTGGAAATTCGGCACGGTCATCACAAACAAATCGAAGAATGTTATCACACTTATGGTTTCTTTACGCGGCAATATTTCGCTGTGGGTGGGGGAAGCTATAACGTATTTAAAGCGCGCCAACGAAGCTACTATCAATCTCACCTCCAGAAATCAATCTCATCCCACTTTACGGTATTTGTTGTCTGTTACTTATTTGTAATAAATTTCCATGTGACTATATTGCAATAAATTAACTAGAATTTGAAGTAATAAACCGGGTGCTTAATATCTATATATGTACCTTCGGAAAACAAACAAATAAAGGTGAACTATCTTGTTCAAGAAATTTTTTTCTCAATTTAAAAAGATCAATATGATATTATTAGTTAGGTAATTACAAAAAAAAAAAAATGCATTTTAGCAATCTTTAGCACCTAAGTTACTTAAGAATGCCATTTGATAAGTCAATGAATTTGAAACTAATAGTTTTATATTAACATTATGACTTGGTTGTTTGCCGATGGTCTTATCACAAGAAAGTAGCGAGGAACAGTAAAGTTCCCGCTGAGTAACAGGGTTGTGGTTGCAGTTAATACGAATTAACAAGACGTATATTTAGGTAAAATTTTCAAGATAAACAAGACAATAAAATAACGTTTCTTTTTATCTGCTTTTAAGATGTTCGCCATCCTTATAATAATTGACGAGCGTTAATACTTCTATGTAAACATAATGCGAGAACATTACATATTTTATTCTACATTTATTTAGTTTTCAGTGTAGTAAACACTTTTGTGTTGGATGAAACTATCATCTTTCAGCGAGGAACTTTTTCATTTTTAGAACTATTTGTCTAGTAACGTACTATTCTAACCGAGCGGCATGGTCTAGTGGTCTAGATCATTGCTTAGCATTCGGGAGGTCACCGGTTCGATTCCGGGGCCGACTACTCTGGTCTAAGTTTTTCTGTGGTTTCCTTGGACCATTTAGGCAAATGCTAGGGTAGTAGGTAATATTCCACAGATAATCTTTCACTTCTCTTCTGTCTTCATTTCGTCCGTCTCATCTTTCTTCCCCCAAACCACCACCCACCCATTCCCACGATTCCTGAAGGAGGCTGAAGAGGGCCTTGCGCCCTACCCCCCCGACTTTGCACAAGAGTGTAGGCCGGGGGGGGGACAGCCCGCCCACCAATATTGGTGGGAATGAAACACCCAAGTTTCTTTTTTTTTCTTTCTACTATTCTATGCTCCTTTACTCTTTGCTATTTCATAAACAAGGGACTTAGTATATGCTTTATAAGTATCATAAAACAGTGACCATGACCTTACTTTTTTCGCTATTTTGAATGGCATATATACTTATTATTTGTTTATTTCAGTACAGTACAATAACGTATTTATGTTTTATTAACAATTATATACCCGTCCAAATAGCGCTAAGAGATTTTTTCATAATAATTTTGCAGCTCTTATTCTGTTTCCTTAATGACCTTTACTGTTAAAAAAATACAAGCTAATAGTTTGTTCCAAAGCTCGATAAACTATTCATTATTTGATCGATTAAGTAGAAGTTTTCTGAGAGAAACAAGAGGTAATGACTAATTTTAAAAACTGAATAAAAACTTTATTGGAAATTTCTTCCACCTTTACTTAATTATTAAAATGCTTTCGTATAAAATAATGCGATAAGTTACAATACACTTAAACCACATAAAAACGTTTAAAAGCAATCACCTTTGCAGTTCCAGTCTTACAGTGCAGGATGGCGTCTCATGATTATTTGTTGACGATGGAACACCTTTCCCACAAAATATGTAGAAACGCATAAATGTCTTAGCAAAATATATTTTGAATTAATTTTGGCTACAAGAATTATTTTGCTGCCTTAAAAATAAGTAATGTAATGTACTTAATAGAATTATTGTCGTTTTAGGCCTCATTCCAAAATAGCTGAAACAGCAATTGAGAAACATAGGGTTCATCGATGCTTGCAAACCGATTAGGTGAATTTATTGCCATTATTCTAGGCTTTATAGTTTATAAGGAGCGACTTTAATGAGGCGTGCACTGAATTTTATGGTTATTTCATTGTTCAATTGATATTTCTCAGAATGATTTTGTCACCAGGTATACATCAAAATTAAGATGGCATTACGCAAAAATCTTCAAGGAATTGTATTTAGCCCATATTTATATACCTTTGTTGGTAGATTGAGATTTAATTTGATGCTCAACTTGTATCAAGTTGCAAAAAAAATCATTGAACTCTGCTTGATGCCTGTTTCGGTAATGAACGAAGAAAGTCTATTAATACAAATTGTAATAACATTTTTAGATGCTTTCAATTCCTGAAACAAAAGAATTCAGTTTAATTCAATTTGAAGGGTGACAGTATAATATTATTAAAATACAATTAATTGTAAGAGTTAAGGCAAATAATAGTTTCGATTATATTCTTAATTCAGTTGGTTTTTAAATCAATCTCTTTCCTCCAGATCCAGAACTTGGTTTCAATTTTAAAAAGCTTAGTCCAGCAAACTTAAGAGAAACAACCGAAACTTTGTCGTGATAATAAATCATTTGCTTGGAGATCAATGGTGTGGAGAACTCTATATCCAACAAACACCGACCCAGACAGACCACGGAAACCATTGTCCTTTCTCAACAAAAACACACCAACAAAGTTTCAGCGTAGAATGAATTCTTCCATATTGCTCCAGTAGATATTGTTTAAATCTCAAAACTCATGGGTGTTGATAGTAACATATCCGCCATTATCTTGTCAGATCTAAGAAAGAAACGTTATTAGAAAAATAATAAAATTTTCAACCTGTACCTTATATTTCTAAAACATGGGCCTTCAATAAATAAAAAAAGTCAACTGTAAAAATTTTAAATGCTGAACGCAGAATATATCCAACAAACACCGACCCAGACCACGGAAACCATTGTCCTTTCTCCACAAAAACACACCAACAACGCAGAAAAATTGAAATTCCACAAATTTAGCTATTATATATTAATTATTATATATAGTTATTGTATATTAAGTATTTATATATATATATATATATATTATATATTAGTTATTAATACAAACAATAACATTTATTTCAACTCCCTTGAAAATGATAAAAAACCAAAATTGTACGTAGTAGGTATTCAAAGTTGATGTATCCAAATAGTAAACGTCGCTCAAACTCAGGATAGCGCAAGGCACAATAGAATTAATTTGAGCTCTGTGCTCTATGAGGGAAAATGACAAGCCCGTCAGAGAAAGCCATATGATAAAATGAAACTACAAGGGTGTGTAATTACGAATTTTTGTGGATTAAAAAAAGCCAAAACTCTACAATATCGAAAGAAACGCCCTTTTGTAAATTTTAATGGTTATTTGTATTCTTTTTAGACACAGGCAACTTTAGAAAAATGTTCATCTGTTCGCCTTTTTGTATGGAGTATCTTCAAAACGGTGGGACTTATCAAGGATGATGTAGCCTTTTTTTATGCGGAAATGAGTAACACAGACTTTCGTTTTGTACAAAATTATGGGTAGGAGTTGGTAAATAAAATAAAGTTAAATGGTAAACTCATGATATATTCGACATTATAAGAAAAAGTCTAAAATTGAGCAATGTTCTTAGTAGTATACACATATCTCCATTAACCTTCGACTTAAAACTTGACCTACTTTAGGTATATTGGGTATCTCTACAGCGACATGGTATAAACATTACATACATTCGGAAGGACACGAATAATGCTACTGTGGCCTGCTCAAGCCCAAGTTTTTCTAGGAATTTCTCAGTCCACTTAGACATGTTAGTGTCGGCACAGTATTGTTCCACAGTTACTCTTTAACATCCCTTTTGTTTGCATTTTCTCCATTTCATCTGCCAATTTGTAACATCCACCTACCCATTTCCTGAACTCTTTAACAAAACTATTACTTGGTTTTGAAATTATTAATAGTTTGTTTTAAAAAAAATTTAATTATCATGAAATATTAAAAAGAAAACGTGCTCGGGCGCCACTTTGTCAAACAAAGAAAAGAATGAATGAAACGACAACTTTATTGAGCACTGGGTAGTGCATCGGTGGTTCCTGCAGAATCCTGTAGCTTTAGAGAGCTCGAAGCTCTCTTAAAAAAACAAACAAAGAAAACTTGAAGAGTATATTAATAAAAAAATTAAACACAACAAAAAACTTACAAAATAAGTCATGCCCACCCAAAAACGCTTCCCTAGGCCACAGAAGGGACTGCCACTGGTTTCCGGGTATTTTAGGGGATTTTTCGTACTGATAGTTTTGAGGCAAAATGATCCCGGGGAGGAACACCAGAGACCAAAGGGACCAACTTTATAGATATTTATCAGATCCACCTGCAGGTATTTATCGGATCCTAACTTGTTAATGAGTCAGGTTGGTTGTCTCGTAGCTTTGCTGAGTTGCCTAAGGGTGTCTTCACCCCTACCCGTAATCCCAGTCTCCTAGTCCAACCGGAACCTACTCTAAAAATCTGGATGGGCTGACTAATGAACGAGAACAAGTATTTAACACAATTTTACCTAAAAATTAGATGATATCAATTAAAAAAGAAAGAGAAAGAATACATTGATGATGTCTTCAAATAAGGTGCAAGAAAGGAAAAGTCAGCGAATGTCCGTAGTCAAAATGGCTGTCAAAACAGACTTCAAACATTCAACAATTATTCGACACCGATACCATATGAAAAAAATATATAGTATAATATAAAAGGAGGAATGGTTAATTTAATATTTGCAATTACAAAATGGCTTCAAGTGCCTAAAAAAATTACCAAGAGGTATAAGGTAATAAAAGGAAATTGCCTCGTGGCAAATAAAAAAAATTTGACAAAAAAAAATTAATTAGTATAAAAATGAGTGCATACCAAAAATGAGTTTAAAAGAAATAATTAATTTAAATGAATCTACAGAAACTATTAAAATGAAAAGGTAACTGGATTAGAAACAAAAATTGTCACCAGAACATTGATCACAAAACCCTAACAGAAGAACACACACACACACGTCACGTCAGTGTCAAGGATCGAGGAAGAAGACCTCGAGCATCGACCGGAAAATTTCATCGATCCCTCCATCGATCGCCTAGTCCTGCGCGAAGGTTGTTAGCCTTGATGATAAGACGGAAGGTCGATCAACATTAAGAAATAATCAACAAAACTGAACCAAGACAAAGACAAACTGAATCGAATTAAATAAAACTTTAGTAACGGGATTTTTCAGAGAAAAAAAACGTTACAACTCCTAATAGGAGACTGAAGCGTATTTCAGCCCTACCATTGATTCATGTTTGCAAGTATAAATATATGTAATCTAAAAAATAACAGTAAGTTTAACTACATTTACAGTT